>CM076584.1:228156914-228563007 GCA_034641835.2 Pinus albicaulis | reverse complement strand
CAACTATGACACAAATACCTAATGATAAACCTAGACCTCCCGACACTACCTCTTCAATTCTTGGGAGATAGACACTTGTACAAATTTTACAATGATGCTTTTACAATGACTCAGTACAATGATACCTTTACAATGACTGTATGCAGTGTCGCCCACGTGAAGACTTCATGTGGTGAACTTCTTGTTGTTGTTCTGCACCTTGATTGCTACTCTTGTCATGCTACCCTTTCTCACTCTTCAAAACATTAGATCATGCATTGAGTCTTATCTTGATGAATATATAATACCTACAAAAAGTCTTCAAGGAAATACCCATGACATGATAATAGCAAAACTTACCTCATCCTGTAGAGCCTAGGTCAGTGCTAAAAAAAAAAAAAATAGAATACAAAGAACCTAATGCAATTAAGAGATGAACATGCATATGTAGAATATACTTACCTGGATCTTACCTTTGTTGCACCTTCCTTTGCTTTGATGCCCTAGAAAGTCTAGTCCTTTACAGCCCTTAACAACACATGATCTAGCTTTTTCTTGCCTTCTAGGAGCTTGATATTGAATCTAGTGTATCTTTGTTATTTTAGATCCTCAATATGTGATTTTTAGATCTGTAGTAGTCCTCTAAGTCTTCTTTCCAATGCCATAGGTATGACCCAATTTGGATTCTTCAAGAAAAATTTATGCCCAATATCTCACAATGACCTAATTATGGATTGGTTCAGTAGAGTTAACTTGTATGGTGTGCCACGTGTCAATGTTTCTTCATTCAGCTCTAAAATTGATACAGAGAAAACTAAATTCTGTGCAATATCTTCCACTTTTTACAAAATTCTAATCTGATACTTAGAGAGATAGTTATGAAGAGTTTTCCCAGGGTCACCTCTTTGAGATGAAGTTCAGGAGCCTACAAAAACTCTAATTTCCACCAGATCATATCTGAAAATATTGTGCACCATGATCTGAAATTTTTGTAGGAGCTTCCTCAGGATTTCGGCTTCGCCTCAAATTTTTTTAGCTTCTGAACCTTAGTAGAAAAACAGTTATAGCGAAAATTCCACGATGACCTGTTTCAAGTACCGAAATCCCTACATGAGGAGGATATGAGGATCACAATTTATATAAATGCTTAGGTTGAGAGGGAATTCAACAAGTGAATGTGGAAGGGATTTTAAGAGCTTAAAAATGATTAATTATTGAATTTTCAATGACCACAACCAATTATTAGTGTCATGCCACAACCCCATGGGGTTTTAGCCCACTAACTGGGGTTACTAACTTCAAACATGAATATCTCTCAAACCGTGAAGAATTACATGGCGCGCCATATATCAATGGAAACAGATCGACAAGTAGAAACCATCAAAAATATCCTTGACATGGAATATAGTAATTTGGTAGGTAAAAATTCCCATGCAAGATCAGGGCAGCCCCTGGTGCTGCTTGGGTTGACATCAATGACAACCACTGATTAACAATCTCCCCCTTTGGCATTGATGGCAACACAAGTACTCCCCCTGCGATCATGACACCTCTTCATGAAACATTATCTCCCCCTTTGACATCAATGGTAAAGGGTAACTCCCCCTGACACATAACCATCCTACGGACCTGTACAGACTTCCACTCCCCCTTTATATTCTGAATAAGGAAAATATAATGAGAACTTGGGAGACTCCCAAGCTTCTGAAAAAGATATTCAAATTCTTCATGAGGTAAAGGTTTAGTAAAGATATCAGCAATTTGTTCTTTTGTACCAACATATTCAGGTTTGATATTCTTTTCAGCGACTTGTTCTCTAACAAAATGATATTTGATCGAAATGTGTTTTGTTTGTGAATGCATGACAGGATTCTTGGAGATGCTGATGGCACTGGTGTTATCACTGAAGATGGGAATAGGCTCACTAAGTTGTACTTGAAGATCTTGAAAAGTTTGTTTCATCCAAAGGAATTAAGTACAAGAAGTTGTCATTGCAATGTATTATGCTTCCGTTGTAGATAACAAGATTGAGGTTTGCTTGTTTCTCAACCATGATACAAGACAACCACCTAGATAGAATTCTGCTCCACTAGTACTCTTACGATCATCAACACTTCCTGCCCAATCTGCATCTGTAAAGGCTTGAATAATGAGATTGTTACCCTTGGGATACCACAAGCCATATTATGTTGTGCCCTTTAGATATCGAAGAATTATTTTGACGACAATAATATGTGATTCTTTTGGTGCTGCTTGGAATCTTGCTACTTGTCCAACAACTTGCATAAAATCTGTTAGGGAGGCTATTACATATAGAAGACTACAAATCATAGATCTGTACAACCTTTGATCCACATCCTTAGATGAGTCATCTATGCTCAATTTGCAACCTGTTACCATCAGAGTAAGGACGGGTTTTCAATCTTCCATTTTGAATTTCTTGAGCATTTCCTTGATGTACTTGGCTTGACATATAAATATTCTCTTGCTGAGATATTTGAAGCCCTAAGAAGTATATCAACTCACCAAATAAAGACATCTCGAACTCACTTTGCATATTTGTAGCAAAGTTCTTACTTAGTCAATCATCATTGCTACCAAATATTATATCATCCACATATACCTCAACGATTGTTAAATTATCTTTATCTATTTGTACATAAATATTGCTATCAAAAATACCTTTCTTGAACCCTTTTTGACGTAGATATCCATAAAGACGAGCATACCATGCTCTGGAAGCCTGTTTGAGACCATATAGATCCTTCTTTAACCTACAAACATAATATTGTTTTTATGATAGTAGAAAACCTTCAGGTTGTTCGATGTAAATTTCTTCTTCTAATTCGCCATTCAGAAATGTCGATTTAGCATCCATTTGGTAGACCTTTATTTTTCTTGAACATGCATAGGTGAGAAACATTCAGATGGCTTCCATTCTGGAAACTGGTGCAAATGTTTCGTCGAAATCAATTCCTTCCACTTGTGCATAGCCTTTGCAAACCAATCTTGCTTTGTTTTTGGTAACCTGTCCATCTTCATTCAATTTGCTCCTGACACCCATTTAGTCCCAATGACATTTTTATCTTTTGGTCGTGGAACTAATTCCTAGGTGTTATTCTTCTCGATTTGATCCAATTATTCATTCATAGTTGCTACCCAATGTTCATTCTAGCTGGCTTCCTCAAAACTACTAGGCTCAAAGGTTGCTAGAAAAGCAATGTGAGCTTGTTGTGATGAACAAAGCTATCGACCTTCATTTATGTCACAAATTATTTGATTTGATGGATGGTTCTTTTGAATCCATTCTTTTGTTCTCTTTGGAGGAGCTTCTTGTTGTTGTTCCAGTATATCTTGATGATCATTATTTTCTTCTTCCTGGTTGAAAGTTGCTTCTTGTTCTAGAATTTTCTCCGTGTCTTTTTCAACCTCTGTCTCAAGTTTCAAAGATTATAGATCCTCATCATTATTCGTTAGAACACCATCTTCGTCAAATGTAAAATTTATGCTCTCCACTATTTGTTTTCGTCTTAGATTATAGAATTTACAGGCCTTTCTTTTACGTGAGTAACCAATAAAGATACCTTCGTCAACACGTGATTCAAACTTACCCAACCTTTGATCTTCTCTTTTGATATAACATTTGCTTCTGAAGATTATGAAATGTTTTACAGTAGTCGGTTTTCCTTTCCATAATTCATATGGGGTCTTGTTGCAATTATTTCTGAGAAGACTTCGGTTGATAATGAAGACTGCCATATCAATTGATTGAACCTAGAAATTTTCATCTAATTTTGAGTACTTCAACATTGTTCTACCCATTTCCTGGACGGTTTTGTTCTTTCTTTTAGTAACTCCATTTTGCTGAGGTGTTCGTGCTATTGAAAATTGTATTTTTATTCCATTTTCGTCACAGTATTGCTGAAATAATTTGGAAGTGAATTCTCCACCATTATATGATCTTAGACACTTTATTTTCAATTCAGTTTCATTTTCGACCAACTCCTTGTAGATATTAAAGCATTCAAATTCTTCAGATTTTTTCTTTAGGAAACTGACGGTTGTCATCTTGGTATAGTCATATATCACTAACATGAGATATAATTCTCTATCTAATCCTTTTGTTCTCACAGGACCACATAGATCAGCATGTATCAATTCCAATGGATGTGATGCTAAGTGTTCTTTTGTTTTAAATTCGACTTTTGTCTGCTTGCCATGCTAATAGGCCTCACATAGTGTGTTGGAAGGTTTTGAAATTTTTGGCATTTCTCGTACTGCCTCCTTTTTGCTTATCCTGACAAGATTGTCAAAGTTTATGTGACCCATTCGTTTGTGCCATAACTGGATTTCATCTTCTTTATATAGTAGAAATGCTTTAGTTTCTTCATCTAGAACATATATGTCGTTTGGAGCTCGACTTGCTGTAGCCACAATTTTACCATACCCGCCTTTCCTGATTTCACATTTTGTGGAGTTGAATAACATTGTGTGTCCTTTGTTACACCATTTTTTGGTCATCTAACCTATTATCATTAGATGGACCCAAGTACACATGTAAGACCAATTTTACTCCAAGTAAAATTGATTTCACTATGAAAATAACTTATTAAATCACCTTTATTAAGTTGTTTATGGTCTAAACAGGAAACCCCATAAGGAAATATTAAATAAATATACATTTGTTTGATTTTCCTCAAGAAATAATTAGTTAAACATTAGTTTAATTAATATTTCTGGTTATATTTAACCCAAAACAAAGAAATTAATTAGAAAAATCATTATTTATCTTATTATTTTTTAAAGAGTAATTGTTTAAATCTTATTTAAGTAATATTCTTTGTTAAATATGACTAATTCACCTTTAAATAATTAAATAAATCATTATTTGTTTGATTATTACTCAACCATATCCTTAAAATGATAAATAAATCATTTATTTATTTATTATTACTTAATCACATCCTTAAAATGATAAATAAATCATTTATTTATTTATCATTTACAAATAAGGGGATTTGACTCAAGTCAAATTCCTTTTCCCTCCAACAAATATAATAAAATATTCCATAAAAGTTGGATCTAGATTTGGTTAATAATATTTTAATTATGCACCAATCTCTAGACTAACTCAATATTTTGTTATAAATAGAAGGGTTTTCCCATCCATTTGTCACCTTTTGTTGCCTAAACATCACTCTGGATCTCAACTCTTGGTTTGGCTATTGATCCACAATCATAGCCATATTTTTCCATTTTTGTCTGGGTTCTCTACACCATCAAGAGAGAGGAATTCTAAATCTAAAGTGCTGAGGACTTTCAAAAAACCATCCCATTGAGGAGAACAGGGAACACCCTCTTGTGTTTTCCTTCCAGGTGCCATTAATAAAAATTTCACTAGATATATTCTTGTCTCGTCTATTGGATCTATGGAGTAAATCTTATTTTATACTGTTTAATGTCTTCTAATGCATAGATCTAGATTTTTGCAGCATTTGTCTTGATCATCTAATTGCAGATTTGAAGATATTAGCAGTAATTTATACTGTTAGGGCTATTTGTTATGCGCAGCTAAAGTGGTCTTTTTTCGTACACTTCGAATCAAGATTCATACTAACAACTGGCGACTCCACACGGGTTTACTAGTACGACCGCTATTGTTTTTCTGATCCTTGCATATACAGCTGCTTCAAACCCTAAGATTTCTCTTCAGCCCCTTGTTTTGCTTATTCTTGATGTTGTTTTTAACCCATAAAACCCTAAAATGATAAAAATTCTAACTTCCGCGTGTTTTCGGACCCATTGCGCAGGTGACAGACATCAACCGTAGTTGAGACAACAAATTTTTCTAAACCCTGCCATTGAGAGTGCCAGAAGTGCAGGTCACACTTTTCTACCCAAAACCTGCGACCTGGACCTCCAGGGCGCACTTTACAGCCCAAAAAGTGCGGCCTCTGCTGAAAATAGGTCAAAAACTACGACCTGAACTTTCTGCAGGGATTTTTCTTAAAGTTTTCTGGGTTTTACTAAGCCTCTGTTCAGGGTTTTCTGACCTCCGTCTCCGCCCGTTTTGGACCTGTACTTGTTCTGTTTCGCTCAACTAAGTGGGAACCTAGCCCCGTAGGGCTTTAGTACCCTCCACTTTTTGTGGAAGAGTGTTCGCTATTGCAGGTTGTTTGAAATTTCATAGTCTTTAGCCATTTTTTCAGATCTGATACCTCATCTTCAGATCCACTTTAGATCGGCTTGTTATCCATCCAAATCTCCTCGTTTAGCTTTGTTTTGGTTTTCCTTTAGGGTGTACTCTGCTTCCCTCCTGGAGATAACCTTTAGCCACCTCTTTTTACAACAATTTTCCTCTGATTTGTTGTTGTTTTCTGCACCACTTTTCAGCATATTTCTTCTTTTAGATCTCTGTCCCTCTTGACCCTAGATATATTAGCCATTTTTAGTGTGTTTATATTAGTTTTTTACTCACCTATAGACTAGTTGTTGAGAGACCCGCCTCCTTGGGTTTGGAATAGTGCATTATCAACTGTTTATTTTTTGTTTTGCAGGCCTATATACTGACATTTGCAGGTTTATTTACAACTATACAACACACTTTTTCTTTTTCTCTACAAATGTCTGGGTTTAAAAATTAAAATTTACACACTTTTACACACACACCCAAAGTGAAAAAGGGCTTGGTTAACACCGCCAAGCAAACACTCTAAAACATTGAAATCATTTAATCCTGCACCTCTTTGCCCTTGGTTCGACATTGTAATCACTTGATCCTGCACCTTCTTGCCCTTGTTGGTCTCTTTTTCCTTTGTGTTGTCACCATTGCGCCACCAAGGCGTTTATCGTGGAGAATTCTTGGCCTTCATCCTTAGTTTCCGGTTGGAAGACTTACTCCCCCACATAGAGTTTGAGTTAGTCCTCTACCGAGTCCACACACCGACTCTTCTTTTGGTCCTTTGGGTTCTCCTTCTTGTCGCGCCTCCGGTTCTCCCCCTGACACCTTCACTATGTCTGGTGTAGGACCTAATGCTGGTGGTAACCCCGACCCTCCCGCCGAAAATACCACTAGTGGGACCGCCACGGACACTACCTCGGTTGCACCATTGCTCCCTTTCATGGCAGCCCTCAACCCTCCTGATTTTGACCTGTTGATAAAAGACCCTATACACCATGACGCTATTTGGCCTGCTATGCCAACAAAGCTCCCTTCAGACATCCCAAAGTTTGAAGGTCTTGCTGGAGAAGATCCTTCAAATCATATTCGATCTTTCCACATGTGGTGTTCGTCCAATTCCATTACCGATGACTCTGTTCGTCTTCGGTTGTTCCAACGAACGCTTACAAGCGAAGCTTCTAAGTGGTATGTTGATCAGGCCCCTTCCTCTCATACCACCTTTGCGACTCTGGCCCGAGCTTTTTTGTCTTATTTCTAGCTTCCCCTTCGTTACGACACTGTTACCGAGCTCTTGACCTCTTTCCGTCAATCATCTGTGACCTGCCTATCCGAACATGTTCAGGAATGGCGAAGAAGAAGGAGCCTATGTCAAGCCCCTCCCTTTGAAGACTGTATCTACATGGATTGGTTCCTTAGGACTCTCTTGCTGCCTATCGGGAAAGACGTCACATCGCACTTTCCTCAAACCGAAGAAGCCGCTCTCCAAATTGCGTTAAAATATGACTTGATCTACGCTCAGTCGGGTTATGTTTATACCGTTCTACCTCATCTTCCCAGACCTGGTGGTGCCAACGCTCCGAGGGCATCTCACACCACCGATGGTATCATTGGAGCTCTCTTTAATCCGTATGGTCAACCTCCCATGGGCTATGGTTTCTCTCAGGGCGGGGCCAGCACCTTCGGCACTTTTCCCCCTCTCGGTAGCATGTATCTAGGATATGGCATGCCTCCTCATTTTTCCCAACCTCCTCTTTACCACATTGCTACCCAACCTCTTTATTATCCGTATTCACAGCCTAGTGCTCCAGCTCCTCCAGCATTAGCACCTCCTCCTCCCTTGCCTTCTCAACCCCCGCAACAACAACCACCGCCCCCTCCGGGGCAGGTGTACGCATAGTAGGGCACGACTAATCCTCCTCCCTCAAAAAGGAAGAGGAAAGGCAATCAAAATCAAGTTGCCTATGGTAATCATGGATCTAATCAAGGTAATGCTCCTAACACTACAAAACAGCAACAAGGCACTCATCCCAAGCAGGACAGGCATCTTCATACAAACAAGCCCTATTCGTGTTGTGGTGTTTATGGTCATTATAAGCATGATTGTCCCCTTCTGCCACAAATGCGACAACTATGGGAGTCTCAAGCAACATTGAAAGGACAACAAGCCATTCTTTCCATTCCTCCAGGTCCTGCACCTAGTCAACTAGTTGTGCTTACCGATCCTTTCCCTTAGCAGGGATTTGTGGCTACCCAACCACCTGAAGGACAAGTGGCCACTCAACCTCTTCCATCTGGTTCCCCCGATTACCAGATTTTCATGATGTCCTTTGATCAACCTTCTAAACCTCCTTCTCCTAGCCCTTTACCTTCAGCTAGTACTCATGAATACCTTTATACTCTTGGAATGGTTCCTCCAGGCCTCAACCATCTTGGAGTCGTCCCGCCTGGTCATTACCCCTCTAGTCAGATACTGTTCCTAGCTCCTCCACCAGGAGTGTACACTGTACCTGTGATGGCCACATTCTCTCTTCCTAACCTGACTCTTGGGATTCCCGTCTGGTACCTCGATCCTCCAACCGCCACCCTGCCCGGTCAGCCTAAACCTTATCTTGCTTTGACCTCGATTCAACTAGTCCCTATGACTTCTCCTGCTGCAACAGTGACTCATTCACCTCAACATTAACCACCTCCCATTGCGATCACTTCAAGTAAGAAGGGAAAAGCTCGCAAGAGGGCATCAAAGGACAAGGCCACCCCGACAAACCCTGCCCCTTCTCGGCCTCCACAACATATCATCCAGTGTGCTTTGTGTGATGTTGTCGGCCACGCCACCCATACTTGTTCGGAGTTGCCTCACCTCAAGTCCATGGTCAACGAGACATTTCCGGAATATGATATCCCAGAGGTATATGTCACTATACCCAATTCAATCCCGAAACTCAAACTTTTGCGCACAAATCACCCTTGTGCTTTGTGTGATTTCCATGGCCACTATACTCACTTTTTCCCTCACCTCGAAGAGTATCGTTCCTCTTTAGAAGACTTACGCCAATTCGAGGCCGAGCGCAATGAGTCAACCGCTCCCTTATTCTCGCATCTTGCTTCGGCAACACCAGAAGACACAGATGCTTCCATTCACATTCCCCCTTATGATGTTGAGATCACGGGTCCTTGGTCAGAAGTCCCCGATGAAACCTCCCCTGATGTTTTTCCTGGCCTCCCCTCCGCACCCTCCATAGTCTCAACATCGGTAGATCCTCTGTCTGCTTCCTCCTCTGTCACCCCTTGTGACGATGTGCATACAAACCTCTCCTCTCATGATGAGGAGTAAGGTCACTTCGCCACGTTAGGTGGTCTTTCTTCCATCAGTCACCCCATCTTCTATTATGACGATGACATTATGGAAGTAGCCACCACTCCTGATTTTGTCTATTTCCCCTTACATCAAACTCATACATTTGAATCACATGAACCTTGTGGCCATTACATTTACACCCAATGTTTGGGTAAGGGGGGCACCCATATTGGAGAGACCAGGAGAAGCAGTTCTCCACCAATCTCCAAGTGAATCTAGTCGTGACGACTCTAGTCCCATTATTCTTCCACATTTAGAAGAACCTCTAGAGTCCCATATGACTTCAAGATCACTCTAGGGATGATACCCCTCATCATTCCTTCATATTTCATCAGCAACCCAGTCTCATAGACATTGTGGTTGACCAACCTATGGGTTTTCTGGGAGAATATCAGTTCATTATCTCAAAATCCTCTCTTTGGGATAGTAACACCATGTATGCCAACCCGAAAACTGAAAAGTCCATTTGATTCATATATGCAGTACCAAAAGAGATTGGTAATTATCTATTTACTTTCTCAAACTGCATAACCATACCAAAAAAAATGGCATACCACATCATGAAAACTTGTTTAGATTCCCCTTTTTCTAACTAAATTTTGGCATGTCCACAACATGTTTGAGGGCACCCATGCCCCTCAACCATAAAAATCCCAGATATCAGCCAAAAAATAGCACTGAAAACCCTTTTCTCTGACAGGTCGCATTTTCCAGGTCATTTCCTGGGATAGGTCGTAGTTTTCTGCCCAATACCTGCTACCTAGGATGCAGAATAGACCCCAAAAAATGCGACCTAGCCTGTTCATGAGCTCTGGGTACCTAAATTGAACTTTCAACCCAATGAAATAAAAGAGTAGGATTAGACATCTTACCTACAACTGATAGATCTCAAATTCCAATGTTCGGTTCATCTGCTACAAACACCGCAAGATTTAAGGCCTCCTCTCCTCACAACATTCACCATAGCTCCACCGGCAAATGAGTGAATCTGGAAGGAAAATGCCTTATTAAAAGAAAACCCCTAATTTTTCTTTCGCTTACTGCGACCAAAACCGTAGCTTAGTTTGACGAACCATCTACACCATTGGAAAGATCTCACCAAGGCCTCAAATGGGTATCTATTAGCTTTTTGTGATTTGCTACTTCACCAGGACACATGTTGTCCAAGAAGCGCCACTTCACTCGTCCTCAAAATTGAATTTCTTCACTTGCAACACTCGTGCTAGGGGCACCATGTGGCCTCCATACTTGTCCACACTCGTGTCGACTTTCGTCGTGAGTTACCATCTTGTACTCATGATTTTATGGTCCCATTTGAACCCTTTACATATGTGGCAGCACCATCGAGTCACCCTTGTTTAGAGCATCCGAGTTGAGTCATCATTGCATCCATGGAGTCTATCTCGAGTCCCTTTTCATCCCGCTATAGTCCTCCATCATTCATTGCTTGGTCCCTCTCTCGTGTTGCATCTTATGGCCTTCAGTCCCACTGTCCCCCTATCCCTCATGATGTTGTGTTAGTTTCCGCTAGGTCATCCATGCCCTTTATTCTCTAACAAGGGAAGTCGTCCGTTCACTACTCATTTCCCCTCATTTCATCATCATCATTGGTGTCAGTCTGTCAGTCACTCTACTATTTTCTCACGTGCCCTAGTTTAGGATCCCCTATTGCCTCACCTATGGCGGACCTCCTTCTGTCGACATCAACTCATTCATTCCGTAAGACAGGTCTAGAGGGCGGTGTACCTTGGTTCCAGCTTCCACTCTTGTTCGGTGCCTCAGATTAGGCAAAGGGACTCCTTATTTCCCTTTGACTTGATTGTTTCTCAACTCCAACTCCTTTCAGCATGATCGAGATCCGTATACCCGATGGTTCAGTGATGCAGCAGCTGACATCGGTGATTCCCAGGTGGGTGTGAGATGTCTCAACCGTCATGAAGGGGTGGCCCTACAGGTAGCCCCACACACACTCAGATGACCTCTTCATCATAGCCTTCGATGTAGCTCCATACATTTGATGATGCTAGCCTCAGCCGCTTGCAACGCCTTTTTGTTTGCATGTATTAGTCAGATTTTCAGAGCCCTTTCCTGTGTTCAGGGGAATCTGGGTTGCATTTATATCTCATATACTTAGATATTATTGTATAAGTCCTGGCTGTTATCCCAGGCACAATATGTATGTGGGATTTAGTATCATGTTATTTATCTGGCTCATGTTTATGCCAGCATATCCTATACTGTTCCGTCTCGTGGTTTTCCTGACGCCTTATTGTTTGTACTATTGCCTCGGCGAGCATAGGTATGCCTCCCCCGCCACCTATAGTAGGTACTCATGCATCAAAAAGACTTGTCGCACCTACAAATCACCTCCTTAGGGACTAGGTCTTTCGGCACATTGGTTTACCTTATATTTCTCTCTCTTTGACTTCCCCTTCGATGTCTAGTGATTGAGTTCTTACAACGTACTTCAGTCATACGATTAGCTCCTAACGCTCGCACGTTGGGGGGCAATATGTTACACCATTTTTTGGTCATCTAACCTATTATCATTAGATGGACCCAAGTACATCATGTAAGACCAATTTTACCCCAAGTAAAATTGCTTTCACTATGAAAATAACTTAGTAAATCACCTTTATTAAGTTGTTTATGGTCTAAACAAGAAACCCCATAAGGAAATATTAAATAAATATACATTTGTTTGATTTTCCTCAAGAAATAATTAGTTAAACAATAGCTTAATTAATATTTCTGGTTATATTTAACCCAAAACAAAGAAATTAATTAGATAAATCATTATTTATCTTATTATTTTCTAAAGAATAATTGTTTAAATATTATTTAAATAATATTCTTTGTTAAATATGACTAATTCACCCTTAAATAATTAAATAAATCATTATTTGTTTGATTATTACTCAACCATATCCTTAAAATGATAAATAAATCATTTATTTATTTATTATTACTTAATCACATCCTTAAAATGATAAATAAAACATTTATTTATTTATCATTTACAAATAAGGGGATTTGACTCAAGTCAAATTCCTTTTCCCTCCAACAAATATAATAAAATATTCCATAAAAGTTGGATCTAGATTTGGTTAACAATATTTTAATTATGCACCAATCTCTACACTAACTCAATATTTTGTTATAAATAGAAGGGTTTTCCCATTCATTTGTCACCTTTTGTTGCCTAAAGATCACTCTAGATCTCAACTCTTGGTCTGGCTATTGATCCACAATCATAGCCATATTTTTCCATTTTTGTCTGGGTTTTCTACACCATCAAGAGAGAGGAATTCTAAATCTGAAGTGTTGAGAACTTTCAAGAACCCATCCCATTGAGGAGAACAGGGAACACCCTCTTGTGTTTTCCTCCCAGGTGCCATTAATAAAAAATTCACTGGATATATTCTTGTCTTTTCTATTGGATCTATGGATTAAATCTTATTTTTATACTATTTAATGTCTTCTAATGCATAGATTTAAATTTTTGCAGCATTTTTCTTGATCATCTAATTGCATATCTAAAGATATTAGTAGTCATTTCTGCTGTTAGGGTTGTTTTTTATGCGCAGCTAAAGTGGTATTTTTTCGTACACTTCGAATCAAGATTCATACTAACAGGTGTACCTAAATTCTTTGTTGCATCTAGCATCAATTTTTTAGCCTCTCTAGTGCGCTTCCTACCATTTCTGGTGTATGGCTCTGCATGAGTTGTTTCTTCCACTCCATGATCCTCTGCTTGTGGCTGCTCCACATCATGAGGTTCATCCTTTGGAACTAAGAGTTCATCTTCTGTATTCAATTAAAGCTCCATCTCAAGGGACAATCTCATGCCTTTCTCCTCATCTAATTTAACATCTCTCCTGACAATTGTCATCATGTTAGCCGAAATAAACACCCGATAGTTGTGGGGAGTATAATCGTACCCCACAAATATCCCAATCTCTATTGTTAGTTATAGCTTCTTCCTCACCTTTTTGGTCACATGGAAATAGACAGATGAGCCAAAAATTTTAAAATATGAAACATCTCATTTCTTACCTGAAAAATCCTCCTCTAGTGTATGCATGCTAAATATCCGATCAGGACTACGGTTATGCACAAACACTGATGTGTTTCATGCCTCTTACCACATATGTAATGGTAGGCCTTAATCATGTAACATAGCTCATGTTTCTCCCACAATTTTTATATTATTTCTTTCTGCAACCCCATTTTATTGTGGGTTATGAGTTGCAATCAATTCTCTCTTAAAACCTTCTTTGGCATAGAAGTTCTTGTTGATCAGTGGTTGTCATTGATGTCAACCCAAGCAGCACCGGGGGCTAACCCAATATTGCATGGGAATTTTGACCTACCAAATTAATATATTCTGGGTCAATAATTATTTTTATGGTTTCTACTTGTTGAGATTTTTCCGTTGATATATGGCACGCCATGTAATTCTTCACGGTTTGAGAGATATTCATGTTTGAAGTTTGTACCACTAGTTAGTGGGCTAAAACCCCATGGGGTTGGGGCATGGGTCATTGAAAATTCATAATTAATATTTTGTAAGCTCCTAAAATCCCTCCCACATTCACTTTTTTAAGCCCCTCTCAACTTAAGCATTTATATAAATTGTGATCTTCATTTCCTCCTTGGGCAAGGGATTTCACTATCTGAAACAGGTCATCGTGGAATTTTCGCTCTAACCTTTTTTCTAAGAAGGTTCAGAAGCTAAAATTTCTATGAGGAAAAGCCGAAATCCTAAGGAAGCTACTGTAAAAATTTCAGATCAAGGTGCGTAATATTTTTGGAGAGATGATATGTGGAAGTCAAGGTTTTTGCAGGCTCCTGAAATTCATCTCAAAGAAGTGACCTTGGTAAAATCATCATAACTATCTCTTTGAGTATTAGATTGATATTCTGTAAAAATTGGTAGATAGTGCATAGTCTGTATTTTTTTCTCTATCAATTTTAGAGTCAAATTAAGAAACAATGACACGTGGCATGTCGTACAAGTGCGCTCTACTGAAATAGTCCATAATTAGGGCATTGTGAGAGATTGGGTATAACTCTTTCTTGAAGAATCAAAATTGTGTTAGACCTATGGCATTGGAAAGACAACTTAGAGGAATACTACAGGACTAAAAATCAGATATTGAGGATTTGAAATAACGGAGATACACCAGATTCAATATCGAGCTCCTAGAAGGCAAAGAAAAAGCTAGATCATGTGTTGTCAAGGGTTGCAAAGGACCAGACTTTCTAGGGCAGCAAAGCAAAGCAAGGTGCAGCAGAGGGTAGCATGAAAAGAGCATCAACCAAGGTGCATAACAGTAGCAAGAAGTTCATCCTATGAAGTCTTCAAGTGGGCAGCACTGCATACAATCATTGTAAAGGTATCATTGTACTTAGTCATTGTAAATACATTATTGTACAAATTGTACTAGTATCTATCTGCCAAGGGTTGAAGAGGCAATGTTGGGAGGTCTAGGATCATCATTAGGTGGTTGTATCAAAGTTGGGGTTATGGTATAGTATATATTCTTCTTCTACATCATTCTATATCATTGTAAAGTGGACCATTTTCCCTGGTACGGGAGTCCATTCTTCTTTTATTCTTCTATAGGGTGGTAGGGTGGTGCTAGGGTGATTTGTAGCTCATTGGGTGTTGGGGCATCCATTCAGTTGACTACTGAATAATCTCGGGCATTGGAGCGTCCATCCAGTGGGAGCTGGAGAAGAATGCTTTTCTAGATTCTAGGAAGTTGGAGCTTTATTTTCAATTGGAGTTGAAAAGAATTATTAGAAAAGCATTAGGTGGTTTTTGTCCCGGAGTGGGTTTCCACCTTAAAAACTGTGTGCATTTGTGTTCCTCTTGTTTTTTGCTATCATTGTACAAACACTGATAATAATTGAAGATTAACTAATGCTCTAATTGAAAGGAATACTGATTCACCCCCCCTCTCAGTATTTCCAACAATTGGTATCAGAGCTTGGTTCCTTCAATAGCAGTTTAACAACTAGAAGGAGGTCATGGAGCATACCAAGAATGGTGTACCTCTATTTAATGAAAATAATTATGCACTTTGGAAAGGAAGAATGGAGGTCTATCTCTTGGCGCAAGGTTACAAAGTATGGGACACTGTTCAAAATGGATTTACATCAACTATGGATGAACAAGGTAAGAATAATTTGGTAAATGATGAAAAAGAAAAGAATATTATTATCAGTGGACTTATTGAATCTGCTTATCATAAGGTTTTGGGTTGTAAAACTGCCAAAAATGTATGGGACAAGCTTGAGAATATATATGCAGGTGACTCAAATGTCAAAGAAGCAAAGCTTCAAATATATAGAGAAAAATTTGAGCAACTCAAAATGAAAGAAGATTGCAACATTGTTGCATACTTTCAATACGTTGATGAAATAACCAATACTCTGGAAGGATTGGGAGAGCCAGTTGACGAGAATACTATTATACGGAAGATTCTTAGAACGTTACCAGGGAGATTCAACCCAAAGGTATCGGTCTTAGAATACAGTGCAAATCTGGACAAACTCAGCAAAGAGGAATTACATGGAGTTATCATAGCATATGAAATGAGACTTGATGAAGAAGAGGGTACTTCGGATCTAGAAACTGCGTTCGTTGCATCTAAGAAAACCAATAAGGATAAAAAACCTTCAATTGAAAAGACATGCACCTGCAAGTGTGAAGAAAAGGGATATGATGAAGAAGGTATTTCAGATGAAGAATATGCTTACTTCATGAGAAAACTAAAAATTGGTAAGGGACAATTCAAAGGTAAACTTCCATTGATATGTTTCAGCTGTAATGAGGTTGGGCATTTTGCAGCAAAATGTCCAAACAAAAGTAATGGCAACTCAAAAAGAAAGAAAGGCTTTAAGAAATTCAACAAGTAAGGATCCAAAAGGAACTTTCTCTCTAAAGAAGATAGCTCATCATCCGATGAAGACAATGATAGTGAAGAAGAAGCCAATGAGAGAGTATTGTTTATGGCCAAGCACAATAAACCCAAGCACAATAAGCAAGAGGTATCAAACAACGAATAAGAAGGATGGACCATAGACGAATTTTATGAGGAAGCAATCAAGCTTATAAAAGATCTCAAGGCGGAGAAGATCCGTTCCAAAACTCTTGAAGAACAAGTTCAAGGTCTCAAAATTGAAGTTGAAGAACACAAATGCATTGAAGAGTCACTTCAAAAGAAGTTGGAAGAAATCAACCAAGAAAGGGAAGAATTAGAAGCCGAAGTAGTCTCGCTGCGTGAGGAAGTGAAGAAAGGAAAAACTATCCAAAACTATGCCAACAGCTCAAGGGCATTGGAAGAACTCATCAACAATCAATGATCTTACAACGAAAAAACTAGCATCGGTTATAAAGAAGAAGAAGCAGGACCTTCTACAATAAAATACAATGAACCTATGAGATCTGACATGCATGTAGACTTCATTGGACAAGATTCGCACGAACAACCTTGGAAGACAATTCCTCGACGAAAATTTCCATCCAGGTACCAACATATTTTTTATGGCTACTGTTATTCATGTGGAAAATTTGGTCATAAAGCTGTAGAATGTCGCACGTACCCTAGGAATGAATACAATTCTAGGAGATTTGTCAAATATGAACCTCCCAGGGCTCAGCGAAACATCAATAGATTTGAACATTTAAGAAATAATATTGAATGTTACAAATGTTGAAACTTTGGACACATAGCCAAAGACTGCAGACTTGAAAATCCTCCAGAAGAATCTTCGAAGCCACAGAATGAACGAACATGGAAGAAGAAGAAGAATGATAATTGTGTTCTCGCTCTCAAGGCTCAAAAGAACAAAGATGCGTGGTATGTTGATAGTGGTTGCTCAACGCATATGACTAGAGATAGAAATAAATTTGTATCTCTGAAAGAGAAGAAGGATGGAACCGTGTCCTTTGGAAATGATGGATCTTCAAATGTTATAGGATCAGGTACTGTCACTCTCGGAAGAAAAGATTCTCTAGCCAATAATGTTCTACTGGTTGAAAACATGAATCACAATCTGCTCAGTGTTGGACAAATGTGTGATCAAGGACACACAATACTATTCAACTCCACGAAATGTGAAATCAGGAAAGGTGTGTATGGTGAAATTGTGGCTACAGCAAGTCAAGCTCCAAACGACATATATGTTCTGGATGAAGCAACTAAAGCATGTCTAATAGCTAAAGAGGATGATACAATAATTGGTAGCAGTGATGATCGACTAAGTAAGAAGTTTGCTACAAAGGTGCAAAGTGATTTCGAGATGTCTTTACTTGGTGAGCTGACATACTTCTTAGGGCTTCAAATATCTCAGCAAGAGAAAGGAATATTTATATGTCAAGCCAAGTACATCAAGGAAATTCTCAAGAAATTTAAAATGGAAGATTGTAAACCCATCCTTACTCCAATGGTAACAGGTTGCAAATTGAGCATAGACGACTCATCTAAGGATGTGGATCAAAGGTTGTACAGATCTATGATTATTAGTCTTCTATATGTAACAGCCTCCCAACCAGATGTTATGCAAGCAGTTGGACAAGTAGCAAGATTCCAAGCAGCACCAAAAGAATCACATATTAAATATTCGCCAGCATTGGAATATCTTCACCAGAAGCTTGGGATTCTACCAAGTTCTCATTAGATTTTCCTTTTTTAGAATATAAAGGGGGAGTGGAAGTGTGTACAGGTATGTAGGACGGTTGTGTGTCAGTGCGAGTGGAAGTGTGTACAGGTCCGCAGGATGGTTGTGTTTCTGGGGGAGTTACCCTTTGCCATTGATGTCAAAGGGGGAGATAAAGTTGTAGGAAGAGGTGTCATGATCGCAGGGGGAGTACTTGTGTTGCCATCAATGCCAAAGGGGGAGATTGTTGATCAGCGGTTGTCATTGATGTCAACCCAAGCAACACCAGGGGCTAACCCAATATTGCATGGGAATTTTGACCTACCAAATTAATATATTTTGGGTCAATAATGCTTTTGATGGTTTCTACTTGTCGAGATGTTTCCGTTGATATATGGCACGCCATGTAATTCTTCACGGTTTGAGAGATATTCATGTTTGAAGTTTGTACCCCCAGTTAGTGGGCTAAAACCCCATGGGGTTGGGGCATGGGTCATTGAAAAGTCATAATTAATATTTTTAAGCTCCTAAAATCCCTCCCATGTTCACTTTTTGAAGCCCCTCTCAACTTAAGCATTTATATAAATTGTGATCTTCATTTCCTCCTTAGGCAAGGGATTTCGCTATCTGAAATAGGTCATCGTGGAATTTTCACTCTAAATTTTTTTCTACGAAGGTTCAGAAGTTGAAATTTCTATGAGGAGAATCTAAAATCCTGAGGAAGCTACTGTAAAAATTTCCAATCAAGGTGTGTAATTAATTTGGAGATATGATTTGTGGAAGTCAGGGTTTTTGCAGGCTCCTAAAATTCATCTCAAAGAAGTGACCTTGGTAAAATTGTCATAAATCTCTCTCTCTCTGAGTATCAAATTGAAATTTTGTAAAAAGTGGTAGATAGTGCACAGACTACATTTTTTTCTCTATCAATTTTAGAGTCAAATGAAGAAACAGTTACACGTGGCACGTCATACAAGTGCGCTCTACTGAAAAAGTCCATAATTAGGGCATTGTGAGAGATTGGGTATAACTCTCTCTTGAAGAATCCAAATTGGGTTAGACCTGTGGCATTGGAAAGATGACTCAGAGGTACTACAAGACTGAAAATCAGATATTGAGGATTTGAAATAACAGAGATACACCAGATTCAATATCGAGCTCCTAGAAGGCAAATACAAATCTAGATCATGTGCTATCAAGGGTTGCAAAGGACCAGACTTTCTAGGGCAGCAAAGCAAAGCAAGGTGCAGCAGAGGGTAGCATGAAAAGAGCATTAACCAAGGTGCATAACAACAACAAGAAGTTCATCCTATGAAGTCTTCAAGTGGGCAGCACTGCATACAATCATTGTAAAGGTATCATTGTACTAAGTCATTGTAAATACATTATTGTAAAATTGTACTAGTGTATATTTGCCAAGCGTTGAAGAGGTAGTTTTGGGAGGTCTAGGATCATCATTAGGTGGTTTTGTCAAAGTTGGGGTTATGGTCTAGTAAATATTCTTCTTCTACATCATTCTATATCATTGTAAAGTGGACCATTTTCCCTGGTACGAGAGTCCATTCTTATTTTATTCTTCTATAGGGTGGTAGAGTGGTGCTAGGGTGAGTTGTAGCTCATTGGGTGTTGGGGCATCCGTTCAGTTGACTACTGAAGAATCTTGGGTGTTGAAGCGTCCATCCAGTGGGAGCTAGAGAAGAATGCTTTTCTAGATTCTAGGAAGTTGGAGCTTCATTTTCAATTGGAGTTGAATATTAAAGAATTATTAGAAAAGCATTAGGTGGTTTTGTCCCAGAGTGGGTTTCCACCTTAAAAACTGTGTGCATTTGTGTTCCTCTTGTTTGCTGCTATCATTGTACAAACAATGATAATAATTGAAGATTAACTAATGCTCTAATTGAAAGGAATACTGATTCACCCCCCCCCCCTCTCATTATTTCCAACAGTTCTTGAATTCATTAGAGATATACTCACCACCATTATCGCTCCTTAGAGCCTTCACCTTCTTCTCTGTATCTTTCTCTACCAGTGCTTTGAACTCACAAAAATTGGAGAACGTCTGATATTTCTTCTGCATAAATAATATCCAACAATTTCTAGAAAAATCATCATAAAAAATAACATAATACATGTGCTTCGTTGTGGAGGCTGTTGAGAATGGTCCACACACGTCTGAGTGAACTCTCTCAAGTATTTTCGTTGCTCGGTTCTCCTTCTCATTAAATTTTTCCTTTTTATACTTCCCCATGGTACATCCCATGCATGTTTCTATCTATGCAAGTGTACCCTTTGAAAGACCTGTACAAATCTGTTGCATGATCCTCAAAGAAATGTGGTGTAGATGGCCCAACCTCCTGTGCCATAACTCACTAGTATCCTGGCTCACCACCTCATTTTATTTACTACTAAATTATATGCACCCATCTACATCATTTTTGTAGAGTTTTTTCACACGAACCCCAATCTTCTTTACCTATCATGTGGCATTGTGACGAAGGAGCGCCTTTCCTTTACTGAAAAACACATCATATCCAAGATCCTCCAAGATAGCAACTGAAAATAAATTATTTTTCAAGTCTGGTCCATGCATGACATATTTTAATATTAAATGTTTACTATGCTATCTCTGGGAAGTAACTGTACCAATCCCGGTAGCGTTATACCTCTCGTCATCACCCATTTCTATGTGCATCTGAAGACATTTCTCCTCCAATATACTAAAGAGTTATTTGTTGGAAATCATGTGGAAATATTATCCACTATCCAAGTACCACATAGATCCTATCATAGTTGAAACCATCCATCCGATGAGAGAGAATTCCAACTCAAACTATGAGGCCAAAGCTTCACTTGCTGCAACTCCCATATCCTTCTTGTTGTTCTTCTTCTTGTGTGTAAAATTTGTGGCATAGCTTCCATGATCATGATAGTGAAAAAATTTCACCTTTGACATGTCTCGCTT
Organism: Pinus albicaulis; assembly: GCA_034641835.2. Lineage (NCBI taxonomy): Eukaryota > Viridiplantae > Streptophyta > Pinopsida > Pinales > Pinaceae > Pinus > Pinus albicaulis. The sequence goes on along the minus strand of CM076584.1, from coordinate 228,541,863 downwards.
CTTACCTTCTTTGTCAGTCTTAGATTTGGAATGGGACTTCTTTCCTTTCCCCTTATTTGCCTTACCAACCAAGGCACAATTTTCCTGTAATGTTCCCAAATTTTGCACACAGCAATTTTGAACATTAGATTTTTCTACTGTCACCTAGGAGAGGAATAAATGGGTAAGGAGGCCCATGAAAAATAAAATTAAGAATAAATTCCACTTTAGTAAGGAAGGAGATCACCCTAGGAGCTGGTTTTACACTTCCAAGTGTGAACAAGAGAAAATTAGATGGTGACATAGTCAAGTTTGACTAAGTCAACATCCATTCTTGATGAGGAAGAAACACTCAATTAAACTAGCTCAATGTGAACAAGGATCAGCCTAGACACACATATGAGAACTGGATTGAATATCCCTTGGTGTGAACAAAGGCATTGAAGGTGGATTGGTTTGTAATGTTCCCAATTAGCCATTCTTATTTGGAACATTATAATTGCTCCATTTTTTAAATAAGAAGTAAGAAACACAATAAAATCTATCCTAGTGTGAAAGTGGATTGAGGTAGGAGGATAAAACAAAGTCTCTTGAGTGTGAAGAGGAGCAAAGGCAAGGAGCTAGCTATGGATGACCAAAGTCAACAGCACTGTCACAAGGGAGGGAAAGCCACTAGGGCAGCGCAATTTTGAAGGAGGAGACTTCTCAAAGAAGCTACATGACCAATGAGTGGGGCCCAGGATGAAGGAGCTCACTTGGGATAAAAACGAAGGAATAGGAGCAAAAGGATTCATTCATTCATACTTCTTGTTTCAGTCCTATGATTGATTGCAATCTTCAAATGTTTAGCTAGAGTTGTAGCATTTTTCAGTGCAAGAGTTCTCATGCGGGAATTCTAGTTTCACCATTGTTGTAGCTGATTGGGAGATATAAGGAGGAGGTATTGAGTTCCATTCTCAGCCACTATCTTGAGGAAATCCATCCTCTAACCTTGACAGTGTAGTCACTCCCAGGGAGTGCATTATTTCTGCAGTAGCTGCAGTAGCTGGGGTTGTAACTATCTATTTGTGCTTATTTTGGGAGAGTAGGAGGTGATTTCCACTTCAGGAATTCTATTGAGGGAGGCCTTGAGCCCATTCTTGTATTTTGAATCCCTTGTTGAGCATATCATATATTTTTCAATACAGAGTAGCTAGGTACAGCGTTATTTTTCTGCAGTGCTATATCTTGTGTTGTTATTTTGCCGAAAACCCTTGCGGGGGAGTTCCAATGTTTTTGTAAAATAGGTCAATCCTCTCATTTTCTGATCCTTATGGGTTCAAGCTATCAAAGATTGGACTGAACATAGGAATTTTACAGAACTTAGAGGGTTTGTGGGCACATGCACTTATTACCGGAAGTTTGTGAAAGGGCTTTCACAATTAGCAGCACCACTTACAGACTTGACTAAGAAGGGGGCTTTCCATTAGACACCTACAGCACAAAGAGCTTTTGATAAGCTCAAAGAGGTAATGAGTAGTTGTCCTGTTTTGGTTTTACCTGAATTTTCTCAACCTTTTGTGCTAGAATGTGATGCATCAGGTGAAGGTATTGGGGAAGTCTTGATGCAATGAGGGCATCTTATAGCCTTTGAGAGCAGGAAGTTTCTCCCTCATGAGAGGCTATACCCCATATATGATAAATAAATGTTGGCTATCATGCATGCATTAGCCAAATTCCGGCAATATTTGGTGGGGAATAAGTTCAAGGTGAAGACTGATCACAACAGCCTTAGATTCTTTCTTGAACAAAGGCAGCTTTAGGAAAGACAACAGAAGTGGGTGAGAAAAATCCAAGCCTATGACTTTGACATAGAATATGTCAAGGGGAAGAGAAATATAGTAGCTGATGCACTTTCCTGGAGGCCTACAGCGCTGTCCTTGAGGGGCATGGACGCAGATTGGAAGGCTCAACTTTTAGTTGAGTACTCCAAAGATGAATTTGCATGTGGTATACTTGATGGGGTGGTATCGGATGAGAGGTTTAGAGTGATGGATGAGGTTATCTATTACAAGGATCAGATCTACTTGGCTAAGAACTCTAAGCTCAAGGAGAAGATCTTATTGGCCTCACATGATTCACCACTTGCCGGGCATCAAGGTTTTGCAAAAACTTACAGATCTATCAGGGAGAGATTCTCATGGAAGGGTCTCAAGGAGGATGTGCCTGGCATGTCAAAGAATGCACCACTTGCGAACATAATAAGGGAGAGCACACTTATCCTGCTGGATTATTACAACCCCTACCTATTCTGGATGGGAAGTGGGAAAGTATCTCTATGGACTTCATCATTGGCTTATCGACAGTGTAGGGTAAGGACTGTATCTTTGTTTTTGTTGATAGAATAACAAAGTACTCTAATTTCTTTGCTATTTATGCACATTATACTGCCTCACAGGTAGCTGAGCTCTTCTTCAGAGATGTATTTAGACTACATGGTCTCCCTAGGACCATAGTGAGTGATCGGGATAGCTGCTTCATGGGTGGATTTTGGCAGGAGCTATTCCGACTAGTGGGGACTGATTTGACCCCCAGCACCAGCTATCACCCCCAAACTGATGGGCAGACAGAGATAGTGAAAAATTGGCTATAAGGCTACTTGAGGAACTATGTGGCAGGGCAGTAGAAAGCTCGGTTGCATTGGCTCCACTTGGGGGAGTATTGTTACAACACTACTCACCACATCTCTATTAGCATGACTCCATTCCGAGCCTTGTATGGATATGAGGCACTTTCATTTTTTGATGTTATGTTTGGGGAAAGTATAGCTCCAAGGGAAAGGGATTGGATTCAAGATAACCAGGACATACTCCGGGAACTCAAATATAACATTGCTTCTGCTCAGAACCAGTAGAAGATGTATGCAGACCATGGTCAGATAGAGAGATAGTTTGAGGTGGGAGATCTTGTCTACCTACGCCTTCAACCTTAAAAACAGTCCACACTCAAGGAAAAGGGAGCTGAAAAGCTCAAACCACGGTTCTATGGGCCATACAAGGTGAAGAAATGTATCGGAAAGGTAGCATATGAGCTGGAGCTTCCTAAGGGGAGAAAGATCCATAATATCTTCCATGTGTCTTGCCTCAAGAAGGCCATTGGGAGGAATTTAGTTGCCAACATGGAACTTCCTCCTATTGATGATGAGGGTCATTTGATCTTGCAATCAGAAGCAATCTTAGACACTAGGGAGAGTGAGTTAAGGAACAGGATCATCAAAGAATATTTGATTCGATAGAAGAACCTACCCGATGAGGATGCCACTTGGGAGGGAGAGAAGATCTTGCAGCATCCTTCTTTACTATTTCTTGTGGGTAAGCAACTTTTGAGCGGGGAGGACTGTAATGTTCCCAATTAGCCATTGCTATTTGGAACATTATAATTGCTCCATTTTTTAAATAAGAAGTAAGAAACACAATAAAATCTATCCCAGTGTGAAAGGGGATTGAGGTAGGAGGATAAAATAAAGTCTCTTGAGTGTGAAGAGGAGCAAAGGCAAGGAGTTAGCTCTGGATGACCAAAGTCAATAGTGTTGTCACAAGGGAGGGAAAGCCACTAGGGCAACGTAGTTTTGAAGGAGGAGACTTCTCAAAGAAGCTACATGACCAATGAGTGGGGCCCAGGATGAAGGAGCTCACTTGGGATAAAAAGGAAGGAATAGGAGCAAAAGGATTCATTCATTCATACTTCTTTTTTTAGTCCTATGACTGATTGCAATCTTCAACTATTTAGCTGGAGTTGCAACACTGTTCAGTATAAGAGTTCTCATGCGGGAATTCTAGTTTCACCATTGTTGTAGCTGATTGGGAGATCTAAGGAGGAGGTCTTGAGTTCCATTCTCAACCACTATCTTGAGGAAAGCCATTCTCTAAGCTTGACAGTGCAGTCACTCCCAGGGAGTGCGTTATTTCTGCAGTAGCTATAGTAGCTGGGGTTGTAACTATCTATTTGTACTTATTTTGGGAGAGGAGGAGGTGATTTCCACTTCAGGAATTCTATTGAGGGAGGCCTTCAGCCCATTCTTGTCTTGTGAATCCCTTGTTGAGCATATCAGATATTTTTCAATACAGAGTAGCTAGGTACAGCGTTATTTTTCTGCAGTGTTGTATCTTGTGTTGTTATTTTGCCGGAAACCCTTGCTGGGGAGTTCCAATGTGTTTGTAAAATAGGTCAATCCTCTCATTTCTGATCTTATAATGAATGAAAGCTCCAGATATATTTTATTCCATATATTTTTGTATTTTTCATAATAATAATAATGTTTTTTCTGCCTCCGGCATTTCTATTTTATGAGGTACTGGGGTTGTGATGCTTTTTGGCACATTTGAGTTGGGGAGATCTGTTTAATATAGCTAGATTTATTTATTTCTAATTCCATTCCATATTTAAGCTACATATAGCATATTTTAGAGGATCCAAGCCATGGACTGCGTTATTCTTGCACTGGTTCCCTTATACAGCGTCCTCATTGGAGATATTGCTGAAATTCCTGAAAAGGAATATTAGAGATGGTTGACCAAGTCAACAGTGCTGTCACAAAGAGGAGGGAAGCTAGCTAGGGCAGCGCAGTTTTGAAAGAGGAAGCTTCATGAAGAAGACACCTCAACATTGTGTGGGGTCCGGGGTAAGGAGGCTCACCAAAGATAAAAGGAGGGCATAACATCAAAGGATATTCATTCATGTATTCAGCTATTTTGGTCTGGAGACCAATTGCATGCTTCATCTATTTAGCCAGAGTTTCTGTGCTGCTTAGTGCAAGGAATTCCTGTGCGGGAATTCCATCCTCTCTTTAGATCATCTTGCTTAAGGGATCAAAGGGGAGTGATTTGAGCTTCATTTCAGTAGTTGGATTGAAGCCATTCATCTACATTCAGGCATAGCACAGTCTCCTTCAATAAAATACGTATTTTATGTAGGAGCAGCAGTAGTAGAGCTACATCCTTTGATTGTATGCTAATCTTCAAGGAGGAGGTGCTTATTTCCCTCCGGGAGCTCCAATAAGAAGGCATGAGGCCATTCTTTGTATTCTTCTGCACTTATATGTCATATTCAGTCATTCTTAAATTATACAATGTTGTAGTGAACTGTGTTATCTTCTGCAATGCTACTTTGTACATGAATTTTGTTGGAAACCCTTGTCGGGTGTCTTGTTTTTCTGTATAAGAGGGTAAACCTCCATTTCTCTATTGTTTGATTAATTTAAGTTGCATATCAGACTTATTTCATCATTTTTTTAGAAACCCTCATTATAATAAAGCAATAATTTCTTTAGTAGTTGCTGCATGAGCTATACTATGGGGTTTTGGGTTTATTTTAGCTGCATCAGCTTAGGAGATCTGTTTATATGAGCTAGAGTGATTTATTTCACCTCTAATTCTGCATGTGAGTTTTATACCATGTATTCTAAGGGATCCAAGTCCCATTTATCACTTGCATAGCGTTATTTTCTGAAGGCAGTAGTTTTATGCCCTGTATTGCTGCATTTCCCCACCCAGGAAGGAGAATATAGGCCAATATCTTGCTTAGGTTATTTCATCTGCTTGTGTGATGTTATTTGACATCAAATGAGCTACTCTTCATTCCCATGCTCATGGTTTCTTGAAGCTCCACATTGGTAATAACTCAGATTATTCCCAATAGTGTAGTTATTCCCAATTTGGGAAAATTACAGTGGTATCAGAGCTTCCATATTGGCTCAGCCTTTGGATTGCAGATCTAATTAGAATATAATAATAATAGGAGAAAAAAATGGTGGAGAGGATGAGCTTACTCTCATCCATTTTCAGATCCAAGAAGAAAGAATAAGAGAAACGCATTGAAACTCCAAGAGGGTTTCAAGGAGGAGAAAGTTGCGGTGAGACCTCTAGAAGGTTTCAAGAAGCAGAAGGAGATGCATGCACTTCCTATTCTCATAGAGGAAGTGGAGAGCAAGGAGACCATTTAGAGTATGAAATCCTGAGTGGATATTTGGTAGAATACAATTGCCAACCTAGGGCTTTCAAAGAGACCCTAGATTTTCCTTAGTTTATTCAACTGAGAGAAGAGGAAAGACCTTGCAGCAAAGGAGATATCAAAAGCAATAGATTCCTATTGTCTAAATTTGATGGGTCAACTACAGCAAGAGCTTGGGAAAGAAAGCTTGAGGCATTCTTCATACTTCATCCAGTGGAAGAGAGGGAGGCAACAGAAGTTGCAGCGCTACACCTGGAAGGTGAAGCTAATGCTTAGTGGTGCAGTCACTTAAGCCACACAAGAGTGACTTCTTTTTCTGAGTTCACTCAAGAGCTAATTAGAACCTTTGATGAAGAAAGATCAAAGGAGAGTAGACCCACACCACCATGGGAGGAGGCAAGTACCAGCATTGCCATAGCCTTGAGAGAGCAACCTTCTACACCAGTAGTTGGATCAGCCAATACATTGAAGAGAGGACCTCTTGCAACCATAGAAGATGTCCCAAAGGCTCACAAAGGTATGCATACATTTCCATGTCTTAACATTTCAGAAAATTTTATGGAAAAGGTTGGAGATTTGAACCCTCAACCTCATGTATCACTGATGAGTTACACACAACCCTTGAGGTTGGAGTGTGAATTCTCGGAGGATGGAGTGAACCTTGCTCCAAAAAAAACCATGCAGAAGCAAATGTTCATCTGGGAATGAACACATGAGATAGTCGGAACACCCTAGAGGAGGGTTACAACACTGTAAAGAAGTAGCAGCAAGGATACTTTGCCTTCAGGCTACTTGGATCCTTATGGGTTCAAGATAATCATTGATGAGAGATCTTTTCTTGGAGATCTCCAAGGAGTTGCATTTCAGCATCTTATGAAAAGCAAGGAGAAAAGTCTGATATGGAAGGATGGTAGACCTCATTGGAGGAATGCCAAGATGGAGAAAGATAGGAGGCATCCACATGGAGTTGAGTGGATGTGGATAGGAGGCAAGGGATTGGTAAGCCTCTTGCAATTCTATGACACCAGGTAGCAAGAGGTAATGCTGCGTTGGCTACTCTTGAGAGAGTTTGGTCAACCTATGACATGTCCTTTTCCATGGGGTGAGAAGAGGAAGGAAGATTGGCATGATACTTTCATCATGGGGCAGCAAGAAGTGTGGATGCATTATGGTGATGTGATCATTATGTTTTAACCACATAAGTTGTATGATGGAGGTATGGTGAGGCAGCAAAGTCATTTGTTGTTTTGGAGGTTTGGGAGACAACTAGGGTAGATTTTCTCTCACACTTGGCATGATGCTGCAAGAGTAAGGGATGGCAGTAGCATAGTGCAAAGAGCAGCACCTCCATCTTGGGAGGATCTCTACATGTACAGCAGCATTTTTGGAAGATTCTTTGACACAATCTATGTCAAAGAATTGAGCTTTGAGATGACAGTAGCCCTACTCCAAAGGCTAGCAACGCTGTCACTTAGGAGCTTGGATTGCTTGCTTAAGTGTTCCCAAGACCAATTCACAAGTAATGTACCATGGAAGCATGTAGAAGATGGGCATGAGAAAGTAATGGATGAGAGTATCCCTTACTATGTTTTGACCTTCTTGGCTTGGATTCACAAGCAGAAGGAGAAAAATCTACATGCAGCATTTGTGGACCTTCCTTCCATGCATTTTTATGCATACCATCCCTCAATGGAGGAGTTCACTTGGGAGGGAATTCAATTGAATGTATATCAGCATATGAAGAGATGCATAGCCCGAAAGATGAAGAAAAGGTCGGCACAACCACTTCCCTACTCACCTGCAGCAAGGGAGAATTTGCACTTGAGCCATTTCAGCTCAATGACTGAAGTACATGATGGAGGAGGTAAAATTTTGTTTTGTATTTTACACTTCCTTATCTATATGAGCAGCATATCATACCAAGAAGGGTATTTCCTTCTTGCATATTATATTGTTATGTACTTGAGGCCACTTGCAGCGTTTATAATGTCCCTTCTATTTGTGGATTGTGGGGGAATGCCACATGGTTTTCAGTGTGGATCATTGGCACCAAATTATGCTTTCATGATTCCCTTTTGTAAAATGAATATGGCAGAAAACAAGTGGCTGAAAAAACACTTGTTGCACTATGTATTGAGGCAGGCAAAGAATGCCCTGTGTTGGTTCCATGTTTGGGACTATGTTCTACCTCCTTCTTTTCATATGTTTATGTTTCCATATTATGCTGCTAAAACATTGATTGTAGGAAGCACCATTGGAGGAGTAGCACAAGAGGTGAGGAGGCCCAATGAAAAGATGATTCTTCACATTATACAAGCTGCATATTTCAGAAATAACAATGGGCAGACCTTTATTTCCATGCTATACATCTTGCCTTCAAGTGAGAGAACAAGACACCTCGTGGGTGTTGGATTTGATGAGGTGGCTTGGGTCTTTCTTGAAGACCGTTATATTTAAGCCATATATCAGAAACAGCCCGATATATATCATAAGTGGATAGAGAAGCAACAAGAGATCTGCCTTTTGACTCCACACAGTCAGCTATGCAGCCCACCTTCTTTACAGGAGCTCAAGGTGGAAGAGATCCTTCATGAGTTGCCATACTGGAGGGTAACTCATCTTGTTTGGTTGATAGCTTGGGGAAGAGAGATTCAAATTGGGATAATGGATCCCAATCTATATCAGCCCCCATGCTTCAAAAGGACCTTCAAACAGCCCATTTTTGCCCCATGGATGCTTCATTGTCACATCATGTTAGCTATTTGGGATGTTCCCCAATAGATGGCTTGCACACTTGGGAGGAGCAACTTGGAGATATATTGATGATACAACACCTTGATCCTTGGAGGATTTTATCTTATAAGGTTGCTACAGGGAAGAAGAGGATGCTCTTCAGTCTTATCCTTGTAGTTGCTTGAGGACAAGCAACATTTGGGAGGGGAGGACTGTAATGTTCCCAAATTTTTCACACAACAATTTGGAACATTAGATTTTGCTATTGTCACCTAGGAGAGGAATAAATGGGTAAGGAGGCCCATGAAAAATAAAATTATGAATAAATTCCACCTTAGTAAGGAAGGAGATCACCCTGGGAGCTGGTTTTACACTTCCAAGTGTGAACAAGAGCAAATTAGATGGAGACATTGTAATGTTCCTAATTAGCCCAAGCTAATTGGAACATTTCATTTTGTCTTAATTTTATGTACTGATGAATAAAATGAAAAGGAGGACATGGAAAACTCCTAAAACTCAAGAATAAATCAGTGCCTATGTGAAAAGAGGCATATTTGAGCTACTTGAATAAAACTTGCAGGTGTGAAAGGTTCAAGACCACAAGGGAGATCCTATTTGACCAAGTCAACCAGCGCTGTCTAGGTTAATTGAACCTCCTTGATGGACTGTGTTGTTCTAGAAGGGGTTTCCAAGTGTGAAAGGGGCCAATGAGATGAAGTGGTTTAGGGTTTTCCTAGAGACCCTAATGTTATAAAAAGGAGGAGAAGGCACATGAAGAGGTTGTTGATGATATTTCGAATTAGAGGTTGCTTGAGCAACTCTACTTCTCTTGGTTGTTTAGCTAGAGAAGGAGGATCTCCTGTTTAGGAATCCTCTCTCCTTCCATGGAGTAGCTCTTTGGAGGAGGATGTGCTGCATTTCTCCACTATCCGGAATTTTGGCCAAGCTACATCTCCATTAGCAGCGCTGGTCCTGTTGAGGGTTTTGCAGCTATTGTGAAGTTGCAGCAAGTGGTGATTCAGATCTGCAAGGATCTAGATGTTTTGAGGGATTTCTCTCAGGGAGGGTGTCTTGTGACCACCCGAAAGAGGATCTTTGTTGTATTTTTATTTCAGATATGTCTATTTCATCCATTGTAACATTCAGCTCAAGCTACAGCACTGTTTCTTTAGTGAACTATGTCATTACATGTACTTCTTTTACTGCTAGTTGTATTTCTCTCATTGTACTTGCTTCATGATGATTGAGGCTTGCCACTCATCTTGAAAATTCATCTTGTAGCTGCTGATATCTATTTTTCAGATCTGATATACTGTAATAATAATCATCTTCAACAATTTCTGGAAGTTTCTTGCAGTTTCATGTGTTAAAAGTCAGATCTACATCTTCTTGTGCAATATCTTGTAAAAACCCCAAAGGGGACTTGTAGAAGAGGCTGAGTAGTTTCCATATCTGGTATGGATCTGATGTTACAGCCATATATCTTCCATATATCTGAACTACATCATTTATCTTCTGAAGCACACTTAGAGGGACGCAGTCCATTCTTTTCTACAATTTTATAAATGTCGGAGATGTCATTTTAGTGGATTTCTGCACTATTATTTCATGTGATTTGTTGTATGTTAATGGGAGAGCATTTAATTATACTGATCTGATGTCATATGACTTAATTCTGAGCCTTATGGCTGATTTTCAATGGTTACTGAACAAAAATGCACAATTCTAATTGCTAGGTTTCATGTTGTAGCAGCTCTTCTCTTTAGCTGATTTTTAACTAGTCAGCTTCGTGGGAGATTTTTTTAAGGCCCTTAAACACATTTTTTTCAGCTAAAATTCAGCATGGAGGTCCCACATAGCCTAATATAGGGAATCCCATCCCTTTTCTGCGTTATTTTTTCACTCCCTTTCTTATACAGTGTTTTCCCTAAGCCTGTTGTAGAATTTCCTGAAGTGGAATTTCCCGCTTCTTCCTTGGATGGTTTTTTCTCCTCTTTGGAATAATTTATTAGATATGAAAATATAAGAATACCAAGGGCTGAAAAATCCATTTGGATTGTGTTATTCCCATCCTTGTTGTGTTTCACCAACTTTCTATAGACAGAGTCTGAAACGGGCCAGGTAGCCTCTGGATCTCACCCTCTCCTTAGAGGTGACACATCCAGTAAAATCCCCTTCAGTCTATCTATGGTTTAGAATTTCTGGTGCATTTCCATACTGCTATGAATACATAGGGGAATATCTCAATATATTCCCTATTGAGCCTATTTTTCCCCATTTGGAACATTACAGTGGTATCAGAGCATGATCTCTGGCCCAGCCTGTGAGATCAAGCTATCAGAGAAGTGTTGAAGAAGCAGAAAGAAGAAAGCATGGAGAGGATGATATTACTCTCATCTCTTTTCAGATATAAGAAGAACCTCTCCAAGGAGGTTGTGCAAGAAAAAGAAAGAAGAAGCAGTGAAGCTCCCAAGGAGTTTCAAGAAAGAGAAGATCTTCCAATCAGATCTGCAAGATCTGTGCATGAGGAACATCTAGAATCCTCATATTATGGATATGTTCACTCAGCCATATCATCATAGCCTCAAAATTTTGTTATTAACTCCTTCATGAAGAGGGAAAAAGAAGGAGTGAGTTTATCGGTTATACTGCTAAGGGTTAGATCTCCTTTGGGTGAAGGGTCCTCTTCTCAGGAGGGAAGCTGCAGTGAAACCTTTATGAGGTTTCAAGAGAAAGAAGAAGACATGGGGATCCCTCCTTCAATATAAGGCCAATATCTAAGGTCTCCTATTTAGGATGAGGCATGTTCCATCTCTGAAGAAAAGGCTAGGGGTGACAGTGCAAACATAGCAAGAGGACCTCTAGTACTTCATGAAGAAGAAGAAGGAGCAATTGCTCCAAGGAGAGAAGCTCTTGCATTTTTTCAAGGAGTTCCTAAGAATCTCACACATAGATATTATGGCACAATCCATGGGTAGCATATGCCACACTTATCAGATGGTGAGATCTTGAAGATTGCAGAAGACAGAGGGAAGGGCAAGCTTCAAATGGTGAGAAACATTTTCCCCTCTGTATTTAGAAACATGTTGCACAAAGAAGGCTGAAAGATCAGTGCAAGCAAAGAAAGGATGTATTAGTCCCTACATCTTCTCATGATCTATGCCTTGATGTCTCCTTGCTTGAAGGAATTCCACCAAGGAGTTCCCATGATGAGCAGAAGAGAAAAGTGTTCCCTCAACCTTGTGCATCAATGTCATCTCTTCCCAAGGGGGAAACTATCACAGTGTTGGATACCTTGGGTAATATGCATGCTTATGAGAATCGCATTTCATTTTATGGTTGCATTCATTTTCTTACTCCATATTTGCAGGCCATAGCTCCTAAGAGGAGTGTGATACCTTACAAGCTTCATGGCCAACTATGGGCCAAGATTGTTTTTATATATGGCCACTCCCTTGATGGGCTGAAGGAGGTGATGCAGCATGATGGGTGCTTCCTTAAACCACCAAATACCCATTTCACTTTCAGCCATGGTGGAATGATGAGGGCAGAAAGTAAGTGGCTTGTGAACCACTTACAACATTCAGATTTGATGCAAGAAAAGGACAGCCTGCGTTGGGTTTTGTTGGGTGAGTTTAGACACTCCCCAAAATCTCTTATTTTCTTGTCACATGCCTTGTAACTCAAGAGAAGGCTGCATAAGAAGAAGGCATGGGTGTTTGGGTTGACAAGGAAGAGGTATGGAAATCATATGATAAGCTCCATGTCCATACATTTACTTTTGCCTACATTGTATGTACATGTGTTTTTGTTTAAGATGCATTTCAAAATATTGTATGTACTTGGGCTTGGGAGAAATTGTAATCTTCTCATGGGTTGGCATAAGGGGATTTTTTCATATCATGATATTGATGCCCCATGCATGATAGGAGGGATGACACATTGGTTTAATGTGTTCATGGTGGATGAGAACTCCCATATCTATTCATGCTTCAAGAGGAGGATAGAATACTGCATGGTATCTTCATTGTGTATCTTGTTTCTTTTTACAAAGGGCCATGTATCGAAGTTATGTCATGAAGGAAAGTCCCTCACATGGAAGAATTTATAACATGACATGTGTTGTTTGAAACATATTCTGCCAACACCCATTATCCTCCACTATTCTCAAGCTTTGAAGAAGCTTGTTACAACAAGAAGGTGGTGGGATGGCCACCTATTGTACTATGGTTTGGAGCAGCATGGGGAGTTCTTTGAAAGATGGTTACATCAGCATTGTCAAAGAGGCATGGGCCATGTAGATTTGGATCAGCAACATGACTCTTTGGAAGGGTTGAATCAGCCCACTCTTCCTTCTCTTAAGGAAGGAAATGGAACCATGCATCTCTTCCTTAGTTGGAGAAATATTATTGGTGTAGAACATGATCATGTTACACATGTTTTTATTTCTGATTTCATGCACTCTTACACCATGTTTTTTCAGGCCAAAGTTCCAAGGAGAAATTATAAGGTCAGGTGAGCCTCGTGGCCAATATTGGGCTCCAAAATTTCTGATTTGAGCCACTCCCTTTAGAGAAAAAGGGGGATTTTTGCAGAAGAGAAAGGTGCTACCCCAAAGCACCAAACATGCATCACACTTTCAGCCATGATGATGTGGCATGGGCAGCAAGAATGAAGGATGGCATGTGCCTCATGAGAGGACCACTCTCCATGTATTGTATGTTTCATATTCCAGAGAGAGCATGGGGCAAACCATGTTTGTTTCATATGATCTATTGTATCCTTATCGGATGAGCTAATTGCATCTCATAAGAACATTGGAGGAGAAATACATGGATGGATTGGTGAGCACTTGATTTATGGAGGAAGCTTATATTATGTTTGTGTCACTAAGGAGGAAATTTTGCAGCACTCACCTTGCAGTTGCTTGAGGGCAAGCAACAATTTTTGGAGGGGAGGACTGTAATGTTCCTAATTAGCCCAAGCTAATTGGAACATTTCATTTTGTCTTAATTTTATGTACTAATGAATAAAATGAAAAGGAGGACATGGAAAACTCCTAAAACTCAAGAATAAATCAGTGCCTATGTGAAAAGAGGCATATTTGAGCTACTTGAATAAAACTTGTAGGTGTGAAAGGGTCAAGACCATAAGGGAGATCCTATTTGACCAAGTCAACCAGCACTGTCTAGGTTCATTGAACTTCCTTGATGGACTGCACTATTCTAGAAGGGGTTTCCAAGTGTGAAAGGGGCCAAAGAGATGAAGTGGTTTAGGGTTTTCCCAGAGACCCTAATGTTATAAAAAGGAGGAGAAGGCACATGAAGAGGTTGTTGATGATATTTCGAATTAGAGGTTGCTTGAGCAACTCTACTTCTCTTGGCTGTTTAGCTAGAGAAGGAGGATCTCCTATTTAGGAATCCTCTCTCCTTCCATGGAGTAGCTCTTTGGAGGAGGATGTGCTGCATTTCTCCACTATCCAGCATTTTTTCCAAGCTACATCTCCATTAGCATCGCTGGTCCTATTGAGGGTTTTGCAGTTGTTGTGAATTTGCAGCAAGTGGTGATTTAGATCTGCAAGGATCTAGATGTTTTGAGGGATTTATCTAAGGGAGGGTGTCTTGTGACCACCCAGAAGAGGATCTCTATTGTCTTTTTATTTCAGATCTGTATATTTCATCCATTGTAACATTCAGCTCAAGCTACAATGTTGTTTCTCTAGTGAATTGTGTCATGACATGTACTGCTTTTACTGCTAGTTGTATTTCTCTCATTGTACTTGCTTCATGATGATTGAGGCTTGCCACTCATCTTGAAGATTCATCTTGTAGATGCTGATATCTATTGTTCAGATCTGATATAATGTAATATTAATCATCTTCATAAATTTCTAGAAATTTCCTGTAGTTTCATGTATTAAAAGTCAGATCTACATCTTCTTGTGCAATATCTTGTAAAAACCCCAAAGGGGACTTGTAGAAGAGGCTGAGTAGTTTCCAGATATGGTATGGATCTAATGTTACAGCCACATATCTGCCATATATCTGAACTCAATCATTTATCTGCTGAATCACACTTAGAGGTACGTAGTCCATTCTTTTCTGCAATTTTATAAATGTCGGAGATGTCATTTTAGTGGATTTCTGCACTATTATTTCATGTGATTTGTTGTATGTTAATGGGATATTCTTTCATTACACTGATATGATTTACTATGACTAAATTATGAGCCTTATGGCTGATCTTCAGTGGTTACTGGGAAAAAATGCACAATTCTGGTTGTTGGGTTTCATGTTGCAGCAACTCTTCTCTTTAGCTGATTTTTAACTAGTCAGCTTCGTGGGAGATCTGTTTAAGGTCCTTAAACACATTTTTTTCAGCTAAAATTCAGCATGGAGGTCCCACATAGCCTAAGATATGGAATCCCAGCCCTGGTATGTGTTATCTTTGTACTCCCTTGCTTATACAGCGTTTTCCCTAAGCCTGTTGTAGAATTTCCTGAAGTGGAATTTCCCGCTTCTTCCTTGGATGGTTTTTTCTCCTCTTTGGACTAATTTATTAGATCTGAAGATCTAAGAATTCCAAGGGCTGAAAAATCCATTTGGAGTGTGTTATTCCCATCCTTTTTGTGTTTCACCAAATTTCTATAGACAGAGTCTGAAACGGGCCAGGTAGCCTCTGGATCTCACCCTCTCCTTAGAGGTGACACATCCAGTAAAAGCCCCTTCAGTCTATCTTTGGTTCAGAATTGTTGTTGCATTTCCATACTGCTGTGAATCCATAGGGTAATATCTCAAGATATTCCCTACTGAGCCTATTTTTCCCCATTTGGAACATTACATACATAGTCAAGTTTGGCTAAGTCAACATCCATTCTTGATGAGGAAGAAACACTCAATTAAACTAGCTCAATGTGAACAAGGATCAGCCTAGACACACATATGAGAACCGGATTGAATATCCCTTGGTGTAAATAGAGGCATTGAAGGTGGATTGGTTATAGTTGACCAAGTCAACATCGTTGTCACAAAGAGGAGGGAAGCTAGCTAAGGCAGCGCAGTTTTGAAAGAGGAAGCTTCATGAAGAAGATACCTCAACATTGTGTGGGTCCGAGGTGAGGAGGCTCACCAAAGATAAAAGGAGGGCATATCATCAAAGGAAATTCATTCATGTATTCAGATATTTTGGTCTAGAGACCAATTGCATGCTTAAGCTGTTTAGTCGGAGTTGCTACACTGCTTAGTGCAAGGAATTCTTGTACGGGAATTCCATCCTCTCTTTAGATCATCTTGATTAAGGGATCAAAAGGGAGTGATTTGAGCTTCATTTCAGTATTTGGATTGAGGTCATTCATCTACATTCAACCACAGCGCAGTGTCCTTCCATTAGGGGAATTTTGAGGTCTAAAATGGGCCTCCTAAGAAAAATGTACAACAAAATTAAACTTTATAACAACCAATAGGATTCAAGATGATGATGTCAACCATGGGGGATGATTTACCATTTTTTAAATAAAAGGGTAAAAAGATTAAAAATAATAAAATAATAAAACTACTTTTTCATCTCATATTTTCAACTTATCTCCCAAATTTTTTACTCAAATTTTGAGGGGGACTACTCGTTGGATGAAAAATTTAATTCCCCATCCAAGGATTACTCATGTTGCATACTTTTGATGGACCCTGCTACATGAAAATTGAGAAATACATAAAACAACATGATTGCAATCACATTTTTCATGAATTCCTCATTTTTCATGTAGAAATCATCAGTATGCAACATGGGTACTTCGATGAGGAATACTCCTTGGATGAAGAATTAAATTCCGCATCCAACGAGTACTCCCGCTCGAAATTTGAGTAAAAAATTTGGGAGATAAATTGAAAATATGAATTGAAAAAGTAGTTTTTTTCATTTTTCCCTCTAAAATTTGATGATGTCATCAAATCTTATTTGATTTTTTCCACTATTATTTTATAATTTCCTTAGGAGGCCCATTTTAGACCTCAAAATTCCCCTAATGAGTAAACTGCATCTTTTATGTAGGAGTAGCAGCAGTAGAGCTGCATCCTTTGATTGTATGCTAATCTTCAAGGAGGAGCTGCTTATTTCCCTCCGGGAGCTCCAATAAGAAGGCCTAAGGCCATTATCTGTATTCTTCAGCACTTATATTTCATATTCAGTCATGTTTAATACAATTTTTTAGTGAACTACGTTATTTTCTGCAATGCCGCTTTGTACATGCATTTTGCCGGAAACCCTTGTCAGGTGTCTTATTTTTCTGTATAAGAGGGTAAACCTCCATTTCTCTATTGTTTGATTAATGTAAGTTTCATATCAGACTTATTTCATCATTTTTTGCAGAAACCCTCATTAGAATAATGCAATCCTTGCTTCAGTAGTTGCTGCATGAGCTAGAATATGGGGTTTTGGGCTTATTTTAGTTGCATAGGCTTAGGAGATATGTTTATATGAGCTAGAGTGATTTCTTTCACCTCTAATTCTGCATGTGAGTTTTATACCATGTCTTCTAAGGGATAAAATTCCGATTTATCACTTGCATAGCATTATTTTCTAAAGGTAGCAGTTTTATGCCCTGTATTACTGCATTTCCCCACCCGGGAAGGAGAATATAGGCCAATCTCTTGCTAAGTTTCTTTCATCTGCTGGTGTGATTTTATTTGACATCAAATGAGTTGCTCTTCATTTCCATGCTCATGTTTTTTTGAAGCTCCACATTGGTAATAACTCAGATTATTCCCAATAGTGTAGTTGTTCCCGATTTGGGAACAGTATATTTCCTCATCATCAGTCTTGGATGAGGATCCATCCCTGGTATTCCACTGAAACTTTTCTTGTACCAAATATGACAATAATTTCTCCCAATATGGTAACTTCTCCCTCCCATTCACAGAGTCCTAGTAACTATTCCAAGTCTTGGGAAGGCTTCGAAGTGTTAGGCTCACCAAGTCATCATTAGTTATAGTAATCCCAACACTTCCAATATAATCTCGACATTGAGTGAACTTGGTTAATTATTTCTATAATTTTTCGCCCTATCCATTTTTATTTTCCTGAGCTTGTCCTTGAGTGCCAATTTTTTGTGGTCACCGATGCTTTGAAACAGATCTGTCAAGGCCTTGCACATAGCATATGGAGTTGCCTTGCCACGGAGACTCGAGACAATATGATCTCAAACTCCCTATAACAAGATCCTTCTCGCATTTCTACCTTCTTTTTCTGTGCACCAAGAAGTTGGGCATCTACTGTTGCAGGCTTGGGAATATCAGTATCTATGAATTCCTTCAACCCGTTGCCCTCCAACACTGCCTCCATCGTGTCCTTCCATGCAATATAATTTGAACTACCCTCGAGTGCATATTCAAGTCTCAATCCATTGAAATACATCTTGATATTTTGCTAGATCCAAAGAATTTATCTATGAATTTGAATATTGTTCTACAGAAACTCGATTTCTTCTCCATTATTGTGACTCCTGGCGCTCTGATACCATGTAGAAATTACACCAATGGATTCAATATGATCATGAAATGTAATAAAACAACATATTGAATCCTTCTACAATATTTGCATAATATAAATCATGATCACTCAATCACATGCAAGAAAGAGAAAGAAGTAAATCAATCGCACAACACAAGATTTTCCTAGGGAAAGAAACTACTAAAAACCCCTCTATCTCTATTGTATAATAAGCCAAGTAATAATTAAACAATACAATGCATGAGTTCTCACAAGAACCTCATACACTCTACCAATCATCTCACACTAATATAGGCACAATTGGACCAATACATAGCAAATTTTGATCCCACCTTCAACCTGCCTTGCTCACACAATCCCTAGGCAAAATAAATCCCTATTAAATAGGAATTCCAACCTTCCTTGACTGAAATCCTTCATGGGAATCATGTGGCTTTATAACTACACCTAGGAAGCTCACAAATAATACAACTAATGTTTTACTTCCCTTTAACCTATGTCTCAACTAGGTCTTCATCAGATTTGACATGCATGCAGATAATAATAGCAAATCATCAATTACTTGGTAGATCACTACTTGTGAATTAAATCTAATTTAACTGACTTGATCTCTCACTAGCTCATCACTCAATTAGAACTAGTTAAACTGATTTTAACTGAATTATTTTGAGTTAACTGATTAAACTCACACTACACCAGTGCATTAACGACAATTAGACCCCCAAAATAATAGAATCACTCTACATGCCTCACCATCAACCCTAAACTTGAAATTCTTGAGCTAACTAACTCTATGTCACTTATTTGACTATTACAAGTTGTTATGAGATAATATTACAATTTATTGTCTAATTTATTTAAGGGAAAAATAAATTAGACACACTTTTCAACATAAAACATAGGATTTGTATAGTTTCCATGTCTGAATTAGACATTGAAGTGCGATGATAAAAATCATCCCAAGGTCACTCTTCTACAGACATGATCTCTCGAACAGCTTTGTCCGAAGGTAGGACTTCATCGAGGAGATATTTAGAAGGAGATGTGATGGGAGGGAGGGTGGTACTATCGGTCGAAACCAAAGCAGTGGAGGGGTCAGATGCCATTTTGATGGCCTGATAAGCCAACTCAACTGGTGAAAGTGACATCTACTCTCCATAGGAATCAATTTTTGAAAGGGCCAATAGGATCCAAGGATCGATCAATGTAATATCCCAAAAGGGAGAATGCAGTAATACTTCACACAATATAAGAACTTACAGCAAGATAAACAATAAATCTAAGTAAAAATTAGAATGTGTAGAAAGAGATGAGCCATTTTATTATATTGGAGATGATTCAGTTACACAAGTACATAATATAGGTAGATCTAGCCAAAAATATGAGCTAGGATCACCCTGAAAACATGTATGAAGCAGGTACAACGTAACTGTTGAGGCTCTGCAGCAAATATTGCGCTGTCTCTTCAGCAAAGTATGAACATATGGTTGTAGAATGAAAAGAGAAATGTATATCTACTCAGAAATAGAGCTTTGATGACGCCAAGATTCAAGATCTGACCAATGTGATGGATTCCCAAGATAACCCAGAAAGGATTTTCCAAATATGCAACTTTGGAAAATCACCTCCCTAGGATTTGATCCTTGATCTATTGGGAAATACAAATATGAAGCTAAATCTGAAGAATAGATGGCTGAAATGTGAGCTTCGATCAGATCTATGAGTTGAGAGCTCTAGATCTACCTTCTCACTCCTCCAATGATGAATTCAGCTGCTGCAACATAACTACCAACAGAAACTGCACTGTGAGGGAAAGTGAGGCCTTCTTCCTACTAAAAATTTATGCAATAAGCTCTAGGCTGATGGTGAGACTGACGACAATGTGAAGGAATGATCCTCCACTGGATTGCTAGCTGAAGTACTAGCAACTTCCTTCCTCCTTTCAGATCTGCTATATGGACAGTGTTATTCCTGAAGGGAGTACTGCTGCTAGGAGGTCAATAACATTTTTCCTAATGCCAGATCTGCAATGTGGCTCTAGGAGTGCTGATCTATAAGCCCAAGTGATGGGAATAATCCCTCACCATGTTCTCCAGCTAAAGTACTGAAGATAACTTCCACCTTCCAAACTGATCTTTATAAGTCTGTAGATTTATGAATATGAATGTTCTGCAGAAAGTAGAAAAAGGAAATTGCATTTAAGGCCTGATGCATAATGAATTACAATCCTCTTCCCTAGAGATCACTCAAAGAAAGAGGTGGGATTCCTGCCCGGGAACACCTTGTGCTAAACAATACCTGCAATCTCTGCTAAACAGCCTAAGAATGCAGTGGAATGTCACTTGACAATTCTAGATCTAAAAGATCATACATCAAAATAATCCAAGATGCCTTTCACCTTTGCCTTCATCTCCTTTATAATTTTTTAGCCTCCTCAAGCCTTGGCCCTAAACTCAACTCCGCTGTCTCATGTGGACAAGATCCTCCAAGTGGGAATGCGTTGTTTGACCAAATCAACCAAACATTCTAGGTGCAATGTACACCTCCTCCATCATGTGTGCTTCATTTGCACATGATCCTCCATCACTTGATCATGAATGCTCAAGGATCCTTTGTTTGACATCTTCAAGATCTTAGTTTACTGACTCAACCCTCCATGGTCTTTCTCATTAAATGAGACATGATCTCCAATCTCATTCACATTAGTAGTTGCTCAACTACCTCTTTTTGTAGATCTAGGCTAAATTAATCCACATTCACACACATAAAGTGGATATTTATTACTATTGAGGATTGTGGGTCCCTCCACCCTTTTATTTACTTAATTCATTAAGAAAGTCAAGGACTCTAATATTCCAAATGTAATGTGAAAATTTGGGAATATTATAGCCCCCCCTTGGAAAAATGTTGCTTGTCCTCAAGCAACTCCAAAAGCAGATGCAAGGCCATCTATTCCCATCCATATGGCATCCACATAAGGAAGGCTTCCTCCATTTGCTGCAATAGGTTATGTATGTTTGGTTCCAAAGTTGTCTTTTAAAAACATAAAGAATGACCTCCAACTATTTGGTTAGATGTCCTCCTTCCATCATGAAGTACCAAGTGACAACCATATGATGTCCAACATTATCAACAATACATGAGAGACATAAAATAAAGTAGCTCTTTCCACAAAGGAAAAGCTTCATCATACAATAAAATCCTTCATCCCATGTTTCATGAACTAGATTGAGCATTGATATGCTCCCATACTTAGCCCTGTTGGTCTTGTTGGACCCAAACTCCATCATTCCAAGGTTATGCAAAATAAGAAGGGAAGAAGTAATATGGGTAGACAAATATGTCAAACCATATTCTCCTAACAATAACCACTGGAGTAAGGCCCTTTGCTACCATCCTCCATCTCCTCCATGTAAGATGATCTAGCCAAACTCCCCCATAAGCAACCAAAGCAACAAGAGATCTTGCTACCTTCTCTCCTCCTCATGTGAATTATGAAGCAAAAGTGTACTAATGGACATATGAGATGTCACATCAGCCCAATACAAATAAACATCATCAATGCACATCATGAGATCATTATGCCAAATTTTACATAATACAAAACACATAGACATAGGAGATGTCATGTGGTGGCCAAAATCTCTTGAGTGAAACCAAAATGAACATGCCTTATTTTGCTGCATACTATCATTGATACACAAGGCATGAATCAGAAAATCATGGGCTATTGGGTGGTATCCATACTTTCCCAAGAGCAGCCAATGCAGTCATGCCTCCTTCTTCATTTCATACATGTTTTTCAAGGCACGGATCAGAAAAATAGGTGCCTTTGGAGAACGATAGAAATATCCCAATGGAAACCAACGTAACCAATCATGCTGGCCCATATAAATATGCAAGTGTTTTTGTAACCCCTTTCTTATCAACCTTACCCATCCACTCCCATGTGGATGATGAATGAGGTACTGTATAATCAAGGCATCCTCCCAGTTGTAGAATTCCATCCTCCCAAAACTGTTGAAGAACTTTGCATCTAATGAAATGTTGAAATGCATCTCTAATGATATCTCTTAATGATATTCTCTCTCCATCAAAGGCCCTCCAAAACCAAAGAAGTTTTGCATTTAGTGCAGGTAGAAGTTTCTCTTTGAGCAATGAGAGCCTCATTGAGAAAGGGTCATCTAGAAGGGAGAAAAGGTTTCTCATTTCAAGATGTCTACCATTTTTCATATTTTCTTCCATTGCTTCATGAGTGAAGCTACCTCCAGAATGCTCCAAGAATGATGAAGCCCTTCCTTTGTCACAGCTACTAAGTGACATCGATGTAGATCTGCAAGGTGATACATGCACTGTCTCAAAGCAAGTTACAACACTGATCTCACAATCAGCCATTGTACATAGGATAATGCTAATCCCATTTTCTGAAACTCTACATCTCAACTCAAAGGGTTAAATTTAGCTCAACAATGATGAACAGGGATAGTTTTCAATCTCCTCCTTGATTAGATCAAGGGTCCCCTGTGCTATGAAATGTATCTGCTTCAAATCAGCATTTTGTTCTAACCCTTGGTTATGCATTGATCTTGAAACCATATGTACTAAAATTTATGCATACCTTGGATCAACTGATATGTGGGACCCTCTTGACAGAACACAAGAGTTACTCCAACCGGGACAATAGTGTCCCAATCTGCTGGTAATAATGATGGCCTTGTTTCTTCAAGTGTACAAGTGCTGGTATCTCCCTCCTCCTCCTCATGCATCTCCTGATCCATGCATGGGACTCCATATGTCAAGAGCTCAAGACTACCTTGAAAATATGCAAGTGTCTCTTCTCCAGATACAAGTACTTTTACAGTAGGTGGTGAAAGTAATGACCTCTTGTCCAGAGTAACAAGATTGACATTCTCCTTGGTTTCTTTAGGAGATGCCTCTTTGTAGCACAACTCTGTATTTTCCACATCAAACTTCTTCCTCAAATTGTGAGAGAAATCTGAATACTTGGTCACCTTTGCATGCTCCATGTGCCCAAACCACTAATATTCTGCTTCATCTAAGAGATGAAGTGCTGCAATTTTAACAGCCTCTTTTCCAGCCACAGGATGCAACTCGAAAAATGAATCTAACTCCCTCCTCCAAGCCTTGACATTGCTTGAGGAAGATCCATCAAATGTAGGCAAATAGAATCTATTATGCCTCTTTCTCCTATTGTTTCTATAGGATCATCTCTCTTCTTTAATCTGGAAGAATTGTTGTAGAGTTAGCTTCTCCTTGAAAGCTCTAGATTGTGCTTTGTACTCTTCAAGATATAGACTGAGAGTCTCATGTGATGAAGGGGCATTAGACACTAGCCAGCAATGTAGGAGGTTTTTTCCACATGTTGTGGCTAGGGGGGTTCAAAATTATTCGAAATTGTAACAGCAAGGTGTCAATACCTTAGCTGTCTGTTGCATTAGATCAGTTAGAGTCAGTAGAAGTCGAATAGGTTTGGATTCGATCCATCTATCATGTTCCAATTATTTGAATAAATTGTAATTAGGCTTTTGATTTACTAAAATGGTCCTCACCGAGGAACCGAAGAGACAATTGTTGATGTATAAATGTAACCCCGGATGCATTGAAGGGAATGAGATTTTCACAGTAAATATTGCATGTGTTAAGCAATTGTTCTCTGTTGAAAATATTTCGATGTTTGTTGATTATTAGTGTCGAGTAGTGGACATACTGTTTGTGCATAAAATTGCTTAATTCTGAAGTGTTCGAGCCTCTAGCATTGTGTTAATTCGATGAAGAATCTGTTGTGTTGAACCTCCATTCTGTGTCTGTAGTCGTGTGTATAATCCCCCTCTGAATTTCCGAAGTAGGCCATGAAGAAATAGGAACCCAAGAAATGAATGCATTGTGCCCTTAACTGATGTGTCGAGCCATATGTGTGCACTCTGTAGTATCGTTGCGAGCTTTGCCTGAAGGCGGAACCCACTTATGAGTGAAGCCATTTTGGTTTGCTGTTGATTGAAATCCTGTCCTGAGGTTAAACCCCGAGTTTGTGAACCGGAGTGAATATGAAGGATAGCGTAACCCCGACTTAACCTTTGGTCGATCATTATTCAAAGGTTGGAAGCGATTTTGATCGCACCGCCTTTGTGAGAGGAGTGGTATTTGAGAATTGGGAGCGATCACATCGGTTGGAGGACACGTGGCATAAGTCGGGTTTCCAAAACCGCCCCCATCGTGCGTTAACATTCGACTGAGGAGTCAGCGCGATATCGACGAACGTCGTCGATCTGGAGGAAGGCTCATCGGACGATGATCACATTCGGAAGTAGCATGGAGGTTAATCCAAAGGTGTGGACATTTATTTTGTTGAATCCGCGTTGTGTGAGTGGGCCCGGGGCCTAAGGTTTGTTATAAATTTTTTAATTTAAATGTCGTCGGATTATTGACACAAAGTTCCAAAGGGTGATAACCTTAGTATTAAGGTTCGGTGATAAAATTAAAGTTCGGGAATACATTAAAGTTTTTCCAAGTTTGCTTAATGTATTTATTTTTCAATTTCTCCGAAATTGATAAATAAAATCTACAGAAGAGTTGAGGAATACTACGTGGAATGAACTGAGTTACTCCAGGAGAAAATGCTAACGGAGCTAGCATAGAGACCAGCTCTCCTTGGGGGCCCGGATTCAGACTTGTTGCTGTCATCATGAGTCTTAGGTTCATTCCTTTCTTTACTTCTATACCTCTCACCTTCTTCAAACAAAGTGGGCATAGTGAATTTAAGAGGAGATATAGGATTCTCCGGTCTTCTTTGCTGTTGATAGAAAGTACTTTCCTCATCACATCTTCTTCTTGTATCTTCTCTCTATTCTTCCTCCTTCATTTGATTGACCTCCTTGGAGAGATTTTGCATGGAATTAAAGAAAGGAGTGACAGATTTTTCATCCTCCATGATAGATCTCATCTATGTGTTCTTCTTTCAATGCACAAGATGAAGTGCCCACAAGCTGAGCCAAAGATCATGCTTTGATACCACTGTAATATCCCAAAAGGGAGAATGTAGTAATACTTCACACAATATAAGAACCTACATCAAGATAAATAATAAATCTAAGTACAAATCAGAATATGCAGAAAGAGATGAGCCATTTTATTATATTGGAGATGATTCAGTTACACAAGTACATAATATGAGAAGATCTAGCCAAAAAGATGAGCTAGGATCACCCTGAAAACATGTATGAAGTAGGTACATCGTAACTTTTGAGGCTCTGCAAAAAATGTTGTGATGTCTCTTCAAAAGCGTATGAACATATGGTTGTAGGCTGAAAAGAGAAATGCATATATACTAAAAAATGGAGCTCTGATGATGCCAAGGTTCAATATCTGGCCAATGTGATGGATTCCCAAGATAACCCAGAAAGGATTTTCCAGATCTGCAACTTTGGAAAATCACCTCCCTAGGATTTGATCCTTGATCTGCTAGGAAATACAAATATGAAGCTAGATCTAAATAATAGATGGCTGAAATGTGTGCTCGGATCAGATCTATGCTTGAAGGGCTGATCCCTTCATCAAATCTATGAGCTGAGAGCTCTAGATCTACCTTCTCAATCCTCCAATGATGAATTCAACTGCTGCAACACAACTACCAACAGAAACTGCGCTGTGAGGGAAAGAGAGGCCTTCTTCTTGCTGAAAATTTATGCAATAAACTCTAGGCTGATGGTGAGACTGATGGAAATGTGAAGGAATGATACTCCACTGGATTTCTAGTTGAAGTACTAGAAACTTCCTTCCTCCTTTCAGATCTTCTATATGGACAGTATTATTCCTAAAGGGAATACTACTGCTAGGAGGTCAATAAAATTTGGCCTGATGCTAGATCTGAAATGTGGCTTTGGGGGTGTTGATATATAAGCCCAAGTGATGGGAATAATCCCTCACCTTTTTCTCCAGTGGAAGTACTGAAGACAACTTCCACCTTCCAAATTGATCTTCATAAATCTGTAGATTTCTAAATATGAATGTTCTACAGAAAGTAGAAAAAGGAAATGGCACTTAAAGCCTAATGTATAATGAATTACAATCCTCTTCCTTAGATATCACTAAAATAAAGAGGTGGGATTCCCGCCCGGGAACACCCTGTGCTAAAAAACACCTGCAATATCTGCTAAACAACCCAAGAATGCAGTGGAATGTCACTTGACAATTCCAAATCTAAAATATCATACATCAAATAATCCAAGATGCCTTTCACCTTTTCCTTCATCTCCTTTATAATGTTTGAGCCTCCTCAAGCCTTGGCCCTAACCTCAACTGCGCTGTCTCATGTGGACAAGATCCTTCGAGTGGGACTACGTTGTTTGACCAAATCAACCAAATAGTCTAGGTGCAATGTACACCTCCTCCATCATGTGTGCTTCATTTGCACATGATCCTCCATCAATTGATCATGAATGCTCAAGGATCCTTTGTTTGACATCTTCAAGATCTTAGTTCACTGAATCAACCCTCCATGGTCTTTCTCATTAAATGAGACATGATCTCCAATCTCATTCACATTAGTAGTTTCTCAACTACCTCTTTTTGCAGATCTAGGCTAAATTAATCCACATTCACACACATAAAGTGGATATTTATTCTTATTGAGGATTGTGGGTCCCTCCACCCTTTTATTTACTTAATTCATTAGAAAGTCAAGGACTCTAATATTCCAAATGTAATGTGAAAATTTGGCAATATTACAATCAATCCATCCAAGATGATGGATATCATTGACACCATTTGTGGCACCTCAAGCAGTGGGAGAGGAAAACAACCCATAAGGGAAGATTCGTTTAGAATACCGGTACCAATATTGACATAAGAGTCAGGAATTCCTCTTACCAGGAGTACCGTGCTTCTAGACAATGTGGAATAATATGGGGTGCAGAAGGATAGCTGGTCCACTGTAACTATTTTCCCATCTAGAGGAAAAAGGATTAGTTGGAAAACTAAAGAGACAATGGCAGCCATTTCGTAATACCAACTATGGCCCAAAGGAGATTATAGTCGAGATGATGATCTACGACTTTAATGTCCACCATTATCATTTTCTGACTAAGAGTAATGGGGTAGCTAGAAAGGTATCCTTTTTGGAGGAAGGTGTGGTCGTCGAAATATTTCAGGGAATTCGATGGTGGAGAGAGAGTGGAAGAACCCAAAGCGAGCCAACACATAACTGACATTATGCAGGTTGAAGCACCTTCACCAATGGCAGTGTGATGGATAGGGATTCCCTTCGACAAAAATTGCACTTGAAAGGCAAGTTGATGGGAAAGGCAAGGTTTTCATTTTTCCATGTCGAAGATAGCTAGCATAGAATCCTTAGGGTCAATTCCACCAATGGCTGAAAGCAAAGCTTTCCTTTGCGCTGGGCAGGTTTTCAACACTTCGAGAGAAGACATAGATGATAGTTCTTGTGCCAAGTCTTCTACAATGTTGTACTTCTAGGAAGCACGTGAAGAATAATTATGAGTCATGAAATGAAGGGTCCCTTTTGGGGGACAAATGACAATGTCACCAGTAGGAATTTTGATATGAAGATAATTGGGTTGCTGTGGATTTGAACCTTAGGAAGTCTCTTGAGCATTAATGAGAGAAGTTCCATAGTTCTTGGCTCATTTTTTCATTTCAATAGCATCCATTCCATAATTTAATGGTGGATGGTCCTTCACCATAAGGATTAGAACCACCATTTCCCCCTTGCAGGGGTTGTAGTGAGTTTGCAAAAATATGTTATTGTTGTTGTTGATTAGGTAAAGGGTTGTGTAGGACAACAGGGGTCCTCCTAGTATCCTTTTCCATAATAAATTCTGTGCATTCTTGAAGGCAAGGACATTTAATGTCAAATGGTCCTCTACACATATTTTGCAAGGGAATATGGTATTTTTTTCTTTCCCTTTTCCATTTTTAGCAACATTTCTTTGATTTTGATTACTCTGGATATTAAGCTGATCCTCAAATGGAGAGGTATTTTGCTTGTTCTTCTTGTTCTTACCACTTGGTTTTTTTGTAGAATGCATAGAGTTTACCACAACATTCAGAAGAGTATTCGATTGGGTAGTGGCGGTGGTAGCCGAAGATGGATGGGTATTTTTCCTGCTGAGTTGTTTTACAACAACCCTGGAGGTTGCGCCAATGAGACTGTCGGCATGTGCTCCGGGTTGCTAAGTAGCAGGAGCATGGGATTTTTTAGGGGCATGGGGGATTAAATCATACAACGTGCCATATTTTGAATAGATAAGGTCTAGATGATGTGCATGGAAAATGGATTAGTCTTCTGTGACCGCACCAGCTAAGGAAACATCCTTAGCAATTGGAGGAAGGAGTGAATTATAGAACCAATATGCTAATAGATGATCTGGAATTGGGGCCTTTACAAGCCTCTGCTTATGTCACCATTCATGAATGTGATTGGAGATGTGGTTGGAAGTGTCTTGGTGCAATGTGGTTAATAGTTCCATTCTAGTTTCGTAGCCCATAGGGAGCTGAAAGTGTTTCAGAAATTCCATTTCTAAGGCACCAAATGTGTTAAATGCCACACGTGGTAACCTGATTTACCATTTAGCAGCATTTCTTGTGAGGGTGCGGGGGAAGATTCTAAGCTAGATGTTGTCATCTACCATAATATTAGAGATAGACCAGATGATAGGTGTTGACATGTGTGGTCGGGTCATCCCCTTGTTTCCCATCGAACTTAGGTATATTTGAAATAATCTTATGCGATATAGGAGGCCGAAGCGAGTTATGGTTGATGGGATCGTTGGTCAATTTATACATATTGGGGATGTCTATAGTTTCCAAAAATGGCAATTGCGTGGTTTCCCCTAAGTCTGTCCAAGGAGGTTTTGGCTGACCAATGGGACCATAGGGTCCTCCCATCAAATTGTTCCCAATGGGATATTTCGGACTCGTCAGATAATAGTTTCCTGCTAGTGGTGGTGTAGGGATGTAAGGTGGATGTCCATAAGGATTATCAAACTATGGAACAAAAGGCTAGTTTCCCCTAGGATAATAAGTTACCCCTTGCCAAAATTATGTTTGGGGCAGGTTTTCCCAAATAGACGCGATAGTGTTCGGTGGTGGAATACTGCTAGCTGCATAATTTACATTTGGTATAGATCCTACACCAAAGGGTTGACCACTAAGAGGAATTGAATTAATAATGGACAGAGCGTCTTGTCCCATAGATTGGAGGGGTACCGAAGTTCCCCCTGACACATATGTGTTGGTTACACTACCCCCTGGCATCGAGACTAGGGGGTTTGAACTCAGCAAGGGATTCCAATTGAAAGGGTTACTAAAAGGAACTGTGGTAGCCACACTAGTGGAATTGGTAGCCAAAATTATAGGAGAAGACACTAAAGGAGTGGAGGCCGGAAGGTTCAAAAATACACTCACAGGCAATGTAACCAAGTTACTGGGACCATAAATATGTTGGCTAATAGGGTTTCCAGATAGTTGTGAAGAACTAACAACTGGTGGGGGAGGTGGAGGTAGAATCGAGTTGGAGACCTAATCCAACGACTAATTGGTGGACAGTTGTACATTAGATATGGGTGTATCCAAAGACATTGTAGGTACTGATGCTACCTAAATCACTATAGGCCTGAGAGGGTCAGTGAGGGGAGGATGATAAGGAGGTACAACTCCTTCAATGAAAGGATCCTTAGGAAATATAGTATCATGGGAAGAAATGTGTAAAAAAGGTTCGATACTGGAGACTATTCTTCCGAAGAAGAATCTAGGTCACCGAGACATGACAAATCCTCCAAGTTCAATGGAGGAAGGCCTATTTACCACCTAGACAGAAAATTAGGGTCGAAGGACGCCATGATGGCCAATAAATTTTATCAATATTTTAATGTGATATACTATTAAGTCTCAGTGATGATAAAAACAACACCTAAAAAATCAAAAACTCTAAAAAATCAATCAACAAGCAACAAGAGGGAAAATATCTTGTATGAGAACTACTGTTAACTAGAGATGAAACCTGAGAGCTGGTCATATGTACAATTACGATTACTCTTGAGCTTTGCCCAAACCTCAGATAATGGGTCCAAGTGCTCTCATGAAGAAGATATGTTGAGATTTTGGGTAGAATTAAATGTGCTCTAGCTCTAAAACATTGTGGAGGGGCTAGAACACATGAGATATCCAAGACTCATAAATTGTTTGGAGAAATTCCACCTGGTGTGAAAGTTATTCAATAAATTAATTATTTTAATGGAGACCTTAAGTCTAACTTAGGGAAATAAAATAATTAAAGGGAATTAATTTAAACATGTGGGTGAGAATGTTCTAAGTAACATGGATCAAGTATTTTGTAATCTTAGCTATTGATTAGAGATTAGATCACGACCATTGATTTTTCAACAAGAAAAGTATTAAATGAATGCTTTGGGTCAGTTGGAGAACACACACAGAGTGGTAACACTTGAGCTAAGTCTAAATTTTGGGACGTGGTTTGCTGAGAATTTTTTAGTGAGCTTGCAGTGCTTGTGAGGGGTAGATTGACAGGGGATTATTCTGATCTGAGGCCAAGAAAAATAAGGCAGAGAGGCAGATCCGTACTAGACAACATAGAGACCAACAGGAGGGACGTAACCTAGCCACACTCACATAGAGGTAGTGAAAAGGTTGATGCAGGGCCTTCAGGATGACACGAGAGTAGCATGTGGTGCGTGGTGGATACGCTGGGCAGGAGAAGCTGACTCAGAGGCTGGAGGAGCAATGTTGGGGTTCTAGTGGGCCAGAAAGGGCTCGTATTCATCTTTTTCATAGTAGTGCTTCCTCAGCTGAATCAAACATATTTTCTGTCTACGAGTGATAGGTACATATTTCATGAATTCTCTATTGGGAAAACCATTACTTGTGCCCTTGATTGTATTCAGATATTTTGCTTAATAAAAAAACCCTCTAAGAGTCATTGCACTGGTTTTCCCGCATTGGGTTTTTCTGGGGAGATTGTCCAAAAAATACTGTGTCCTTTGCCATGTCTGCATTATGCTTCAGTAAATGATCTGTATATATGTGTAGGCTGAAATTGTTTTTACTTTGATATTTTAATGAATATTTCAGAAAATAACTTGTTAATTAAATCAAACAAGTAGGAGAAGTAAATCAAGATAGTACTACAGTAGGGTTTCTATATTCAGAAATTTTCACATGGTATTGGATCAATTACAGGTAAAGCTGAAGCCATCAACATAGGGCTGGAGACTTTTTTTCTATAGGAGGGCAGTTGAAGCTGCACAGATTTAGAAAGAGGCAACTCAACACTAGAGGGACAATGTAGAGGCCCTACATGGGTGACGCAGAGCCAGTCTGCTCACACAGCGCTGACACAGAGGCTGACACAGGCCCAAAAGGGTGATGCAAAGCCTCTCAAGCTCACGTTGAGCTGACACAGGCCCAAGAGGGTGATGCAGTCTAAGAGGGAGTGATGATGTGCCAGTTGACGTGGCTGTAAGTGAAATTTTCTAATATTTGAAGTTGATCTTTAGGAATTGTTTCTGTCGGTGCAGAACAATGCCTAGTAGGGTTGAAAAAGTAAGGGGATACAATTCCTCAGTGGATTTTCTAGCCAATAAATTTGAGATTCAATCAATTAGAGTGATCGTAGAGGTTTGATTCGACAGAATTGATGAAGGATTTCGAGGAGGGAAATCATTTTTTAGAGGGAGCATATTCTCTAGAGGGTTTCTATTGCTAAGAAACCCAAATCCTGTCTTTTGCTAAGTGTAGCAGTAGTATAAGGAAGAATAGAAGTTTCTCCAATAGTTTGAGAAGATATGGCCCTGTATGGACTGAGAGATTAGGATAGGTTGGATGGTGTGTCTAAATTTTTTATCTGGAAAGCCAGAATCCTAACAGTCCTTGATGAATATGGCATCAAAGACCATTTCGAGAAGGTCCTTGCTATGCCAACCAATGTTTTTCCTCTAAATAATTTTAATGAAAATCAGGTGCGGGATAAACACTTGATCATCGATGGAGTGAAAGATCACATGGCTCTCCATATTGTTGAGAAGAAGACAACAAACGAGGTGTGGATGGAATTAACCATTTTGTATCAAGGTATCTCCGTCCAAAGGAAGATGCTTCAGGAGAATAAGATGTGGTTGTTCTAGATGCACAGGGGAGAGGGGATCGATCCTTTCCTCTTTATATTGCAGACTATCCGAGACCATATGCCTTCCATGGTGGCAACTCCCAATGATGGACTCATGGTGAGCACTACCCTAAATGTAGTCACCAATGATTGGGAGACCTTTGTCCAAAGTATCTTGGACAGAGCACAACTTCCAAACTGGGGGGACATGTGGGAAATCCTTCGACAGGAGGAAATCATGAGAATAAATAAGAGGGAATTCAATAGCAGAGGAGTCAAGATTAATAAAGAGGATGAGAAAGATGCAACCTTAGCATCTAAGGGACAAAGGTAGCAAGGGAAGAAGAAGAAGGACCTATCCAAGGTCTGGTGCTTCAGATGTGGCAAATAGGGCAAATTCACCAATACTTATCCTAAGAGCAAGGGCAAGGAAGATTCAAATTCAAAGGTAGAAGTAGTGAAAGGAGATGATAACAATGATGATGATGTGGCAATGAGTTCTCATGTAGCTCGAGGGAAAAGGTGGGGTGACATAGATCTATAGAGTGAGCTATAGATGGTGGATGGCAAGATCTTTGAGGTGCCCAAACTCTTGGATCACATACGAGCTACGGGAGTTGTTAAAGACAATAGCAGGATGAATGGAGTCAGTGGATGTAGAGGATGATGGAAAGGCACAAGGTAGTTCTTGAATGCTAAATATTGGAGTAGCGCAGTGAAGTGGTAGGAGAAATGTGGAAGCAACATCTCACAGGCTTATGGGACTTCACCAATGCAGAGGGAAATGCTTACGCAGTGCAGAGCAAAAACAACACAGAGGCTCTAGAGAGACAATGCAAAGTAGCAGTAGAGGGTGCTTCAGTGATGAGATGCATCCAGCCTAACTTGTGTGTCATTTGTTGGGTGATGTCCTTCAGTGGCTTACTTATAAACAAACTGAGTTGCAATGCAACTGTTAGCAGTGGAAGTGCTATGGGAAGCATGATTTAGAAATTGGAGATGGATTTGCAGTACCAATGTGGCAGCTTCAATGGAAGTGACATGGGTAGAAGTACAGAAAGAAGCAGCGCAGTGGATGGAGGGCAGCAGGCCGAGCATCAGTAGCATGGAGGACCAATGCCAAAGATCAGAGTAATGCTTCTGGAGTGAAGTGTTACTAGAGCACATTCCTCACTAAGATGGAGTGTTGAGATTCTGGGTAGCATCATATGTGCACTAGCTACAAAACCTTGTGGAGGGGCTAGAACACATGATATCTCCAAGACCCAGAAATCGTTTCGAGGAATTCCACTCGGTGTGAGAGTTATTAAATAAATTAATTGTTTTAATGGAGACCCTAAGTCTATCTTAGGGAAATAAAATAATTAAAGGGAATTAATTTAAACATGTGGGTGAGAATGTTCTAAGTAATATGGATCAAGTGTTTTCTAATATTATCCTTTGATTTTTGAACGAGAAAAGAATTAAAGTAAGGCTTGGGGTCAGTTGGAGAACACACATAGAGCGACAACACTTGAGCTAAGTCAAAATTATAGGGCATGGTTTGATGAGAATTTTCAAGTGAGCTTGCAGTGCTCATGAGGGGAAAATTGGTGAGGGATTATTTTGATCTGAGGCCGAGAATACTATGGCAGAGAGGCAAATCCATACCAGACAGTGTAGAGTCCAGCAGGAGCGATGCAGCCCAGCCAAGCTCACGTAAAGACAACGCAGAGGCTGACACAGGG
This sequence comes from Pinus albicaulis, assembly GCA_034641835.2. Classification (NCBI taxonomy): domain Eukaryota; kingdom Viridiplantae; phylum Streptophyta; class Pinopsida; order Pinales; family Pinaceae; genus Pinus; species Pinus albicaulis. The sequence continues at coordinate 228,507,774 of CM076584.1, read as the reverse complement.
CCTTCAGGGTGATGCATAGGAAGTATTAAGCCCAGAAGGGTGACACAGGAGCATGCTGTGCTATGCAGAGTTTGTGCAGTGGCTATGCTAGGTAGGAGAATTTGGCATAGAGGTTGGAGGAGCAGCATTGGGGTTCGAGTGGGCCATAAAGGGCTTGTATTCAATATTTTTAGAGGAGAGCTTCCTCGACCGAATCAGCCATATTTGTTCTCTCCGAGTGATAGGTACATCTTCTGTGAATTCTCTGTTGGGGAAATCATTACTGGTGCCTTTTATTGTATTCATATATTCTTCTTAATAAACAAACCCTCTAAGAGTTTTTGCACTGCTTTTCGCGCATTTGGTTTTTCCCGGGATATTGTCCAAAAAGTATTGTGTTCGTTGTCATGTGTGCATTATGCTTCAGTAAATTATCTTTATGTATGTGTCGGCTGTAGTTGTTTTTACTTTTATATTTTAATGAATATTTCAAAAAATAACTTGTTAATTAAATCCAACAAGTAGGAGAAGTAAATCAAGATACTGCAGTAGGGTTTATATATTCGGAAATTTTCACACGAGCACCCTCCCAAAAACCGAAGAAAGAGTATTTATATCTGTGTTAGGTACCAAGGTGGCTCACCCCAGTCACCCTATGTTCGTCGCTAAAGTATGGCCACTATGGATACCTAATCAGGTGCTCAAAATTAAAGTTTTCATAATGGTGTGGAACTTGAATGACCACGTAGATCTCATTGTTTTGAATCAGACCGAAGTAGTTTCACATAATAACGACACCATATGCTCCCAGAAATTTGTTCTGTCTATTTTTTCAAATAGGAAAACTTTTGAAAAGAAAATTGCAGGGACAACCAAGTTGGCAGGATTACTGGTCAAAGGAATTTTCCTCCAGTGAATTAGGTGGTGCTAAGGGGCACTTTGGCATTGTTTTGTGCTAGAAGATGTTTATTGGCTCATTGGGTTTCATGGTGGCCAATCATAGGCTGCCACATGGCATGGCCAGGGCCACCACGTGACAACCCGAGGGCCACCAAAAGTTTGTATGGAGGTCTGAAAAGAGGTGTTGGGGATCGAACCTGCGACCTCCTTTGTAACAACTTCAAGCCATACCGTTATGCCAAAAATTAATCCTTATTATACTATGGTGTGAAGTATTATTTGAATTTTATGTCAGTGGGGGTTGTGGCTACGGCCTAGCCCCTGGCCACCCTCGTGCCACAGGACTGTGGGCAGGGGGTTTGGGGGCTAGGCCCTTGCCGTCCCATGGTAAATGGTTACGGCAACAGAAAATCACGAAGGTTGCATTTGACATCGCTCAAAAAAATTACTAAGATCGCCACCAGACCGCCAGCTTGTGGAGCCGACTGCACAGACTCCCGGACTAACCGTCGATGTGACCACCAACAGACCAACCATCAGTGGTTAGTTAACCTCTCAAAATAGATTTTATTAAACAAATTATAAAATGTGACATACCAATCTAGTTTTAAATTCATATTTTAGGCGCCATTGTGAATTTTAACTGTCCGACAATTTCACCCTGAATTTCAGGAAATTATTGCCCAGTTAGCTGAATTAAGGGAAAAATTGTAGGACCAGTCCATATTTTGGGTAAGTTGTGGAGTGATTAGCAAAAAAACTAGGGAGGCTCATAAATTCTCCATTTTTGACCAATTTTGAATCAGAAAGAGGCTAGACAATCATTTTTGGGCATTCTAGAGCCATTGGAGCAGGTTTCAAAGTTGTTTGACCATTGTAAATGTATATAATCAAACATTTGAACATAATTCAAGAGGGCAAAGCCATTAGAAGCTGGACCAAGGAGGCGTAGTCTAGGAGGAGTGAACTCCTTCATCAAGTGTTGTTTTGTTACTATTTATGGTGATGTTCATGTCTATTATATGTTGTTATTCAGTAATTTTTTCATGTTAATTTTCTCACAAAATTTACATAAAAACACATAGAAAACTCAGTTTTAACTTGCAATTTACGTTATAATCCTTAAGAACTTTATTTATATTATGAAGAGGAATTTAGCACAATAAACTTATTTTCCCATTCAGATCAAGTTGGTATAATATTACTTGGTTTCTTTGTGCATGAAGGATTTAATTGTTTTGTAAGTGTTTAAATTCTTACAAGGTTGAAGCTCAAAAGAGGAGAAGACAAGCTTGTGGGTGCAAGTTCTCAAGTTGGAGCAAGGAGCAGGTGGGAATAATTGCCACAATATCAACCACAAGATTCAACTCCTATTGTACCTAAGTCTTTAGTAAGTATGTCTCATGAAGGAAGAAATGATAACATGACAGAGGATGAGAAGGCTTTTAGGAAGGTTTTCTTTGACATAATAGAGATGGTGAAAGTCCTCTATGAAGAGAGGAATACAAGGTTTCAGGGTGAAAGCTTCAGGCCTCCAAAAGGAGAGGGTTCTCCAAGAGGAGGAGGTAATTGAAATGGTGATAAGCCACCATATACTCCACCATCATCCTCACCACCATCTTCACCTTCCTCTTCATCCTCTTCCACTATTACAATTGTTACTCATACGCATCAACATACCTCAGAAGGAATTGGTAAAACACCCCTATTAAAACTTGATATTAAATTTGAGTTGCCTATGTATAGTGGTTAAGTGAATGCAAATAAGTTTGAAAATTGGGTTTGTCAATTGGAGGTCTACTGTACGATTCAAAACCTTCAAGATGATGATACAAGGATTCAAGTAGCTTCCTTGATACTGGAGGGTGAAACACGAGTATGGTGAGAAGCCAAGACATGAGATGAGATAAAAAAAAGCATGGTAAGATCTCAATCTCTTGGTATAATTTCATTGCTGAAATTAAAATACAATTTTACATCTATCATATATGCAGAAAGCCATCATGAATTGGTATAACTTTAGACAACTTAAAGGTCAAAATGTCCAATATTACACCCAATAATTTAGAAGAAGGTCTCTTATGTTAGGTGTTTATTTGCAATCAAAAAACACGTTTTTGAAGTATATAGGGGGTTTACATAGCTACCTAAGGCATACTATCATTATGTTCAATCCCACTAGTCTAGATGAGGTTTATGTGCAAGCCACTCACCTTGAGGAAAGAGGGAAAAATATTCTAGAAGAGGGTAAAAATAAGCCATTTATGGGTAGAGAAAAGGGAAATGGTTTCAAATGAAAAGGAAATAAAAATGCATCTGTTAAAAAGGAAGGAGAGAAAATAACATTCTAACATTGTTTCAAATAGGGTCATGATAAGGACCATTGTTGGAAGCTTCATCCAGAGATGAGGCCCAAGAATTTCAACAACAAGGGGAAACAAAAAACAGCTGCAACCACTCAACAAGATTTAGGATCCTATTTTGGTGATTAAAATTAAATTACAGCCATGGGTATGAAAGTAAAATAATCAATTTCTATCACTAGTTCATCAAATTTTCAAACTAGTACTCCAAATGAAGAAACAAGGATTTAATTATTCCATGTAAGGGTTATTGCAAAACATAAAAAAATCGACAAACTATTTGATAGTGGGTCTCAAGCCAAATTGATATCTGAAGACTTAGTCAAAAAACTTAATCTTGAGACCATTCCATAACCCAAACCTTATCCATTAGGTTGGATATGCAAGAACACAAATTTACAAGTTACAAGAAAGTGCATTCTTCGGTTTGCAATCACAACAAACTTCATTGACGAAGTTGAATTAGATGTTGTACCACTTTACATTTCAGGAATTTTTTTGGGTAGTCCTTACCTCTATGATAGAAAATCCACCTTCTATATCCATGAAAACAAGTACCAGTTGTTCAAATATGGTGTGGAGTATATTGTGAGAGCTGATCACAAGAAACTAAATCTTTCCTTAGTTAATGCAGGACAACTGAAAATACTAGTGAATTCAAGAATTAAATTTGTGCTTCTTATGATTTAACCAAAGAATGATGTTGATTTTTAAGCATTTAAATGTTGTGATCCAAAGTTTAAATATGATTTGGTTAAAGTGGTCAATAAAAAAATCAGATGTTTTAGGAACCAAAGGGTTTACCTCCCAAGAGGGGAATCCAACATGAAATACAGTTGCAGCAATATTTTCCTCTTCCTAACATTGGCATGTATAGGATTTCAGTGATGGAGAGTGTTGAAATCAAAACAAAATTAAAGATTTTTTGTAAAAAGGGATCACCCAACCAAGTATTTCACCATTCCGGTCACCTATTGTGTTGTGCCAAAGAAGGATGGAACATGGCGCATGTGTGTATATTTCTGTGCATTGAACAAAATTATGGTAGAGAACTGTTATCCACTTACTAGAATAGATTATTTACTTGATCAATTGAAAGATGCAAATTATTTTACTAAGTTTTACTTAAGGAGTGGCTACCATCAAATTAGAATTGTTGAAGGTGACATTTGGAAGACAACATTCAAGACAAAAAAAGGTTTGTTTGAATGGCTATTTATGCCTTTTGGTTTATGTAATTCTCCTACTACCTTCATGTGTGTGATGAATGATGTGTTGAGGCCATTTATTGATGAGTTTTTCATAGTCTACTTGGATGATATCTTGATTTTCAATAAATCACATGATGAACATCTCATGCATAAAAGAAAAGTCCTTGATGTGTTAAGGAAAGAACAGTTGTTTTTGAAGATGTCAAACTGTGAATTTGGTAATACTTCTTTGGTGTACTTGGGACATATTGTTGGAGGAGGTGAGTTGAATATAGACCCCTCTAAGGTTAAGGTCATTTTGAATTTTCCAACACCCAAGATAGCCAATGAGGTAAGAAGATTTTTGAGAGCAGCCCAATATTGGAGGAAGTTTATTGCTAACTTTTCTTCTATCACAGATCCATTACATGCATTGACTAGTGTGAAAAATGTCTTCCAGTGGGGAGGAAAGCATCAAAAATATTTCGATGCTTTGAAAGAGAATATCAATTCATCCCAAATACTTGCACTACTAGACTTGAGACACCCCTTTGAGATTCAAACTGATGCAAGCGACTATTCCATGGGCACATTACTTATGCAACATGGTAATCCCATTTCATTTCATTAAGAAAATTTCAATGGTGCAGCGATTAACTATCCTAATTATGACAAGGATATTTATGTGTTGGTTCAAAGTTTGAAAAAGTGGAAACACTACTTGTTGGGAAAGGAAACCATCATACACATTGACCACCAACCATTGCAATACTTGCAATTGTAAACTAAGTTTCAACAATAAAGTCATTTTTTTATGGATGGGTTTCCTACAACAATTCCACTTGGTCATCAGGTATACAAAAGGTATATACAACAAGGTTTTTGATATGCTTTCTAGGCCTATTGTTAGTCGAACTACTTTACTCAAGCATAATTTTGTTTTGCATGAAAGTGATGTTGAGCAATATGAATTTGATAATGACTTTAAAGATGGTTATGAAAACTTGAGTCAAGGTAACCAAGTAGATGAATTGGATTACCATGTACATAATAACTTGCTGTATCATTTTGGAAAGCTTTGTATTCCACAAGGGGAGAGTGTGAATGCCATAAGGGAAGAACATACTTCTCTTATTGCTGGACATTTTGGTGTAAGAAAAACAATGTCACTTCTTCAGACGTATTTTTATTGGCCTCGTATGCTTGAAAGTGTGTCATGTTTCATTAAAGGTTGTTCATTGTGTGCAGTCAGTAAGCCTAGCAATAGGAAGTTAGGATTGTACACACCACTTCCCGTACCTTCACGTTCATGGGAGAGTGTTTCTATGGATTTTGTAGGAGGTCTTCCATTGTAAAAAAGAGGTCATGATTATTTGTATCTAGTTGTGTATAGTTTCATAAATATGTGTATATTAATGCCATGTGAAAAGAAAATCACATCTAAACAAACATCTGAACTATTCTTTCAACATGTTTGGGTTCATTTTGGGTTTCCCACATCCATTGTTAGTGATCGATATTCTCGATTTGTTGGTAAATTTTGGTCAAGTTTGTGGGATTTGATGGATACCAAGTTGAAAAAAAGTACAACCTTTCATCCACAAATGGACGTTCAAACCAAATTGGTCAATTGAACCATCATACATATTCTTCAAGGATACTGTAGCAAGCATCCTAACTTTTTGGATAAAAACTTGCACTACATTCAACATGCTTACTACCATGCAAAATACTCTACAGAAACATCGCCATTTGAGGCATGTCTTGGATACTTGCCTAGATCATCATTAGATTTCATTTTTGGGAAGGATGTTGCTATTGATGACCATAGTGACATACACAAAACCAAGAAGTTCATAAAAAAAATTTAATTTATATATCAAAGAGTTCAATATCATCTTGAAAAGAGACAAGGCAAGTACAAAGCAAGGCAGGACAAGCATTGTGTAGATCACAAGTTCCAGGTTGGTGACAAAGTTTGGCTTCACATTAGCAAAGAGAGGCTTCAAGGGGAATGTGAAAAATTGAAACCAATCCATTATGGCCCTTTTAGAATTTTGGAAAAGATTGGTGACAATGCCTTCAAGTTAGATTTGTCTTCATACATGAAAATTTACTCTATTGTTAATGTTGAGAACTTAAGGTTTCATAAGACTTTGTTGATTGAAGATCAAGGAGAAAATTTTCAGATTCTATCTATTGAAGACTTTTCTCTAGAATACCTTGATGAGATTGAGCAAGACAACATTCTTGACAAAAGAACAAGGAAATCAAAATGAGGGAGTGTAGACTACCTTCGTGTGGGGCTCAAAGGAACAAATACTTCTAAGGAAAAATGGATCAAGAATGGAAAGGTGAGGGAATTTTACCCTCATCTGCTAAACAATTTAAAGTGATATTTTGGGCTCAAAAAGTGTCCAGTGGGGAGGAGTGATTAGGTGCTCAAAATTATGCTCAAAAATGAAATTTGTCAAAATGGTGTGGAACCTAAACGACTACATATATCTCATCACTGTGAATTTAGCACAACTTGTTTCATGGAAAACTAACATCGTATGCTTGCAAAAACACCTTCTGTCCATTTTTTCAAACAAAAATTTTTTTGAAAAAAAAGTGCAGGGACAACCCAGTAAATAGTTCGTACTACTGACTAGGCATGCCCAATTGGAAGGTTGAATGTAGAAAGGAATTTTCCTTCGGTGAATTAGGTGGTGCCAAGTGGCACTTCCTCATTGGTCTGTGGTGGCAGATTTTTATTGGCTCGTTGGGTTTCATGGTGGCCAATCATAGGATATCATGTCGCATGGCTAGGGGCCTCCATGTGGCAGCCCGAGGGCCACAAAAATTTTGTATGGAAGTCCGAACAAAGGCACTAGGGATCGAACCCGTGACCTCCTTTGTAAAAACTCTGATCCATACGGTTATGCCACATGTTAATCCTTATTATACTATGGTGCAAAGTATTATTTGAATGTTATGTCAGCAGGGGTTGGGGCTAAGGCCTAGCCACTAGCCACCCCTATGCCATGAGACTGCGAGCCGAGAGGCTGGGGGCTAGACCCTAGCCACCCCATGGTAAATGGTTACAACAAAAAAAAACTACAGAGGGTTGCATGTGACATCACTCAAACAGTTGACCAAGGCCATCATCGGACCGTTGGCTTGTGGAGCCGCCCGCACAGACCATCGAACTAGCTACCGATGTGACCACCAATGAACCAATCATTGGCGGTTAGTTAACCGCCTAGAGGAAATTTTATTAACAAAATTATAAAATTCACCATACCAATATAGTTTGAAATTTGGATTTTAGGCACCATTGTGCATTTTAACTGTCCAACAGTTTCTCGAGGAATTCCATGAAATTGTCGCCCAGTTAACCCAATTAAGGGTGAAATTGTAGTACCAGTTCGGATTTTGGGGAAATTGTGGAGAGGTTAGAAGGAAAACTAGGGAGGCTGATAACTTCTCCCATTTTTAACCAATTTTGAATCAGAAAGAGGCTAGACAAGAATTTTTTGGAATTCTCGAGCCATTGGGGCAGGTTTCAGAGCTGTTTGAGCATTATAAATGTATGTAATCACACTTTTGAGCATAATTGAAAAGGGAAAAACCATTGGAAGTTGGACCAAGGAGACATAACCCATGAGTGGTGAACTCCATCATCAAGTTATTTTGTGTTACTATGAATGGTGATGTTCATGTATGTTATATGTTATTTTTCAGTGATTTTTTCATGTTAATTTGCTCAAGAAATTTACATAAAAACACATAAAAAACTCAGTTTTAACTTGAAATTTAACTTATAATGCTCAAGCACTTTTTTTATATTCTGAAGAGGAATTTAGAATAGCAAAACTAATATTCCCATTTATATAAATACCTCAAATCACATACACTACTTGGGGGGGCATGGTCGTGGACAACATGTTGTATGGGAAGAACACCTGGATCCTCGATCCAATTTCGACATCCCCGAAGGGAACCCCAATACACAGAATGCCCACTGGATATGCAATTGAAGGTGGGCTACCTTCTCACACACACCAATTTTGTCTCACATTTAACTCCTTTGTGAGGGAGTGGTCCTGGATAGTATGAGTGCAATAGGATTTTCACTCTTTAATGGCACTAGTCTCAAGTTTTGTGATCTTGGGTAGTTTTCTCACACTGGCTAACCCAAGATCCTAGCCTGAAATAATACTTGTGTAATATCAGAAAATAGTTATTGATTGATTTTATTAAGCACTTTATTTTTAGTGTACTTTCATTTAAGTCCTTGGAGGGGGATTGGACGCATGAAATTGATGTGACTCTGGCACAAACCATGCAGAAATTTTTTTTCAATTCAGTTTGATGAAAGATTTATTCTACAAGGAGAAATTCATTTATACATCCATGCAACAATAGATATCCAATAATGAAGTTCAGCCTATGAAAGATACAGATACCAATTCTCTGTAACAACTAATTAACCCAATATTTTTACAGAATGAAATCAGCTATATTAGAAACACTAAAAAAATGAAAAAAAAAATTCCTTTTCTTTTCTCTTTCAGAAAGAAAATGCAGCTAGTCTAACTTTCAAAAAAGAAAAAATATTATTCCAACAAGAAACCAAGAATAATGTTTCATTTGTAGGAGCTAATAATTGACATTCAGCAGCCTCACCACCAAGGAAATCACAGCAGGGGGTGAAATAGCAAAGTTTTGGTTGGGTAACACTCTCTAGTAGAGCATACAGTGTGTTAATAACTTGACTAACACACTGTGTACAAGCAGGAACAATGTTAAACACTCTAAGGTACACACACATGGCGTGTTACCGAGGTTATATTGTAGAATAGGGTCAACTAAGGCCTGATATGAAAACTCTGAGCAACTGAGATGGTTGCAGAGCACACCAAATGGTTCGAAAGGGATGTGAGAAGAGTGGGAAGTAATAGAAGGAGAGAACCAAGAGTTAAAAATAAAAATCGAGAAATAATGATTAGTTCCTAGTGGAGTCGCCAATTCTGCTTAAGGGTAAAATGCATGGGTGGTAGCTGATGTAAGTTCCCTCTTGGGCCCTCCTGGGACCCGAGGCAGATAGTTAGATTAGCTACAACATTCACAAAAACAAAATATACATATTCATACAAGTAATCTATTGACAATATGAAGTAGATAAGGATTACCTCTATGTATAATGTAGATATGTTGGAGAGCTCAACGTAGTGTGGTAGAAGCCTGCCTCACTAGCTCCAATTTGGATCCTACAAGCAAACAAAGAAACTAGTAATCTTCATAGTATTATCAAGCTAAACAATCAAACATAAGCATATAAATGAACATGAGATAATATGATTTTATGCCAATTATAACATGTATCTCAAACATATAATCAAATAAATGCAATCATAAGACATTAAGAGGACAAAATAGAAGCAGTTCTATATATTAAGTGAAGGACGATTACAACCATCGACTTAATCAAGCTTCCCTCAATCCTTCAACTCTAGACTCTCTCTCTCTTCAATCTTCAAGTGTAAAAATGCTTGAGCAACTAGTTCTCATTGAAATAAGAAAACAATAAGACCTCATACTAAGATAAGTTCGTTCCTCACACCTTGAACCTTTCAACCTTTGGCAATGAGCCCTTACCTCCAATTTATAATAATTTGGGAGGACAAACCTTGCCATTCTTCTCCATTAGTTCGAATAGGGAAAAATCCATGATGTTTCCATGATTTTCTTGATTTTTACCTCTTTGTATACATTTTTTGGTTTTAGCAATGTCCAATCAGGGGATTGAACTACAAGTTTCCAGCTTTTTATACTGACTTTGAGAAAAAGCCAGAAATTTCAGTTAGTTAAGTTGGAATCTGGCCCTCAAACTTCATGGAACACGGGTAACATGACCCTTTAGGAAAAACAAGGCGTTAAAATAGGCATTAACGCTCCCTACAAGAAGCAAGGAAGCATTATAACGCAACCTGGCAGTTTATGGGGTGCATTACCATGGCAAAATAGGTCTTTGTATTAGGAAATTTCTTCCATCAATGTTTCCTTCTCCTCTGAGCTGATCAAGAGGTCATTTGCAGTATAAAAATATCTTTAGTTCTTCTTATGGTGCTATTATTTCTTTCAATGTATGTGATGTGTATTGAATTCAATTTACATATGTCAAAAATTTGTGTCTAAAACATGGTTTTCTAATGCATCTGTCAATGTATTTAGACTACTAAAAATGTGTTGATATTGAATATAATAAAAGTATCTTTCCAGAAGGTGAACCCTTAAGAACACATGAAGCATAGTTGGACTTCTAAGTGAATAGACATTAGTAAAATGTAGTACTACAAGTTGCGAGTCGAGTATGATAACTATACGGCAGATACCATGAGAAATAGCATCCGACAATAGCTTGATCATTGTGCTATACTCAGTGATGTTTTTTGTAGAGAGACTGATACAAATATTTTGTAAACTCATTAGCTCACCATTCAGAGAATATATATCCCATGTTGCGGAAGAAAGGTTCTGAGTACTACGACTTGTGCCATTGGCATAACCAACATATGGTTCAAGGGATGTTGACATCTGCAAATCAAATGTAAACAATATTAACAGAAACCAGAGGAAACTTTGGAAGGGAACACACTTCAAATACACTCAAAATCTATATATGGCATGGACACAATGAAGTACGAAAAAATGACTTAAGCATAGTATTTTTTAAGATACATCCCATTTCTAGGTTGCACTAATGGAACTCCATCAATATCAACAAGCTCACAAGCCCCTTTAGTGAGAATGAACTTAATAATATATGGGCCTAGACACATTCGCTTGAGCTTTCTTTATTCTAATTTATGAGACTCTTGATCATATAACAAGACAAGGTCACCTTCTGAGATGACACAAGGCTTGAAATTCTTATCATATTGCGCCTTGATGCGTTTTTTATGGGCCTCATTAGCCATTGCAGCATCGCTTCAGGTTTCATATAAACGTGTCAAATATGAGAGACGCCCTTCTTCGACATAAGTGGAAGGGAGGAGATTGATAGCAAGTTATAGATATGGAATTTCACATTAAATCGGAAGTATTGCTTCTAGACCTTATACCAATTTGTTAAACACCATGTAAAACACACACATGGTGTAGGAGAAAGATAAACACACACAATAAGAGACTCAACACATAATGAAGGATAAGCGTGAGGCTTTCTTATTTTTTCCATTATACATGATGTACATTTATAATACAATGGTGTGACTCTTGGTTTCACATTCCAAGGCCACTTGGACTCCATTGTGACTTTTCGCATTCCACACCTACCCATGTAGGATTAGGTATTCCAACATCCCCCCTTAATCCGAAGGGGTATGTGTGAGTCCAAGAAGAGAGTTGTACAAATTTGCAGTTGCGCACTTGGGCTGAATCAACTCCTCTCGAAAACAAGGAAAAAAAGAAATGGCTTTTAAGGATGACCACCAACACCGGAACACAATACTTGTTCATGGGCCTCCCTAACTCTTCCAAAACCGGAAAGACGTCGAAAGCTTCTCTAGAGGAATTGTCCCTCATAAAAAAGGGAGCATTCCTTCAACCTAAAATAAGGAGGTCTACAAGCTGTGATGGTTTAAGGATGACCAACAACACTGGAATGCTAGAAGCATTTCCTGGAACTCAACCAAATCTGGCAAGAAGCTGAAGGCTTCTGCTAGAGGAAGTGTCCCTCAAATATGAAAGGGAGACCTTCAACCTAAAAAAAGGGAGGTCTACAACCTATGATGGTTTAAGGTTGTCCACCAACCAAAGATGATGGTTTAAGGCTGTCCAACAACCGAAGGCATGCTCATAGGCATCCGTGTCTCTGGCTACATCTCTGAATCTGGAATGACGAACTGTGGCTCAGGCTCTGAACTGGCCGTGTTGCTGGCTACAACTCGAACATGGAATGAGAGATTGTGGCTCAGGCTCGCTTGATTTGACGTTGAAGCTTGTACATGACCACCATTTTCCCCCCTGTCAGGGACAAGGTGAGATGATGGCGAAAACTCAACTGCAAGTTTGCTCAATATCCGTGAACAAGTTCTGACATGTGTCTTAAACATCTTCTTGACTGCTGATGCCCATTTCTAAGAAGCGATCCATCCGAGATGAATCTTTGTTCTTGTAGGAGGCTTGTTTCTGAAGCATCTATCTGAAGAATGGGTGTGCCGACCACAATGCTTGCATGGATGAAGATCAAAAAAATGATCTGTCATATGGCCAACTCGATCACAGTGTTGGCATTTTACAATCTGATGTTGTTGTGGAGCAGGATCTGAAACAGCTACAGGTGAACTATCATACATGAATCCGGCACTCTGAAATACGATGGGCTTTGTGTAGTCTGGAATATGAAAGGACACATCCTTGTCATATCCAAGACCAGTTCGGTGCTTTTTGTGGACAAGCTCTTCCCAAGGTTTGATGATGGGCTTGAGAAGTGTAGGTTGAACTGTTGCATCTGCATGTACATCTGCTCTTCTACAAGGAACTGAATGTGAATCAACTGCAACTTTACTGACATGCTGCTGATGGGAGTCTTTCTCAATCTTCTGAATAGAAACAGGTTCAGAATGGTGACTCTTTTGTTGAAGTTCATCTTGTTGAAGCTGAGATTCCAACTGCAAAAACTCAATTTTCTCTTGTGCATCTAGCAAACAATTTTGAATATTACAAAGAGAATTCTTGCTCATTTTTATCATATCATCAACATTGGAATGAATGAGGTTATTCAACAACTCTAATGCCTCATTTATTTTAGCCATTTCAACAACTTAGGCTCAAAAAATGAAAGGGTGTTGGCTTCAACCGAAAATGCACCCGTTTACATTCTGATTCAACTTCCTTTCAAAAATTACAAATGACTCCAAGGAATTATCAAAGTATAAAATCTGTTGATTGCAACTATGAAGAAGCAATACAATGTTAGTTCAAAAATGTGCAGTTGAAAACACTTGTGCAAGAGGCCTTTAAGGCAGCAGAAGTTTCCTTCAAAGAGTTGTTTTGCACCAATAACAACTCATCTTCAAATGTCAATTTCTTCAGAAAATCACCCTTATGCCAAAAATCACACAATGTCAAATTCATTTTTCTCTAAATATAGTCCATGTTCTTCATATGCCCTTTCCTTCATTTCTGTTGTTCATATCTCTTCCTTTCTCTCTCTCTCTGCTGTTTTTTTCTTCTTCTTTTTTAATTAATTAATTTTGTTTTTTTAATTAATTAAAAATTAATTAAAAAATGAATTAATTGAAATAGGAATTAATTAAAAGGGAAAGGGGGCTTTTTAATAAAAAATTAAGATGGGAATGGAGGAGGGTTCAATTGTAGGAGGGGAATTAAATAAATTAAAAAAGGGAATTTAAAAGTTGAAGTTAAAAGACAAGAATTAATTTAAAATGGGGAGGAAAATTTTATTAAAATAAAAACTGGGATTTATAAACATTGGGAGGGAGGGATTAAAAAATTTAAAAGTTGAATTTGGAATTCGTTGTGAGATGGTGCGTAAAGGAAGAGGGGCATTTTGCAAAGGAGAGGGGTCGGTTATAGCAGGGAGGGATGGAAGGGTTGTGGGGAGAGGTGAGAGGAGGGTTGTAGGCGAATGGAGTGGGGGGTCAGGGTTGGGAACAACAACGCAGGAGCGTAGGCAGCCGAGTGAGAAGTGGGGAAGACGCAGTGAGGGATGAGCGCTGAGAGATGAGGGCAGGGTTGGGAGTTGGGGGCTCGAGTGGCGTAGTGAATGAGGGACGGGGGAGCGTGGTAGGAGGGGCGTTTAGCAGATGCGAGGGATGGGCGTAGAGCTCGTAGGGAAGATAGGAGAGGGGGGTTGAGCGACCAAGGAGAAGAGTGTAGAAGGGTCAGGTTAGTGAGTGTGGGCAAGTGGGTCGAGTGTGAGCGGGAGGGCGGGGATTAGGCAGAGTATAGAGTGCAGGGAGAGGGGGCATGTTAGAACGAGGCCGTGGGTATGAGGGGAAGGTGTTGAGGGGGAGGGCCGATAGGGAGAGGGTGTATGCAGAGTGTGTTGGGTGGGTGCTGAATTTTAAGCATAGTGCAGAGTGCGTAGGGAGTGCAGGGCTGAAAGGCCGATAGGGGTTGCAGAAATTTTTTTTCACATTTTTTTTATTTTTTTTTTAAATTAAAACAGCAGAGAATGAGTGAGGGCAACAGCGATTTTTGTCTTCAAAACATCAGAGTAGAGCAGGAAATCGTCTTTAAAATAATAGCAGAAATTCACTGATATATAGCAGAGGTTGGCAGAATTTTGCAGTGAAACGCAGGTACAAGACTCAGAAAGTTTCTAGAAAATTGCAGAAATTTCACGAAATATAGCAAAAGTGGAATACACAGTAGAGTAATGTGCAGAAATTGCAGAACATTTTCCAGTAAAAACTCAGAAATCTGTTTTAAAAATTCTTCAGAAACCCTCTTTAAACTGTTTTCCAGCAACTCTTCAATGCAGAAATTAAAAGCAGAAATTACAGAATGATGTGCATTTAGAAAACCTGCAGAATGCTCCTCAAATGTTGTTCTTCTTCAAAATCAATGTTGCTCTTCTGAATGCGGCAAAATGTCTGCTGCAACAATCTCTGAGTGCTGCAAAAATGCTAAGAATTTTTGCAGATATGCACAGGCCATAAACACAAATGGCTCACTCAAGGTTGAGCTGGTTATGGACGTATCAGCTCTGATACCATGTTAAACACCATGTAAAAGACACACATGGTGTATGAGAAAGATAAACACACACAATAAGAGACTCAACACATAATGAAGGATAAGCGTGAGGCTTTCTTATTTTTTCCATTATACACAATGTACGTTTATAATACAATGGTGTGACTCTTGGTTTCACATTCCAAGGTCACTTGGACTCCATTGTGACTTTTCGCATTCCACACCTACCCATGTAGGATTAGGTGTTCCAACACAATTAGACTAGTGTACATCCTGTAACAGTATGAACAAAAGTTTGATATGCTCACAAGGTTGCATAAATTTTCAGATGCTAATTCGATTTATGAATCCCTATCATACATTGAAGCATTGTTTTCAAAAATTTATTGATGGCCTAAACTTTCCCATTCGCCTGAGAGTACTAGGGAGTTGAGATCTCATGAGAGAGTCCCAACTTGGCAGTCAGTTCATACATCATGTGGTTACGAGAATTTTTTCCATGGTTTGTAACTACCGCCTGTGGTACACTGAACTTCACAATAACATGATTCAAAAAGAAAAGAGTGATTTTTTTGTTTGTATTATTGTATGGAGGAATTACCTTGGCCCATTTGGTAAAATAGTCAACTCATCCAATGATATGGCCATGCACCCCAAACGATTAAGGGTTACATGTCATGAAATCAATGCCCCATTTAAAAAAAGGTCAAATGGTGATAACAGGGTGAAAAGGAGTGGGTGGAGCATGGGTTTTACGATGATATATCTAGCATGAATGACAGTTTTTAACTGCAAGAATGCAGTCTCAAAACATAGTATGCAAAACGTAGCCAGCGTGTAGAATCTTCTATGCGGTGGAATAAGCAAACATATCACCACCTCATGCCCTAGCATGCCATTCATTCAAGAATTTCTTAGAATCGATACCATGAATGGATATTGAATTCGTATAAATCCCAACGATATTGGGTCGGTACAATTCACTAAGATTATCTTCAAAGGAATATGACAAGGAGGAACAATGATGATGATCATCCCACGATGCATCATCTGGAAGCATTATTTCCATGATGTTCTCATAAATAAATAATGTATGAGAGAAGGAATCTAATCATGTGTCATAATCTAAGAAATGATCAACCCAATTGATCTAGGAGGAAAAGGTAGAGTGTGTCGCACTGGCCAAATAAATTTCTTCATAGTCAAGCTCAATGGGACTGAGCGACATACAATCACCAAAAGTGTCGATATCATATGCATCTGGAACTACCCAAGGATCTGATGGAATATTATAAGAATATATCATATTCATATAGGAAACCAAAGGAGCATTTTCATGAATTGGGGGAGGGGGAAGTGAAAATGTTCCCATGAGAGAGGAATCCTTAAGTAGTCCCACTATGACATGTTGATATGGGTGTGGGCTCTCCCCCATGAGAGGAATGCTTCTAGTAACTTGATAACAAGAGGAAAATAAATTGATTTGATCAATAGCCACTACACCTCCTTTATGAGGAAAAGAAATCATTTTAAAGTATTCCAAAACAACCAAAACCATGGCACAACCCCACATACGACCCCATATAAGATTGTAATATAGTGGTATGTTGATAACTTTGAATTCTATGGATACGATCTTGCCACCTAACTATACTTGCAGGTAATTCAAAATTCCATAATTTTTGTAGCTTCTTCAATCAAAATCCTTTGGAGTGGTCATTGAATTACTTAATATGGGAGAACCAATGGTCTTCCAGGAAGAAAAATACATAATGTAGGTTGAGGCTCCCTCGTTTATAATGGAACAATGGATATTTTTACCGTGAATGACAACCTGGATCATGAAAGATAATTTGGCTGGAAGTCAAGGCATTTGTTTCTCATGGTTAAAAACTACTAGGTTAGAATATGAGGGATCAATACATCCAATTGTAGAAAGAAAAGACTTCTTTTGGGCGAGGACTTTTTCCAACACCTCAAGAGTAGACATAGTTGAAGGATCTTGAGAAATATCTTCAACTATGTTATAATT
Organism: Pinus albicaulis; assembly: GCA_034641835.2. Lineage (NCBI taxonomy): Eukaryota > Viridiplantae > Streptophyta > Pinopsida > Pinales > Pinaceae > Pinus > Pinus albicaulis. The sequence continues at coordinate 228,490,597 of CM076584.1, read as the reverse complement.
TTGAGAAACTCTTGCATGAGGGTTGAACACAGATTTTATGGATAATACCTTTTGGAGGATTAATCGTCAATTAGGTAGGTATGGAATTTGGAGTATTATCCGATGGAGATGTAGTCAAACTGGTAGGTTGATCGGTAGTCTGACCCTTCAAAGGATTCAAATTATCGTAATATTTACTTTGAGTGGCCACCATAACATCATTTTTTAGCTTAGCAGAGGAAAGTATCAAACTGAGTTATAGGAAGCAGGATCCCAGGAAACCATATTAGTCTTATGATTCGGAAACGGATCCATCAACATAGCGGGTGCAATAAATGACTTGATAAATTGATTGATTTACACTTGATGTGGATATTAATTAGTTAATTACTCATAAAAAATAAAGCATGTATAACGAGGTTTCCGCTTCTTTTTAGAAGACTGATTATTTTGTTTATCTCGCGAAGGATTATATTTCTTCTTTTTACCTTTTCTTTATTCTTACTTCCTGGTTGTTGAGAGTTTCCTTTGGAGGATTTAACATCATTGATCTCAGAAGTAGAAGTCATAGGAGTGGAGGAAGGAGGGTTTTGGGTAGCCACAACGAGAGTTGAGTCAGATGGTTTACTCGTCGAATGTTGGCTAGTAGAACCAATCATGCCATTGGCATATTTTTATTTTTTTCTAGGAGGTTGAGGAACAATATCAAAAGGTCCTTGAGGATTTGGTATTTTATCATAAAGTGTTCCTGATTGGGTATAAATTAGATACATATACTAGGCATGAGAGATTACTTTCTCTTCAGTCGTGACACCACCTTTAGAAACATCTTTTGTTATGGATGGTAACAATGACTTAATAAACCATTCAGATAACAATTGATCAAGAAAAAAAAAAATTAATTAACCGATAGCGTCATCATCGCTCATGAATGTGATTCAAAATGTGAGTTGCACTAGTTTGTTTGAAATTAGTTAAAAGTTCAGTTTTGGTTTCATATCGAATGGGTAACCGGAAATGTGTTAGGAATATGGTAGCTAAGGCACTAAAATGATCAAACAAAGCTCATGGTAATTCAATATATCATCTCTTTGTCATACCAGTAAGTGTCCACTGGAAAATACATAGATGAATATATTTATTGAGAGAGTTCTAAGAAAACCAAAAATGATAATTCATAATGTGTAGATGGGTCTTCTCCAAGATTTCCATTGAATTTAGGGATATCACTGGAAAATTTATTCGAAATAACTCGCCACCAGGGAGAATGGAAAATGGGATCATTGGTAAGTCGGGTTAAATATGTAAATTCGAGAGTTGCAGTAATGGAAACTGCCTATTAAGGTCCAATGAAGTATATCTTGGGTAATATGGGATGGCTTGAACAATATGTATCTGTGTTCTGGGATAGGGAGGTTTCTAGTAACCAGAATACTCATAACCTTGCTTCCCTCACCAGGATAACCTTACAAAGGTTGAAATGCTCGGGTTTGAATCTGCTGATTTTGATAAGGCACTTGCTGAACTTAGTAACATACATGTTGGCATTGGTACAATTGATACAACTGTCTAGTAGGATTTTTCATTATCTCAAAATAAGGTTGGCTAGCTTGCATATGCACCATGCCATATACAGGGTGACCTACCTAGACTTGATGAATAGCCTATCCAATTGGTGGATATTGTAAGAGACCTTGGAGAGGCTAGGTAAGTGGGGTTTGAGAGGCCGAGGACAATGATAGGATAGGTTGATCTAAATGTGTATCATGTAAAGGTTTACTTACATGAACTTGAGTTTGAACAGGTTGAGATATAGGTTGATTAGTAGGAATTTGAGATGAACATGGAATAGGTTGAGAAGTTTGAGCTTGAGTCACAAGCGGGTTAGATTTTATACATGGAGTAGGTTTCTAGGAATTAACAACCATTCCTAAATGTGGAGTATTGTGATAATTCTAAGCAATAAATTGTGATATTTGATGAGTAGATGGAAATTTTCCCCCAACAAGTTGTCCTCTACTAATAGAGGAGGGGAATATGGAGGAAATTTCCCCTCAGGTGGAGGGTACCCAACATAAGGTGAGTTGGGATATAGTAAGTGTATATGTCCACTAATATATGAGCCATAGTGTTGCGCAATTGTTTTTTGTGATGGAGGAGGAAGAGAAGAATATGTAGCACTCATCAATTAAGTGCCAAAAGGTATTCCAGAAAAAGATGGATGTTGCACCAGAAAAGGTACCAGATAATGATTGGTAACCAAGTGGGACGAACAAACCACCATATAAATTTATCTCTAGCAATGTTAAAAACATGGATGAAGTTGCAACATGGGTTGTCTCGGTCATAGTAGTAGATACAAGCTAAGAAACTATATCAGATTTAGTAATGGTTAACTTTTCCAAAGAAAATTTTTGTGAGAAACTCATGGTTGAGTTGAAAGGAAAAGAATTAGAAAAATGAGCTTGTGATGGAGTATGAGGAGAAGGAAAAGGATGATCTTGGTAAATATGACTTCCTCTCAAATGAAAAGGAGAGGAGGTTTGGGGCTCTTCTTGAGGAATCTCTTCAATACTCACAATACTAGGTGGAAGGGGTTCACTGTCGAGTCCAAGATACATGGTTTTCTATTGGGTCTGAGATAGAGGAATATAAGAAGAAGGTCATAAAGTAACATATGTGGGTAAATAAGGAGCCTCAAGTTGTATAACCTCAGGTTTTATTGTCTCTGATTAAATATATTCAGGTTCATTAACCTCAGGTAATAACATCTCAGGTACTTATGTTTCGATTGTGTCAGACTCTACAGAAAATGAATGTAATATGGGGTTCATCACTCACATGAAAAAATGATTCTAGTGGATCTATTTCAGGTGGAGGACCAAAAGTAGTAGCTCCTAAATCACTAGATTTAGTATTTTGCATCTTCTTTTTCTTCTAACAACTTCCATGAGTTTTCTTAGGTGGAAGAGGAGGAAATATTTGCATCCTACATGAATGACGAGGTTGATGGGATTTTTTTTCCATGTTGGTTTAATAAATTTTCCAAATTAACAAAAATAAATAAATAAATAAGGGAAATCTAGGAAAAAGGGTTACCAAGAAACTGTGTATTTAAATATAGCACCTTCGAGAACCAAGGATTTGTGTATGGGAAAGAAATATCCCTGAATGCTATGTTGGATGTATGATAATGTACAAAGCGCCTAAATTGGTTACCTAAAGTGAGGATAGCAACCTAGGGTGGAATTCCAAAATATACTCGATAGTACGTGGAAGTGAATTTTGTGGTAGTGATTTCTAATGCATAACCGTATGATGAGAGTGTTCCCATATACTTTTAATTCTTGGAAGATACCCATAGCTATGTGGAGAACTATCCAATACACTTACGTACTTGGAACGAGACATCACCCCTGGAAAAAAATGACAGTTCCTACATTTATAGACATTGAAACACGTCTCTAGCCTAGACCTCTAAATGTTTGTGTTAATGTTTCAAATGATCCTTAATATTGATTCAACAAATTTTAAAATTTATCTTGAATCATGTTTCATTTTTCAAGTCCCACCACGAATTTCACCTAATATCCTAAAGATGTAATCTAGCATGACAAAATGAAACTTTCTTTTCACTTAAAATCTATGTATGGGAATGAAGAGAAAAAAAATGGTAATGCAATGCACAAGATGCAACAAACAAGTTTCCAAAATCAATACCCCTAATTTAATTATTCCAAATTTCAATTTTCACACACAAAACCCTAAATGCAATGCAAAATGCATGAGATTTTTATTTTCAATTTCACTTAATTTTCATATGAAAACTAAGATGCTTGTTAAATCACTGGTAGAGAAAACTATCAATAATGGTGATTGAAACACCAATTCTTTCATGCAATCATTTTACTAATGACCTAATTGACAAGAACAAGGAAAAATCCAAACAAATTCTTATCAAAGACAATAAAAACCAAAATAAAACTAGATGAAGGATTTTCAAAGACCAAGGTACACTCAAAGACACAAGGAGAACCAACAAGAACAAATATAATCAGAGAGAAAATCACAAATAGGAATTCTTTGGCATCAAACAAGGGTCAGCGCAGGTGTTGAAAAGGCACTAGTTCTCTGCAGCACAGGTGAAGAGAAGGATGGGAACACTGCAACGCTCTGTATTCGGAAAAAGGGGAGCGTTGATTAAGATAAGTCCAAGTTCTGACACAAAAAATCAAATCAATCTCAATGAAAGGTTTTCCTAGGGTCAATTTAGAGATGAGTGAGGCAATGGAGGTATATTTAAGAGGTGAAAAAGGTACTAAGGACAAGGAAACCACTAAGGGAATTAAATGATCCCTAGTGGAGTCACCAATTTGTTATATGAGATTTATGATTGTAGATAAAAGTATCTCCCTTAGACCTAGTGGAATGGTCTAGAACAATAGAAGGAAAATAATATAGAGTTTCCCTTAGAGAAATTGAAAGATGGAAAGAGGCCTACTTGGAATCCGTCGCAAGATTTACAATCTTCCTGACTTAGAAGCTCCAATCCTAGCTATGATTTTTATAATTAGAACCTACACATACAACCAAAATAAGCCAAGGATCTACAACATCTACGTAGCATGATTCAATAACTCTATTCAATGAATCAATGAGGCGTTGAAATATATGAATGTACATATAACATAACACATATAGGAAAATGGTATACTCTTTGTATTAATACAAACAGGTAATAGTTTACAACCAAAGATAGTGTTGATCTTGTAGAGATATCCCCTAGTTGAATTGTCCTTCCTTGTCCCAAAGCGCACTTCAATTTCACCCTAATGCATGAAGATGATGACTCTCTTGGATTCAAGGAAGCAGCATGAGGGAATGATCAATCTCCAAAAGCCAACCCTGATGTTGTGGATGGCAGTAAATTTATATGAGAGTGTGTTGGTTTAGGAATTCTTATCCATTTACAGATCTAGGCTTGACATCCACTTAATATGGGACGATGATCTCAAGGGATAAGAGTGAAATATCCAAGGTAGGATCAGATAGGATTCAAACTTCTTATCCGAGGTAAATGGTTGGAAAATATCTTGGAACTTTCTAGAAGAGGAAGCTTTGGGATCCTTTTTAATTTTCCTAAATTTCTAGAATTAGTGCACCCCCAGCAAGGGACAACTTACTACTGATCAGCGCTGGGGCAGAAGGAGAAACCTGCTACTGAACACAGGTCTCTGAAGGGCTAGGGTGAATTAGCGCTTAAAATAATTTTTTTGGAGCAGTTAGACCCAGAAAATTAGGAATTTGGAAGGTCATGCTCAGGGATTTTTGTAGGCATGATGATAACCTGTTCACTGATGATGATCAATCTGATTTGTAGGCCTATTGACCAAATGCGACAACATGGAATATAACATAGCTAAACCCAGACCGCATGGATTAGGCCACAACTGATCAGATCATGGATATATAGATCAAGAACACTCACCAATAGAGGAACCAATTGTATTAGGTTTTCAAATTTGGCCAACTCCTACATCATGTCAAGTAGCTCACTAGGGACAAAGTTTAGCAGAATTTTCTCCATCTCATGGAGTCACTCAACGTAATGGGGACCATTACTTCCTAAGGTTTTAGAACTAATATAGGTGGATATTGGTGGCCACCCACCTATTCCACTTGGACCCCCACCATTGTTTCTTTCATTTTCCTTATTTGTAACACAATTTACTATTTTTGGTAGTTTTTCAGGTCCTAAATTTCTAGAGTCGTCTTGAGGCCCTAAATGACGTTTTTTGGAAAATGGGAAAGCCAAAATATTTTGGCATGAATTTGGAGTTAAAATTAGTATTCATCATATATATATTTCTAACAAGGTATCATACACGTCAATTGGAAATAGTATGCCAAAGTTATCACCCCAAGAAGTTGATGTACCAATTTACCCTAATGGGGTCCACAAACTTTTGGCGCTTCACCTCCTAGAGTTAGGTTTTTGGATGTTTAGGTTTTTTCAATGTTTATCAATAATAAATAGGCTTTTGAGCCACATTGTAACACATTTCAAAAGGAATTTATCTGCTACATCTCTTCTCAGAGATAAGCTACCATCACCTGAGCTATTTTATTTCCATTTTGCATGTAAACAATTCTCAATACTTTTTTTATTAATGAATTGAAGTTTTGTTTTCATTTTGTCTCTGTGTTTTTGTTTGTATTTGTAATTAATTTATTTCCTTCATAAATCTAGATCAATCACATGATATTTAGATGAAATATATGTTATTTGGCCTACTAGTCGTAGTTTGTCTCTGATGTTGGATATCATCAACAAGTTGATTGAGAAGTACCAAAGTTCAGTCCCACAAATCCACCTCATATATTCCATACATTGGATTAGTAGGTTGGAGGTCACATAGGCCTGCATAATTGGAAGACAGTGAAATATGCCACCAAGAACATTATTGTCCGCCGGGAGTCGTCTGGCATCCTATTGGCTGCCATGCTAGACATGCTAGTCTAATTCAGCTAAAATATTTGAAGAATGTTGATGCGGCCCATTTTTTTTATGATCGATTCACTAGATCTTGGGGCCAGTTCCCCCACCATGACTAGGTCCCCATTTACTTTGAAAAACATACATATGTGGAGTTTTTGCTACATATGAGGTCGAATTACACTAGCATTGGATCTAATTTTTATGGAAATGGCTTGGGACCCTGTACATGTAGCACCACCTCCAAGATGTTGGACAGTGTAACTAGATTTGGTCTTCATATTGACTATGTAATTATGTATTTATGTAATGAAGAAGAAGAATATAATAAAATGTATTTTTTTAATGCTTTCTTCATGGTTTTCATGAGAAAGGTTTTTATTATAGGTCAAAAGACTTCTTATTGATGTCTTTTAGGGATTTTTCATCTTGTTATAAATGTACTAATTAAGAGTCATGTATATGAAAATTCTAGTTAAAGGAGTATGCCTCGAGCGCTTGTCATATAACCTTGGAGAAATGGCTCAAGTATGATGCTAGCACCATTGCTCAAATTAGCCTTCAAGACAGCCTTCATCACACTCGAAGATAAGCTCTTAAAGTCAGCCTATAAGCAGTGGAAAAGTCGGCCTACAATCATATTGAAGGGTCAGCCTAAAAATGAGAAATAATGTCACTATATATAAGTAGCTCTATAGTTCATTTGGAACAAGGAAACTCGGACAAGTCTGACATAAATTAGATGATATGCATCTGCTGCAATTATGAGGATAGAACTAGGTCTAGAGCGAAGAAAGAAGGAAGAGTAATACATATCCACAAAGTTGCAAGTATGTGTCAAAGTGTAGAATTTCAGGATTGAAGCTAATGCAAAGTTGCAAGACCGAAACTATTGCAAATTTGTAGGACTAAGGTTGATTTGAAGTTGCAGGAATAAGGCTAGTACGTCATAACATAATTATAGTGAAGTGTGAATTTATATAAGGGCTGTTGAGCGAAGTACCTAATGCAGAAAAGGGATATCTCTACATTACAAAGAAGACATGCTATAAGTCCAGTCTAGGGTTGCATGTAAATAATTGGTTTGGGTATAAATCAATATAAGAATAAGCTTAGAATAATATAAGATCAAGCCACGTAATCTAAGGATATATCAAGTACTAGAGACTAAGCTCTCTAAGGTTGGTATAGGATGGTGCAGGATGGTGCAAAAAGGAAGAGTCAGAACAAGGAGTCAATGAAGAAACAGTGACAAGGTCTTGGAGGCATAAAAATGTCGGGGGTTTGTGTCATGGTCATTGTACTTTTCATCTGAAAGTATATAAGAAGAATTCCTTGTGGTTTTTCCTCTCCAAGAGGGGGAGGTTTTGGCCCTTGCTTGAAGAGCCTATATTTTTGTCTTGTGTGTTTTGGTAATTGACGGAATGAAATACATAATAAGCTAAGAAGAGAATACATAAGTAAGAAAAGAAATCTCACAAGTAATTATAAAGAAGAGAATTTGAATTAATCACTTCCCCTCCAAATTATCAACATGGTATCAAAACTAAGGTGCTGAAGACGAGCACTACTTGACAAAGAGACACTCAAAGAAGCAAGAATAAAAGTCTACATTGAAAGATCAATTGAGTTTGCAAGGAAAATTCTCAAGGATTCAATCATCAAAAAGTTAATCTTTTCCATCAAATATTTACATTGAATATATTTTCCATCATCACCATTGAAGACATCTACATTGTAAAATTCAATCTAAGAAGAAGTTTTGAACTTCATCTTCATCAAAGAATCTGCTGGAAGGAGAAAGTCACCTTACTCAAGTAAGTATCTATGACATTATCTAAATATGTCAAAATGAATGTTTTTATATAGAGCAACAATTTTTTTGGGTCATCAAACTTTAGTGCATGGAAGAAAAGGACAAATTTGAATCTAATTGAAAATGAAGTCATGTGCTTCATCAAAGGAACTACAATTCAACCTCCAAAAGAAGACATTCTAGAATATATCAAATACATGAAGGGAGACAAAAGAGCCTGAAGGATTCTTATATAATCCATAAAGGACTCTCTCATTCCCTATGTGTAAAATCTAGAATCCTCAAAATAAATATATGAAAAATTGGTGGAACTGTTCTCGAAAGGTTTTGCAAAGGAAATAATATCACTGAGATGAAAATTATACAAATTTAGAATATCAATAAAGGAATTAATAATTCCATATTTGATGGATATTTTCACAATACGAGATCAACTACAAGAATTCATAGAAGTAATGTCTGATGGAGAAATACTCATTGTGTGTAATATCCAAAAATCGGGACTGCTAGCAAGCCATGCTTGAAAAATGCATTTTTCAGAGATGGCTGCTACAACTTTTGAAATCAGCCCTTGGATCCCTTATATCTAAGTATCTAAGTCCTAAATCCAAGAGGGTATCAAAAATAAATCCTTCTAGGTGGGTTAAACAATCTCCCACACCTAGTTCCCTTGAAAAATGCCCCAAAGAGGGACTGTAGCAATAACAAACAATTCTGCTCAGAAAATAACGCAGTTTCTGTAGAGCAGTGATAGGAGGCTCATGAAATTTTCTTCAATTGTACTTACAGTAGTAACTAAGTTATACAATGGAGTTTATCAAATACATGGCTGAAAATACAAGTCATAAACAAAAGAAATTCCCTCGAAAGAGGGTTGCAACCATATGAATGACTGAAAACTACCTTGACAGTGTTATTTCTATTAGGATACAGCTGCTATAGATTACATGTTAGATATAGAGCATATCTATGCATGAAAATTCAAAACTATATCAGATCCATGCACTAGAAAGGCTCCTTTTTCAGATCCCCTTGGGGTTTTGGGTTTTACACCAAGCATAAGCAGTAGATCTAAGATCTAAGAAAGCAGATCTGCAGAAATATTTAGAAATGCTGAAGTATTTAGAATATGAAAATCAGATATGAAAAGTAAAAAGTGTATATTTCCTCCATAGGATCTCAAAGTGAAGGGTAGATCCCCAACACTCAAAAACCAGCTCTCCAATTGATGCACCCAAACTCCCTGCAACACCTCCTACAAGAATAACGTAGATATGGAGAAGAAAATGCAATGTAGGGGATAGATGGATGATGGCCACATACCACTCCAATACACTTCCTCCAATAGAGAAGAGGCCTCCTCCACTGAAAAAGAGCATTGAAATGACTTAGATCTGAAGAGATCTAATCTCCACTGAAAATAACGCAGTCCCTCAAGGGAGACTATGTTGCAGCTTGAATAACTGAGCCAACCTGATGCCAAGATGAAAAACAGAAGCTCAAACAATGGCTGCACTCTTCCAGGAGGTTAAAAGACACACTCACTGAGAATAGGCTCCAATACAAGCTAGATCTGAATAGATCTAGAGTTCCACTTGCTGCAGCTTACAAAAGCAAGCAAACCCTCACTAGATCTGTGTTACAGTTGGAAGTAGAAGCTTGGTCTCCAACCATATAGTGGACAAAAAATACAAGCTCTCCCAAAATCTCCTCAATGGTAAGAGATGGCACTCCTAAACAGGAAATTCCAATGCTAAACAACATATGCAATCTAGGCTAAATAGCCAAGAAAGTTGTGTATCTAAACAGACAAAAAATCAGAAATAAAATCATGAACAACACCCATATGTTGCCTTCCCCTTCATTTTATAAGATAAGAGCTTGCCAAAACCATAAACCACCTTCATTAACTTATCTCTTTCACACAAGAGGCCTCCTTCTAGAATTACGTTGTGCCACATTGATTAGCACTCCTCCAATATTGTGCTGTAGATATGGTCAATATTGACCCAGTCAAGTGGATTTGTTCTTTTCACACTCAAGTTTGTTTATTAGAGTGGCCCAGACTTACCCCTTTTCACATTGGGCATGGATTTATTCTTCCATCAGGAGTTTAATGACCCTCATTTACATAATTATTCTTTGAACAAATAAAACAAAATGAGATTGAATATTCCTATTAAAATAGGAATATTACAGTCCTCCCCTCCAGAATGGTGCTTTCCCTTAAGAAACTTACAAGGACTTTGCAGAATCTTCCAATGGAATTGTTTCCTCCCAAGGGTATAAGTGTGCTCTTGGTGAATGTACTAATGAACTGTCATTATAAAGAGGTGGGAGATACATAGAAATAGTCTCTTTTTGTCCATTGGTGTCATCAAGGCATGAGAGATGGTAAGTGTAGGGTCCTTCAACCCCCATGAGAGGCTTCAATCTCCATTCTATCATCAAAACAAAGTGAGCCATACTTGGTAGCTCATAGAAAAATTCACTAGTCCCCCCCATGTGCATTTTATAGGGGCTCCATGCATGAAATGAGAGATGAGGATACTCAACTCACACTGTCCCTCATTCCATTTTTGATAAATGTGGAGCTGCTGATCCTGGGCTGCAATAAAATAGTCCTCATGAAGCCAAAAGAAACTTGGAACTTCATGAATCTCTTCATTGATCCTAGTGAGTCTCTTTTTCCAATCTCCTATGCATACAATGAGTAGATTACCTTCACCATATGTGCTCCAAAAGGAATATGGACTAAGTTTCATATGATATATTGGATGGTGACAATAGTTCCTCCCCTGAGACTAGCGTTGTCCATCATATTGCTGCCTAAAATCATGGTACAATAAGTGGCCATCCCCCCACTTTCTTGCTGCAATAAGCTTCTTCAAAGCTTGAAAATAATGGAGGATAATATGTGTTGGATGAACATGATCCCAGCAACATATGTCTTGCTCCAATTACTCTCTTGTGAGAGATCCTTTCTTATGACATAAGCCCAATACATGATCATTTGCATAAGATAACACAATATATAAGGCATCAGTCATATAAGGCCCTATCCTCTTCTTGAAGTACAAATGAATATGGGAGATTGCATTCCTAATGGACATATCCACCCAATGTGTCATTCCTCCCCTCATGTTCATAATAAATATTGGAGCACTATTGATATCATGATATAAACAAGCCCCCTTATGCCACATCACGAGAAGATTACATTTTCCCCCAACCCAAAGTACATACATGATTATGATATTCATTCTAAATAGAAATACATGTACATGCATCATAGGCATAAGTAAATGTATGGACATGGAATTTATCATGGGATGCCCATACTTTCTTCTTGTCAACCCAAGCAACCAAGCCTCCTTCTTATTCATTCCTTCCTTGAAATACAAGGCATGAGACAAGAGAATCAAAAACTTTGGGTGGTACCCACACTCACCCAATAGAAACTAGCGCAGGTCATCTCCTCCCTGCTTCAGATCTAGATGTGGTAAGTGGTTCACATGCCACTTACTTGCTGCCCTCATCATTCCACCATGGCTGAAGGTGAAATGTATATTTGATGCTTTAGGGAAGCACCCATCATGCTACAAAACCTCCCTTATCTCATCAAGGGAGTGGCCATGTTTGGAAATAGATCTGGCCCATAGTTGGCCATGAATTTTATAAGGTAGGACACTCCTTTTAGGAGTCATGGCCTGCACATGTAAAGTAAAAGAATGCATGCAATCATAAAGTAAAATTTGATTTGCATAAGCATGCTTCTTACCCCAAGCCTCTAGCATTGTGATAGTCCCTCTCTTGGCCAAATGCATCATCATTGTCCAAGGTTGAGAGAACACTTTGCTTTTCCCATCTGGGGGTTTCCCTAGTGGGCTTCTTCCAAGTAAGGAGACATCAAGGCATATATCATGATAGAAAGATTTATGGACTGATGTATCCTTGATTTTCTTGCATAGATCTTCATGCCTTCTTAGTACATCACTCCTTTGAAATAGAGAGGGGTAAATGTCCCTTACCCTATGGAGCTTGCCCTCCTCTTCATCTTCTGCAGTATTCAGGATCTCACCATCTGATAATGATGGCACATGCTGCTCATGGATTGTGCCATAATTCCTATATGTGAGACTCTTTGAAACTCCTTGCAATAATTCAAGAGCTTCTCTTCATGGAGCAGCTGCCCCTTCTTCTCCTTCATGAAATTCTAGGGATGCCTTTGTTATGACTGCGTTGTCACCCCTAGCCCTTTCTTCAATGGTGGAAAATGCCTCATCAGCAATAGGAGACCTTAGAACTTGGTCTACCTTTGAAAGAGGAATCTTCATGTCTTCTTTTTGAGAAGAAGACTCTCCATCCAATGAGGATCTTTCCCTTGGCAAGGTATCAAACAAGTTCACATTCTCCTCAATGGTCTTCATAGGTGGAGGTGGATCTGTAGATCCTCCCTTTGGCACATCTTCTCTATTCCTCCTCATGAAGAGTTGCTGATAGAACATGGTAGCTTTGATGATATGGCTGAGTGCTCATACCCATAGGATGAGAATGTAGAATTATCCTCATGCATAGATCTCATGGATCCAGTTGGGGAAACTCCATGTTCTATCCCCTTTATTCCTCTATTTCCTCCCTTAAGCTTAAACGGAGTTTGGAACAGAGTCCTTGAGAACTATTTCCCTTCCATTCTTCCAATCAAAGGGTTTTGACCCTTACATTATGTGTCTTCCATGAAATCCTTCTCCTTCTTCTATCTTCTTCCCTCTTGAAAAGACATATTGGCTTGATGCTCACGGGCTGAGCCAAAGAACATGATTTGATACCACTGTAATATCCCAAAATCAAGACTTCTAGCAAGGCATGCCTGAAAAATGCATTTTTCAGGGATGGCTGCTACAACTCTTGAAATCAGCCCTTGGATCCCTTAGATCTGAGTTTTACTACAACAGACCTGCAGAATGCTTCAGAAATTATGAAGTAGATACAAAAATGAATCAGATATGAAACATGCATGGATTGGTTGGCCAATCCATGGATCACCACAGTGCAAGGAAGACTCCTTCCACCAGAGATATCTTCTCCAACTGAATATCGGAATACCCTGCAACTCCATATCTTTGGGGCAGCCCATGTTACCTTCATTCACAAAAGAGATTTATGAACATGACAAGAGGATGTTAACACTCTTGCATGCATTGGCCAAATTAAGGAAGTATTGGAAGACAAGGAATTTCCGAGGGGAAGTTGATTTCCATCTGCTTCAATCTTGTCTTGAGCAAGCTCAGTTGCAAGGGAGGCAGCAAAAGGAAGTTTATAGCACTCCAACATGTGACTTTAGCATCAAGTATGTCAAAGAGGAGAGCCATGATATGACAGGGGATGCTTTTCAGACCTCTACAGCGCTGTCATTTTTGGGAAGCCTAGATCCTTATTGGGATTCCCAACTCATGATGGAGAGGATGAGATTACTCTCATCGATTTTCAGATCTAAGAGAAAAGAACAAAGATGCAATGAAACTCCTAAAGGGTTTCAAGAAGGAGAGAGTTGTAGTGAGACCTCTATAAGGTTTCAAGAGGAAGAAGAAGATCCATGCACTTCCTGTTCTCATAAAGGGAGTGAAGAGAAAGAATACCACTTAGAATGTGAGATCCTGAGTGGGTATTTGGCAGAATACAAATGCCAACCTAAGGCTCCCCAAGAGACCCTAGATTTTCCTCAGTTTATTCAACTAAGAGAAGAAATAAGACCATACAGTAAGAGAATGATAAGAGGCAACAGATTCTTGTTGTCTACATTTGATGGATCACTCAAGTCTGCAGTAGAAACTTGGGTGATGAAACTAGAATCATTTTTCCTAATACACCCAGTAGTGGAAAAAAATTCTATGGAGATCTCAGCGCTACACTTGGAGGGCAAGGCAAGCTATTGGTGGTTCAGCCATGGAATTCATGCAAGAGTACCTACTTTTTCTGATTTCACTCATCAGATAATCATAATAGTTGGCAGTAGAAGATCAGGGGAGGAGGGGTTATCTTCTCCATTTGAGGAGCCTTGTACCAGCATTGTCACAATCATGGAGGGGCAGCCATCTACAGCAGTAGTTGGATCAGCCAAGACATTTAAGAGAGGAACTCTTGCATCAATACAAGAGGTTCCCAAGACTCACCAAGGTATGCATGTATTTCCATTTCCGATCATTTCAAAAAATCTTATGGGAAACCTTGGAAATTTGTTTTCACATGGTCCAGGATCAAAACACATTGTTGTGGTGGAGCAACAAGCTTGCACAGCATTGTGAAACTTGGGATTGATACAAGAGGGGATGAACATCCATTCCTTTGCACCTTTATTGAGTTTCATGCAGCATAAGGGTTTATGGTGCAAGATTGGGGAAGGCATGATGAATGTTGAGTCACTTCCTATTGGTGTTTGGCCTTCAACACACTTGGATTCTTTTGGATTCAAGAGATTGATTGATGAGAGGTATTTTCTGAAGGATCTCCAAGGGGTTACATCTCAAATTCCCATAAGGTGTAAGGAGGAATACTTGCTTGCGGATATTGGTGGTCTTCATTGGGAAGATGCCAAAGGAGAGAATGATTAGGGGCATCCACATTTGGATGAAGGGAGGTGGATGGAGAGCAAGAGGCTTGTGAGCCACTTGCATATCTATGACATAAGGCAGCAAGAAGCAAATCTGCGCTGGCTAATTTTGAGAGAGTTTGGCCATCTTGGGTCATATTCTTTGTCAAGAAGTAGGGAGGCATGTCATGGCACCCATATGATAGAACGGCAAAAGACTTGTTTGTATGGGGCATTATACAAGACAACCATCATGATATTACTATATGGCATGTATGAGGGAGAGATGAGGGAGAAACAAGAGTTTTTTTTGTTGTGGTTAAACTGTCAATATTGCAACAAGATGATGAGCTTAGTGAAAAGAGTCACATTCACTAAGTGGGCCCGCAGGCTATTTTTGGCGCAAGTCTATTTTTAGACTATGTCTATTTTTAGACATGTAGATCATATTCTATGAGTTGCAGGATGCTATTTGTGGATGGTTGGTCAATTTGGAAAAAATATATGGACTTCTATTTTTAGACATATTGGGCGGAATCTATTTTTAGATTGCCAGTCTAAAAATAGATATGTCGAATATTATTAGCTCTTAATAATATTTGGACTATAAAAATTATCTTATTCTCTTGGAGCACTTCAGTTAAGTGCACAGATGTGGCACAGGAGTTGACAGAAGGAATTACGCTATTCCTGAGGGTTAAGTGGAGCTATTGCATGGAGACTTCAGTTAGAACTCATATGACAGAGTTTGGTGGAGTTATTGAGGTAGTTGGTCGAGTTGTGTTCAGTTTAACCGAGTTAAACATAGTTGAGCTAGTTGTATCTAGTCTAACTGATTGATACACTAGTGAGAGTGGTGTGAATTAATTATTAATTAATTCACTAATTATTAACTCATTAATCAACTAAAGAATACATCAGTTAACTACAGTGCATGGACAGTTTCAGTGGAGACCAGTGAAGAGGTAGGTGAAAGAGCAGTGTGACCATCAGTTGTGACTATAATGTTGCATGAGTTTGCACCATACATGGTTGGAGATGCCAATGAAGATTGTGTGAGCAAGGTTGGACCAATTCGAGTTCAATCAGAGCCATTATTCAGCAGTGATTGCGCAGTAGAGGCAGGCTATCAGGTGGCAGAGATTGGAGCATGTGTTTTGCTAGATCGGACCTGATTAGTGTGTAGCAATTGGAGATTGTACTGAGAGCTTGTGAGGAGCTTTGTATAATGATTTTTACATGATCTCTATGACATATAATATACAGATATTTGGGGGTTTTCAACTTTAATCTTTCCCATCAAATATTGTTTTCATATGTGTGAATGTTTATGGTTTTAATGTGCGCATGCGATTGTTTTTATTTCCGCAATTAATGATCAATGGTAGAAGAGATTCTGTATTGTGCATGAAGTTAAAATAGTGTTTCTGATCGTAGAGAATCTCTTGATGTATAACATATCACATATAAATTTCTACCGGTATCGTACATATTGATCATTGGAGCAATTGCAAAACATCATGAAGGGAGGATGCTGTGAATTCGAATTTGCAAAGAGTTTTGTGATCTACTTCGGTTGAGATGTCTTCAATTATCTGATTGA
This sequence comes from Pinus albicaulis, assembly GCA_034641835.2. Lineage (NCBI taxonomy): Eukaryota > Viridiplantae > Streptophyta > Pinopsida > Pinales > Pinaceae > Pinus > Pinus albicaulis. The sequence continues at coordinate 228,474,114 of CM076584.1, read as the reverse complement.
GATTGGAGTATGCCCTTGATGGCAAATTTCAAATTATATTGCATGGAAGGAAAGGATGGAGGTGGTGTTGGATGAAAAATGGGTTGAAGGAGTTCATAGATGCGTAAATTCCAAAACCTCGTTTCTAGTGATGTCGCACACTTGATGGCATGGCAAAAGAAGACAGAAAGTGTCGAAGAATTCTCATTGAAGGTGTAAAGGATCACATGTTCATATGTTGTCTAGCCTTCATGGTAAAGCTTCAACCTGATGTGGAAAGCGTTGACAGATCTATTCCAAAGCAAGAGTGACCAGAGGAATTTGGCGCTCAAGGATAAACTCAGAAACATTAAGATGGAGAAAGGCGACAGTATCGCCAAGTACCTCACGAAGTTCACCCAATGCAGGGATGAGCTGGGAAGTGTGGGGGTGACTGTCGATGATGAGGACTTGGTGGACCTGGCTCTCCTTGGTCTTCCGAAGAGTTGGCATTCCTATCAGGACTCTGTCAATGGTTGGGAGAAATTTCCAGGATGGGAGCGACTTTGGTCAGATCTCATGCAAGAGGAGATAAGGCGAATACGTGGATGGATCTTCATCAAATAATTCGTATGAAGAAAATCGCGCTTTGGTCGCCAAAGCAAGGAAGGGGAAGAGCAAGAAGAATGCTTCTCAACTGGTACAAATGCAAGAATCGTGGACATGTCCAAGGTGAAGTGCTCTTAGAGCGACAATGGTGGTGAATTCATCTCTCGGGAAAATTCAAGGACTTTTATAAAGTGTATGTGAATTCAAAGAGAGCTCATAATGCCTCATAACCCATAGAAGAATGGGGTCATTGAGAAAAATAATGTAACAATCGTGGGTGCCGTACTCTGGGCGATGTTGCATGATCAGGGCCTTCCCATACACTTGTGGGCTGAAGCATGCAACACTGTGGTTTATGTGAAAAACCATTGTCCTCATAGAGTACTTGGCATGAGTACACCCGAAGAGGCATTTTCTGGTAAGAAGCCTGATATTTCTCATTTGAAGATTTTTGGCTCACCTGTTTACATTCATGTGACGAAGGATACCAGGAAGAAGATGGAGCCGACCACAGAGGTTGGGATATTTTTGGGGTACACTGATACGCCCCACAACTATCGTGTGTATTTTCCAGACAGTCGCAAGACTGTTGTGCAATGGGATATCAAATTTCATGAGGAGAAAGCCATGAAGTGTTCGCTTGAGAGGGAGCCACACTTGCATGCAAATGAGGAGCTATTAGTTCCTAAGGATGAGTCTCAGGATGTGGATCAACCACAAGATGAGGTTCATGGAGTGGAAGAGACCACTCATGCAACACCAACCATCAGAGGGCGGAAGCGCACTACAGAAGCTGAGCGACTGGCTCAAGATGCAGAGAAGGTTGTAGGAGCACCTACATCACAACGCAGATAGAGACAGTCACCTAACCGGTATACTGGATACATGGCTCTTATGAGCAAGTGTATCGTGACAGAGCCATCCTCTTTCGAGGAAGCTGTGGAGGATCCCGCATGGGTAGATGCCATGGTGGAAGAGTATGATTCGATTTTCAGAAACAGTGCATGGGAGATTGTCCCGAGACCGGAAGGGAAATCAGTGGTGGGTTCGAGATGGATCTACAAAGTGAAGCAGGCAGCTGACAGGAGTGTGGAGAAGTACAAGGCAAGATTTGTTGCCCGAGGCTTCTCACATATTGAGGGGATCGATTATGAGGAGACCTTTGCACCTGTCGCAAGGTATTCTTCCATACGGACGATTCTTGCTCTCTCAGCGCAGATGGGGTGGCACATTCATCAGATGGATGTGAAGACTATGTTCCTCAACAGAGTCATTGAGGAGGAGGTGTACATAGAGCAGCCCGAAGGTTTCGAGATCTTCAGCAGCGAGTCGCATGTGTGCAGGCTCAAGAGAGCGTTGTATGGGTTGAAACAAGCACCTCGTGCTTGGTACACATGGATAGACAGCTATTTCACCGGACTTGGATTCTCCAAGAGTGAGGCGGATCCTAACCTATACCAGATTGTGGTGGAGGGTAAGTTGCTGATCATTGTACTTTATGTAGATGATTTGATTTTGACAGGTGATGAACTGTTGATACACTCATGCAAGGCCGATCTTGCAAAGGAGTTTGAGATGAAGGACTTGGGCCTCCTTCATTATTTCCTGGGATTGGAAACGGCAAGCAGAAACATAGATTGTTTGGTCTCTAAGGAGTATGCTCCTGAGAGATACCGGAGAAGTTTAACATGCATGGCTACAAGCCTATCAACACCTCTTCCACGGTGGATGGAGGAAAGAAGGGATGCTACACCTGCCAGAGGCAGGATGCCATCGTTTACCGACAGTTGGTGGGGTCATTATGTATCTGGTCAATACACGACCCGACATATGCTACGCTATTAACCATCTTTCACAAGCTATGGTTAGATCTACCAAGTTTCGAAGGCAATAAAATATTGAGATATCTCGCAGGCACATCAGATATGGACTATGGTACAGAGAATGGATGAGGTGAAGTCGGGTGGTGGAGCCACTGGCGCATTGGGAAGGATCCCAAGAAAGAAATAGCACATCCGAGATTTGAGGGATTTTCAGTATCGGTTCGACAACAATTTATTGGTACACCAGGAAGCAGAGATCCGTGGCACTCAGTTCAGCAGAGGCCGAGTATATGGTAGCGAGTTTGGTTGCATGCGAGGCTATATGGATGAGGAAGATCCTGGTCGGGTTGTTCGGTTCACACTTAGAGCCTACTGTGATTTATTGTGATAATCAGAGTTGCATCAAACTCTCGGTTAATCCAGTATTTCATGATAGATCTAAACACATTGACATCTGGTATCATCATATCAAATATTGTGTGCAGCGGAAGATCATGTTACTTTCATACATTCCTACGGAGGATCAGGATGCTGATATCTTGACGAAGGCGCTCACCAGGAGAAAATTCGAATACCACAGGGGCAGGATAGGGGTGGAATATAATCCTTATCTTGTTGAGAGGGAGTGTTGAGATTGCAACAAGATTATGAGCTTAGTGGAAAGAAGTCGCCTTCACTAAGTGGGCCCGCAGGCTATTTTTGGCGTAAGTCTATTTTTAGACTATGTCTATTTTTAGACATGTCGATCATATTCTATGAGTTGCAGGATGCTATTTGTGGATGGTTGGTCAAGTTGGAAAAATATTTGGACTTCTATTTTTAGACATATTGGGCGGAATCTATTTTTAGATTTCTAGTCTAAAAATAGATATGTCGAATATTATTAGCTCTTAATAATATTTGGACTCTAAACATTATCTTATTCTCTTGGAGCACTTCAGTTAAGTGCACAGATGTGGCACAGGAGCTGACAGAAGGAATTACACTATTCCTTAGGGTTAAGTGGAGCTATTGCATGGATACTTCAGTTAGAACTCATGTGACAGAGTTTGGTGGAGTTGATTGAGGAAGTTAGTGGAGTTGTATTCAGTTTAACTCAGTTAAACATAGTTGAGCTAGTTGTATCTAGTCTAACCGATTGATACACTAGTGAGAGTGGTGTGAATTAATTATTAATTAATTCACTAATTATTAACTCATTAATCAACTAAATAATACATCAATTAACTACAGTGCATGGACAGTTTCAGTGGAGACCAGTGGAGAGGTAGGTGAAAGAGCAGTGTGAATATTAGTTGTGACTATAGTGTTGCATGATTTGCAACACACAGTGGTTGGAGATGCCAATGCGGATTGCGTGAGCAAGGCTGGACTAATTCGAGTTCATTCAGATCCATTCTTCAAGAGGATTTCCGCAAAGAGGAGGCATAGCAGGTATGTAGATTGGAGCATGTGTTTTGCTAGATCGGACCTGATTAGTGTGTAGCAATTGGAGATTGTACTGAGAGCTTGTGAGGAGCTTTGTATGATGATTGTTACATGATCTCTATGATATATAATATACATATAGTTGGGGGTTTTCAGCTTTAAGCTTTCCCATAAAATACTGTGTTCATATGTGTGAATGTTTATGGGTTTAATGTGCGCATGTGATTGTTTTTATTTCCGCAATTAATGATCAATGGTAGAAGAGATTATGTATTGTGCATGAAGTCAAATAGTGTGTGATCAGGAGAATCTCGGATGTATAACATATCAGTTATATAAATTTCTACATACACATGGGAGATTATGGGCAAAAATTTTCTCATACTCTTCATGACATTTCCAAAGAGAAGGAAGGCACATTCAAGGAGCAAGGAGGCTACCCTTCAGCATTGGAGGATTATGAGAGGCTTCCATGTCGAAATAATATCTTCTCACATAGCAGCATGATGGTGGATGGCTTTGGCATATGGAATGTCAGAGGGGGGAGTCATGGAGCCTTATTACTAAGGCCTACAACGCTGTCACATAGGAGTATGTTCTTATTGATGGAGTATTCCTAGGAGAGGATGTATCCCTTCTTCTTGCATATTTTTATGAGGAGATTCTCATGGGAGGACTCATCCATTGACCTCACTTTCAGACTACTCCTTATGTATGATAAGAAATGAATTTTTGTACTTATTTATTGCTCCATTGAGTATTTGTATCTTCTATCCATATATCAACAGTGCATTGCTCCACAAGAGAGCAAGATTATTTATGGGTTTCATGGTCACTTTAGGGAGAAATTTTGTAATGATGATAAGCCATCTCCACATGACTTTGGGAAAGTGTTGTATTGTTTTGATTGTATACAGTTGATATATATTGTTGCTTACTACTTCATCGTAGATGAGCTAACATGCATAGCTGAAAATTCCCAGGAGGACAACTTGCCATTTGATGCTCTAAATCAGCAATTGAAAAGATTGCGTTGTATCCACCAGAGAGACCATGTGTATCATCCAAAATTGCACATAACCTTCAGAAATTTTCTGATTTGGATTCCATACGGTGATGATGTGCCATTCATCTTGTGTGCAATGGTTTGGGTTGGCATGGCTCATGATTTTGGAGGAAGGGTCCTTGGAGACTCAATCTTCTTCTTACCATTGGAGGGCAATCATGTTGCAGCCCAAGATCAGCATTCCCTCTACACTTATCATAAGTGGAGAGGAGGACAGCGTGGGATAGGCCTTCTTGCCTATCATGTTCATTTATTCAACCCACCTACACTTCAAGAGCCAACGGTGGAGGAGATTATTCATGATTTTCCATGTTGGAGGGTGACTCACTTCATATGGATGATAGCTTGGGGCTGGAGGTTTCACTTGGGGATGAGGATTTTCCATGCATTTCACACTCCATGCCTTCAGAGGACCTCTAGACAGCACATAGTTATCTCCCTAAGTATGTTACTTTTTCATGATGATAGCTATTTGGGATGTGCACCAAATACTGATTTGTTTTCTTGGGAGAGGAACTATGGAGTTCCATTGTTGAGACAACATATTATTCTTTGGGGGAGTTCATCATATGTGGATGCTACAGGAAGAGGAAGGGAGACTTTCCAGTTCTAGCCTTGCAGTTGCTTGAGGACAAGCAACATTTGGGAGGCAAGGATTGTAATATTCCTAAAATTAGCATGCATCTAATGGGAATATTAATTTTTGTTTCTTTCACTTAGTAGGTGAATAAATGGGTGAAAGAGACCCATATTTGTCTTGTGTTGGCATAAAAGCCTTGTTGGTGTGAAAAGGGGATAAATTAGTAGCTATATTTTTCACTTCCCATGTGTGAACAGGAAAAGAATCATGTTGATTCAGTCAAGTTGACCAAGTCAACAGCGCCACATGGAGGAGCAGTCTTGAAAGAGCTACAACACAGTTTTGGAGGGAAAGGATTCACATGGTGTTGGAAACCCTAATAGGTGGGACCCAAGGTGAGGAGGCTCACAAACATTATAATGAGAAAGATAGCAGACTTTTGAGATTAGCTTATGGATTATTTATTTTGGTCTGCTTAGACTATTTGTAGCCTCTTGTTGTTTAGCAGAGTTGCAGTGTTGCTCAACACAAGGCATTCCTGCTTAGGGATTCCTTCTCCTTCATTGAGTGATATCTTGGAGGAGTTTTGTTCTTCATTTCCCACATCCAGCTTGTGGCCACGCATAGTCCTTCAGCCACAACATTATTCCTGTAGCAGGGGACGTTGTGTTGTAGGGTGTTGTAGTGGGAGACTCACAACACTAGCTCCTAAGCTTATCTTTCAAAGGAGGGAGCTCCCCTTGCTTTGTAAGATCTGTACAGGAGGTTCCGGGGCTCATTTTACATCATGGCATATGGCCACATCACCTTCCATCCTCTATAGCGTAGTTAGCTTCAGAAACTGCGTCATTTTCTGGAGTGCAACAGTAGCAGGGTTTGATCCCTTGCTTTTGAGCTTATTTCTTGGAGAAAGGGCCAACCCTTCTCCCAGAAAGCTCTGTTCTTCATTCTTCTTCTGTCACTTGTATATTTCAGTCACATTTATTTAGTGTAGTAGTAAAACTGTGTTTTTTATATCTAGATTTGCAGATTTTCATTTTTGTACATTGTGCTCTCATGAAACCCTTGCCAGGTTGATCTTATTTTGTATAAAAAGGAAGGAATCTCCATTTTCTCAACCATTGGATGATTTTAAATTTATGATATCTTATTTATTATCATTTTCTACATAAACCCTCATTAAAATAACGTATTACTTGCTTCAGTACTTTTTGCATGAGTCAGGCCATGGGGTTTGGGCTTATTTGAGCTGCATTAACTTGGGGAGATCTGTTTATATTGGCTAGAGTGATTTGTTTCACCTCTAATTCTGCATGTGAGTTTTATATGATGTATTCTAAGGGATCCAAGTCAAATTCCTCACAGGTATAGCGTTATTTTCTAAAGGCAGTTGTTTTATGCCCTATATTGCTACATTTCTCCACTTGGGAAGGAGGATATAGGCCATATATTTGCTGAGGTTCTTTCATCTACTGGTGAGATTTTATTTTACATCAAATGAGCTGATCTACATTTCCATGCTCATGATTTGCTGGAGCTCCAACTTTGGAATATCATTTGCGGGGTATTCTGGCATTCAGTTGGAGAAGAGATCTCTGGTGTAAGGAGTCTTCCTTGCACTATGGTGATCCATTGATTGGCCAACCAATACATGTATGTTTTATATCTGATTCATTTTTGTATCTACTTTATAATTTATGAAGCATTCTGCAGATATGCTGCAACAAAACTCAGATCTAAGGGATCCAAGGGTTGATTTCAAGAGCTGTAGTAGCCATCCCTGAAAAATGTGTTTTTCAGGGATGCCTTGATAGCAATCATGATTTTGGGATATTATAGTGGTATCATAGCATGTTCCTTGGCTCGGCCCGTGAGCATCAAGGCAGGGAGGTGGTGAAGATCCCTCTTCCTCTAGCAGAGTGAACTGAGGTAAAGCTAGAGTCTCCTTGGAGGCTCTAGATTTAGCTTTGTATTCACTTAAAATATTAGATTCCAAGTTTCCTATATGTCTCTTGTCTTCTCCTCTTTGAGAATAGGAAGTGCATGGCTCCTCCTCTTCTTGAAACCCTCTAGCAGTTTCACTGCAACTCTTCATCTGCTTAACCTCCTTGGAGAGGTCCTTTCTGGATCTGAAAACTTATGAGAGTAAGCTCATCCTCTTCATCATCTTGATCTCTTCTATCTTCTTATGGCTGAAGCTCATAGGATGAGCCAAGAAAGATGCTTTGATACCATTGTAATATCCCAAAATCGGGATTACTATCAAAGCATGCCTGAAAACTCATTTTTCAGGGATGGCTGCTACAACTCTTGAAATCAGCCCTTGGATCCCTTAGATCTAAGTATATAAGTCCTAAATCCAAGAGGGCATCAAAAATAAATCCTTCTAGGTGGGTTAAACAGATCTCCCACACCTAGTTCCCTTGAAAAATGCCCCAAAGAGGGACTACAGCAATAACAAACAATTTTGCTCAGAAAATAACGCAGTTTCTGAAGAGAATTGATAGGAGGCTCATGAAATGTTCTTCAATTGTACTTACAACAGAAAATAAGTTATACAATGGAGTTTATCAAATACATGGCTGAAAATACAAGTCATAAACAGAAGAAATTCCCTCGAAAGACGGTTGCAACCATATGAATGATTGAAAACTGTCTTGACATTGTTATTTCTATTAGGCTACAACTGCTATAGATTACATGTTAGATATAGAGCTGATCTATGCATAAAAAGTCAAAACTATATCAGATCCATGCACTAGAAAGCCTCCTTTTTCAGATCCCCTTGGGGTTTTGGGGTTTACACCAAGCATAAGCAGTAGATCTAAGATCTAAGAAATCAGATTTGCAGAAATATTCAGAAATGATGAAGTATTCAAAATATGCAGATCATATCTAAAAATTACAAGTGTATATCTCCTCCATAGGATCTCAAAGTGAAGGGTAGATCCCCAACACTCAGAAACCAGCTCTCCAATTGATGCACCTAAACTCCCTGCAACACCACCTATAAGAATAACGCAGATATGGAGTAGAAACTATGTTGTAGGGGATAGATGGCTAATGGACACATGCCAAGATTAGAATCTAAAGCTCATGCCCTCCAATACACTTCCTCCAATAGAGAAAAGGCCTCCTCCACTGAAAAAGAGCACTGAAATGACTTAGATCTGAAGAGATCTAATCTCCACTGAAAATAATGCAGTCCCTCAAGGGATACTGTGATGTAGCTTGAATAACTGAGTTGGCCTGATGCCAAGATGAAAAAATGAAGCTCAAATAATGGCTGCACTCTTCCAGGAGGTTAAAAGACACACTCACTGAGAAGAGGCTCCAATACAAGCTAGATTTGAATAGATCTAGAGTTCCACTTGCTGCAGCTTACAAAAGAAAGAAAACCCTCACTAGATCTGTGTTATAGTTGGAAGTAGAAGCTTGGTCTCCAACCAAATAGTGGACAAGAAATACAACCTCTCCCAAGAGCTCCTCAATGGGAAGAGATGGCACTCCTAAACAGGAAATTCCAATGCTAAACAACATATGCAATCTAGGCTAAAAAGCCAAGAAATCTGTGTGTCTAAATAGACAACAAATCAGAAATAAAATCATGAAAAACACCCATATGTTGCCTTCCCCTTCCTTTTATAAGATGAGATCTTGCCAAAACCCTAAACCACTTTCATTAACTTATCTCTTTCACACAAGAGACCTCCTTCTAGAATTACGTTGTGCCACATTGATGAGCACTCCAATACTGCGCTATAGATATGGTCAAGATTGATCGAGTCAAGTGGATTTGTTCTTTTCACACTCAAGTGTGTTTATTAGAGTGGCCCATATTTACCCCTTTTCACATTGGGCATGGATTTATTCTTCCATTAGGAGTTTAATGACCCTCCTTTACATAATTATTCTTTGAACAAAGAAAACAAAATGAGATTGAATATTCCAATTAAAATAGGAATATTACATTGTGGTACAAAATTCTCTATCGAAAGAATGGATAGGTTTCACTTCAAGCATATATGGGAAAGAAGAATCCATGCCATTCCAGGGTCTAGGTAATATAGAAGAAACAATATTGAAAACCAAATATGATATAGGATCAAATGAATGGAATCAAGCCTTTGTAGCCATGTAAAAGAAGAAAGGCAGATTTGGTAAATTTGGTCCTCATAATAAAAGAATAAATGAGGACAAAGCACTATGCTTTGGATGTAAGAATTTTGGCCATTATAAATTAGATTGTCCTAAATCTAGAAAGGATAAGAGGAAAAGGGAAGAATCCCATGTCACAGATGAAAGGGAAGAACCTCATGTAAAGAAATCTAATAAAGAATAAAGCGAAAGATATCTAATATGATCATCTTTCTCCTCGAGAGATTTATATTGGTTGTAAAATAATAGGAAGAAATGTATATTAATAGCATCATGATAGAAGCATAGAAGGAGCACTTGGAGAATCAGCTCCTAGAAACCTCACTGATAAAAACATTGATGGAAGGCAGTCATTAATATCAAGGGTCATCATTCAATAATCAATATAGAAACAGGTGCTGACATTTTTATAATGGAGTTCTCTATGAATTCACTAGTTAGAAAGAAAGAAAAGGTTTTCATCGAGAATTATATGTTACATAATTTTGGGATTAGGATAAGATGACATGTTGATGAATCAGGTCAAGGGAATGAAGTTCTTCATTCTAGTAAAATTTCTGCAGGATGACTCAAAGGAAAAAGAATGAGGTACATATAAATATGTGTTGACACTGGATGTTGTGAATTCATGTCAGGTGGCTGCAGGTGATGAACTTCTATCTTTAGAAGTATGATCTATGGAAGGAAGATATCTTATGGTGCACAGGTTTCCACTAAAAAATTAAATTAAATATGTTCACATATGGAATATGAGGTGGTTGTATGAAAACATGGAACTGGATATTGGAAGTTCCTCGAAATAAATTTGTGTGGAGAAAGAAAGGAAGAGATCATGAAGCGAAACCATGTCAAGAGGCGGTTATCATCCATAATCCAATAATATGTGACTTGGAGATCTACTGGGAAGATATGTGGACTCTGATAGAAGTATGGTAAAGAATAAGACCCTTGAAAATTCATGTCTTTAGGAGATGTATCAATCTGAATAGAGGATTTCGATGCCTACAGGAAGATGTCATGGTGAATGATCATCACTGAGGTAAATTTTGATTTAAAAGTTAATATGTATATGTTTATCTGGATGAGTTTATGCAGGGTTTCCAATCATGTGGAAGGATGTAATATCCTTGAGAGATGCTTCGAAGGAAAGAAGCATGGAATAAAGGTGGAATATATGAGAAATACTAATGAATAACTTTTTGATAGTTAACATGACTCGTGCATGAAATTGATGGATGATATATGCCCCGTGAAGCCAAAAGTTGAAAATTCCTCAATATTTAAATCCATGACATTGAGGGTGAAATTCTTCATGAGTATATGGGTGTCTCACCATTGCAACGCAGGTCCCTGGTTGAGATGGAGCCTGGTGGTAAGTTTCTTGCTTGGAAGAAAGTTGAAGTATGTCCTTCCTAGGTTAAGAGGGAGTGATGTATATGATTCTCTAATTCATATGTCATGCACTAGACTAGGACTAACTGTCGTAAGTCTCAGTGAAGGCCATGAGGAGATAATTTATAGACACATCATTCTGGTCTTCACTTGGGAAGACATAATGGAGGATTGGGTAATCACCTGACATCTGATACTCTTTGAGAATGAGATAGGGAATTCAAGATAAGAGTAGTTGGGGACTGATATTATTTGAGGGTTGGCTACCCAAGAGAAGAATACTCCAAGGAGGTCATACTCTAGGAACAAGTGGGTGGATTATGTACCTTAGAGAGACAATTACTATGGTGTCTATAAGTCATGTGTCTCACAGGAACTGTAGCCCATTGTCTCGTTGAGATATGGGGTTGTTATTCAAGGCCTTGCACTAGGACAGTTTTGGTTGATATGATGCTATACAGATTTGATTACCAATCCTATTCTTCTTATGATATTATTTAGTTTGAAAGTGACCATGTACCTGTATGAATACCTCGCTAGTTAGGAGGGAGTGTTGGAAAGTGTAACTAGGTTCAGTCTTCATATTGACTATGTAATTATGTATTTATGTAATGAAGAAGGAAAAGATAATAAAATGTATTTTTGTGATGCTTTCTTCATGGGTTTCATGAGCAAGGTTTTTATTATAGGTCAAAAGATTTCTTCTTCATGAATTTTAGGGATTTGTCAGCTTGTCATAAATGTACTAATTAAGAGTCATGTATATGAAGATTCTAGTCAAAGGAGTATGCCTCAAGACCTTGTCATATAACCTTGGAGAAATGGCTCAAGTATGATGCTAGAACCAATGCTCAAATAATCCTTCAAGATAGCCTTTGTTACACCATTTTTTGGTCATCTAACCTATTATCATTAGATGGACCAAAGTACACCATGTAAGACCAATTTTACTCCAAGTAAAATTGCTTTCACTATGAAAAAAAACTTATTAAATCACCTTTATTAAGTTGTTTATGGTCTAAATAGGAAACCCCATAAGGAAATATTAAATAAATATACATTTGTTTGATTTTCCTTAAGAAATAATTAGTTAAACAAAAGTTTAATTAATATTTCTAGTTATATTTAACCCAAAACAAGGAAATTAATTAGATAAATCATTATTTATCTTATTATTTTCTAAAGAATAATTGTTTAAATCTTATTTAAATAATATTTTTTGTTAAATATGACTAATTCACCCTTAAATAATTAAATAAATCATTATTTGTTTGATTATTACTCAACCATATCCTTAAAATAATAAATAAATCATTTATTTATTTATTATTACTTAATCACATCCTTAAAATGATAAATAAATCATTTATTTATTTATTATTTACAAATAAGGGGATTTGACTCAAGTCAAATTCATTTTCCCTCCAACAAATATAATAAAATATTCCATAAAAGTTGGATCTAGATTTGGTTAATAATATTTTAATTATGCACCAATCTCTAGACTAACTCAATATTTTGTTATAAATAGAAGGGTTTTCCCATTCTTTTGTCACCTTTTGTTGCCTAAAGATCACTCTGGATCTCAACACTTGGTCTGGCTATTGATCCATAATCATAGCCATACTTTTCCATTTTTGTCTGGGTTTTCTACACCATCAAGAGAGAGAAGTTCTAAATCTGAAGTGTTGAGGACTCACAAGAACCCATCCCATTGAGGAGAACATGGAACACCCTCTTGTGTTTTCCTCCTAGGTGCCATTAATAAAAATATTCATTGGATATATTCTTGTCTTGTCTATTGGATCTATGGAGTAAATATTATTTTTCTACTGTTTAATGTCTTCTAATGCATAGATCTAGATTTTTACAGCATTTGTCTTGATCATCTAATTGTCGATTTAAAGATATTATCATTCATATCTGTTGTTAGGGCTATAAGTTATGTGTAGCTAAAGTGGTCTTTTTTGCACACTTCGAATAAAGATTCATACTAACAACTGGCGACTCCGCACAAGTTTACCATTACGACCGTTGTTGTTTTTCTTATCCTTGCATATCCAGCTGCTTCAAACCCTAGGATTTCTCTTCAGCCCCTTTTTTTCTTATTCTTGATTTTTTTTTTAACCCATAAAACCCTAAAACGATAAAAATTCTAACTTTCGTGTGTTTTCGGACCCATTGCACAGGTGACAGACATCAGTCGTAGCTGAGACGACAATTTTTTCTGAAATCTACTACCGAGAGTGTCGGAAGTGCAGGTCACACTTTTCTGGCCAAAACCTACGACCTGGACCTCCAGGGCGCACTTTACAGCCCAAAAAGTGCGACCTCTACTGAAAACAAGCCAAAAACTGCGACCTGGACTTTCTGCGGGAATTTTTCTAAAAGTTTTCTAGGTTTTGTTGAGCCTTTGTTCAGGGTTGTCTGACCTCTGCCTCCACCCGTTTTGGACCTGTACTTGTTATTTTTCACTCAACTAAGTGGGAACCTAGCCCCCTAGGGCTTCAGTACCCTCCACTTTCTGTAGAAGAGTGTTTGTTGTTGCAGGTTGTCTGAAATTTCAGAGTCTTCAGCCATTTTTTCAGATCTAATGCCTCATCTTCAGATCCACTTCAAATCAGCTTGTTATCCATCCAAATCTCCTCTTTTAGCTTTGTTTGGGTTTTCCTTTAGGGGGCACTCTGCTTCCTTCCCGGAGATAGCCTTTCACCACCTCTTTTTTACAGCAATTTTCCTCTGATTTGTTGTTGTTTTCTACACCACTTTCCAGCAGATTTTGTCTTTTAGATCTCTGTCCCTCTTGACCCAAGATCTATTAGCCTATTTCAGTGTGTTTAGATTAGTTTTTTACTCACCTATAGACTAATTTTTGAGAGGCCCACCTTCTTGGGTTTATATTATTGCATGATTAGCTGTTTATTTTCTATTTTGCAGGCCTATATACTATCATTTTCAGGGTTATTTACAGCTATACAACAGCACTTTTTCTTTTTCTCTACAAATGTTTAGGCTTAAAAATTAAAATTTACACACTTTTACACACACACCATAAGCAAAAAAGGGCTTGGTTAACACCGCCAAGAAAAGACTCTAAAACATTTAAATCATTTGATTCTGCACCTCTTTGCCCTTGTTTCGACATTGTAATCACTTGATCTTGCACCTCCCTACCCTTTTTGGTCTCTTTTTCCCTTGTGCCATGTTTTTTTTGTCACCATTGCACCACCAAGGAGTTTATCCCAGAGACTTCTTGGCCTTCATCCTTAGTTTCTGGTTGGAAGACTTACTCCTCCACATAGAGTTCAAGTTAGTCCTCTACCGAGTCCGCACACTGACTCTTTTCCTGGTCCTTCGGGTTCTCCTTCTCGTTCCACCTTCGGTTCTCCCCCTGACAACTTCACTATGTCTGGTGCAGGACCTAATGCTGGCGGTAACCCCGACCCTCCCACCAGAAATACCACTAGTGGAACCACCATGGACACTATCCCGGCTACACCCCTGCTCCCCTTCATGGCAGGCCTCAGCCTCCCTGACTTTGACCAATTGATAAATGACCCCATACACCATGATGCTAAATGGCCTACTATGCCAACAAAGCTCCCTTCAGACATCCCAAAGTTTGAAGGTCTTTTTGGACAAGATCCTTCCAATCATGTTCGATCTTTCCACATGTGGTGTTCGTCTAATTCCATTACTGATGACTCTCTTCATCTTCGGTTGTTCCAACGAACACTGACAGGTGAAGCTTCTAAGTGGTATGTAGATCAGGCCCCTTCCTCCCATACCACCTTTGCGAATCTGGCCCTAGATTTCTTGTCTTATTTCCAGCTTCCCCTGTGTTACGACACTAGTACCGAGCTCTTGACCTCTTTCCATCAATCATTTGCGACCTGCCTTTCTGACCATGTTCAGGAATGGCAGAGAAGAAGGAGCCTATGTCGAGCCCCTACCTTCAAAGACCGTGTCTACATGGATTTGTTCCTTAGGACCCTCTTGCCGCCTATCGGAAAAGACGTCGCATCGCACTTTCCTCAAACCGAAGAAGCTGCTCTCCAAATTGCGTTAAAATATGACCTGATCTATGCTCATTTGGGTTATGTTTATACCATTCTACCTGATCTTCCCAGACCTGGTGGTGCCAATGCACAGGGGGCATCTCATGCTGTTGTTAGGGCTATAAGTTATGCGTAGCTAAAGTGTTCTTTTTTTGTACACTTCGAATAAATATTCATACTAACAGCCTTCATCAAGTTGGAAGATAAGCTCTTTAAGTCGGACTATAAGCAGTGTACAAGTCAACCTACAATCAGATTGAAGGTTCATCCTAAAAAATGAAAGAATGTCACTATATATAAGTAGCTATGAGGTTCATTTGGAACAAGGAAGCTCAGACAAGTCTGAGAAAAATTCAGTGATATACATCTACTACAATTCCAAGGAAATAACTAGGTCTAGAGTGAACAAAGAAGGTAGAGTAATACATATCCACGAAGTTGCAAGTCTATATTAAAGTGCAGAATTTCAAGACAGAGGCTAGTGCAAATTTGCAAGACTGAAACTAGTGCAAATTTACAGGACAAAGGTTGATGCAAAGTTGCAGGAATAATGCTAGTGCAGAATAACAAAATTATAGCGAAGTGTGAATTTATATAAGTGTTGCTCGGCAAAGTACATAAGGCATAAAAGGGATATCTCTACATTGCAAAGAAGACATTTTGTAAGTTCAGTATAGGGTTTCGTGTAAAGAATTGGTTTAGGTATAAAGAAAGATAAGAATAATCTTAAAAGCATAAGATTAATCCAAGTAATCAAAGGAGATATCAAGTACTAGAGATCGAGTTCTCTAAGGTTGGTGCAGGACGGTGTAGAAAGGAAAAATCAAATCAAGGAGTCAATCAAGAAGCAATGGCAAGGTATTAGAGTTATACAAAGGTTAAGGGTCTATTTCATGGTCATGGTACTTTTCCTCTGAAAGTCTATAAGAAGAATTACTTGCGGGTTTTCCTCTCCAAGAGGGAGAGGTTTTGGCCCTGGCTAGAAGAGCCTATATTTGTGTCTCGTGTTTTTTGGTAATTGACTTGATGAAAAACGTAATAAGCTAAGAAGAGAATACACAAGTAAGAAAAGTGAGCTCACAAGTAATTATTAAGATGAGTTTTTTACGGAAATAAAACCTACGGAAAAGTATTCTTTCCCTAAGTGTGGTGGTCGCACTTAGAACAACAGAAAGAAAGATATTTTACCTTTTCCTTAAAATGAATAGATAAGGGAAGAAAAACTACTTGTAATCTATTTTCTTTTCCTCGCCTCCCTTCATCGCTTCTATTGCTCTCAATCGAACTGAACTCGCTTGATTGGTACCTTCAATGGAAAACAGAAGATAGAAAAAAACATAAAGGCAAATGATCTATTCATGCTAAACAAATTGAATCGATTGCATTTGTATATACATATATAACATCATTGGCACATGTATTAGGAAAGGAACAAATTCATTTATTATGAAGTAGAAGGAGTAGTTACAACCAGATGATTGATTCGATGTCACTCACTCCAACTTCAGTCCCATCCTCATCACACCAGCATCATCACTCCAGCATCATAAAATTACATGCAGACGACACCTCCAAGAGTTATGATCTCACCAACATAATTCTACTTAATACAAATTCTTTCTCTCTTGTGAAATATGATCAGTGCTCTATTTATAAGTAGATGAAGGTAGTTTGACATTAATGAATCATTGAATGGATTTTCCAAAAATGGGTGAAGAGGTTTCCTTATTCATGGGAATAGGAGGATAAGAGTTTTAATGGCTCCATGGTGTCCATATTCGAAGCTATCTGATGAGGTGAAATCTAGAACAACATCTAGAAGCCACTAGAGGTTGGGAAGATTCTTGGATTCCAATGAACAACTCACTCCCAATCGACCAACACACTCTAAAGTGGGCCTAGATCCTCTGCAATGCAGCCTTTCATGGGAGTCGATGCTCTACAAAGAAGTTACTATAGTATAGGGGTACGTTGATGGCTCAATGGGGCACTTCAGCTGGCATCTAAGCGGTGAAAATTTTATGAAGGAAAACCACCAATGGGATGACTTGTTTAGGGCATGTAGAAACTAATTTAGAGTATGATAGACCCTAACGGATACTGATCTATGTTTTGGGATGATGCCCAAATTGACCTGTAACAAAGATAATTTGAATTAATCACTTCCCTAAAAATTATCAACACAAGAGTGTTTCTATGATCATCTTGGAGCATGTTATTGCCAACAAAACTAGAGAATTCATCGTAGTTTGATGTTGAGACTAGGCATACCATTGAAAATATTATGTAGAGTAAATTGGCCATTACACATGTCACATTGCGTGGAGAGATGAGAATACCTCCTTCATTTCCTCATGGCCCGCCTGTTGCATTACATGATGATTCATATCTCAACAGTCTAGGGAATGAATTTTTTTTGTCATATGCACATAAGTGTCATGATACCATTTGTGACACTTGGAGGGTGTGCAACCCACATGAAACGAACCAAATACATATACACAAAACTTTTCACTCTTATCATAAAATAATATATTATTTACATTAATAATTCTATATCAGATTACATATATATTAATGATTTCATATAACATGCATGCACAACCTAACTACAGAGATGCACTTTTGATTTCATCTAAGGGGAAAGTTGACCAGCCAAAGCATCCTCATCTAGTGCATGTTTCCATGGTTCAGTATCCTCCACCTCCACCTCCACCTCAAAACACTCATGGACTATCAGTTGAGATAAATTTTTCTATTCCTAAGATTTCAACATTTTATTTTTTTAAGTTACATGTATGCATGCTAATTAATTTGTACACTAATTATAATTTGTCTTTGTAATTGTGTATGTAGGCCCATATGCAGAGGGGTGTTGATGTTGAAGTTATGTAGACACATGAGTGGGATGTTGGGTATGGAGGCATTGAGCCACAGGAAGGGGAGCACCAAACCCAGATTGATCAAACCCCCATCCCAACTGACTTCCATTTACACTTGAATGAGTCATAGGTAGGGGATTATTTAAATGCACAATTCAATTTTGTTTTTCCATATTGTTTATTTTGTACAAATAATGTTCTAATTAATTTGAATTAAATGTTTTATATTGTAGTACCAGATTATGGATGCTCACTTTATGCAATGGAACACATATAATATTTCTAGAAGAGATACTTTCTAGAGTGGATCATAGATAGTTTGTATATTTTCAGGCCCATTTCATAGGGACATCCACATATGATGTACAAACTTTGTATAATTTCATACATGGACAGTTTATGGATGCATGAACATTATTTCAGTTTATGGATTCCTATTATCTCAATTTGTGGATGTTCATGTATAATGTAGTTTGTATATATTTTCATATGGATATTTTATTATCATACCTAACTAACAAGATAAAAATTTTGACTTCTTAGGAAATAAACTAAGAAAATAAGTAAAATATTAGACTATGATGAAAGTCACTTTGATACTTAAAATGAACTAAAATATATCATGTACATCAATTTAATATTGAATTTGTAGAAAGTTTCTTTTAGTGCAGTCAATGTATGTTTATTTAAAGAATTAGTGATATGTTTCTATAATTTTATGCACTTTCCTAAATTTACTTGCCTATCCAAGTTTCTCAATCAATTCCTTATATTAATACCTTCAATTAAGAGCACTCAAGAAGTAAAATTTTACAACAACAAAAAAAAAATAGTCGCCATATTGCCTTGTAGAAAGTGTCTTTTAATGCACAATAAATGTATGTTAAATTATAATGATTTTAAAAGATGTGAAGGTGTGAAATACAAATAAGTTTTATTCTAATTTATTTCTTTTGAGGTTATCTTAAAGAGCTTAATATTCATAATATATATGTGTGTGTGTGTGTGTGTGTGTGTGTTATTTGTTGCACTTTTTGCATTCCAATATGAAGCATGTGTGTAACTCTTTCCATGTTTTATATCAAACTAGCACATGGCATATTTATTGATAACACAAAAATATTTCAATCTTGTTCATAACCTATATAGTTGAATTTCCATTTTAACTGAAATCATATATCAACTTGGTTTTTACATAATATAGTAGGTATCTAGGTAGCAAAATTTGACATGGACCAATGGTTCTAAGTTGAAGCATGAAAAGAAAAGGGTTTCGAGCTCAGGGAAATATGGGTCAAAGAAGAGTGCACTAGTAAAAGTATCAGTCCATGTGTCAACAAAAATGGTGATTCATAATATGATGAAAGGTAAAATCATTACTCCTCACTCAACAAAAAACAATTTGGAAACCCTAGTTTTCTAGTCACAAACCCTAGGAACGCATTAAATGAAAAATAATTTGATACTTGGTAGCTAGGTAGTAGAATTTGACATGGACCAAGAGTTCTAAGTTGAAACATGAACATAAAATGGTTTTGAGCTCATGGAAAGATGGGTCGAAGAAGAGCGCACTAGTAAGGGTATCAGTCCATGTGTCAACAAAAATGGTGATTCAGAATATGATGAATGGTAAAATAATTCCTCCTCAATCAATAAAAATCACTTTGGAAATCCTAGGGTTCTAATCACAAACCATAGGGAAAATTTAAATGAAAAACAAGTTGACATTTGGAAACTAGGTAACTAAAGTTGACATGGACCAAGGGTTATAAGTTGAAACATGAAAATAAAAGTGGTTTGAGTTCAAGGAAAGATGAGTCGAAGAAGAGTGCACCAGTAAAGGTATCGGTACATGTGTCAACAAAAAGGGTGATTCAAAATATGATGAAAGGTAAAATAATTCATCCTCAATCAATAAAAACCATTTTGGAAACCCTGAGGTTCTAGTCACATGGACCAAGGGTTCTAATTTCAAACATGAAAAGAAAAGGGTTTCGAGCTCAAGGATAGATGGGCTGAAGAAGAGAGCATGTCAGTAAAAGTATTGGTCCCTATGTCAACAAAAAGGGTGATTCAGAATATGATGAAGGGTAAATGATTCAACATGTATGAAGGGTAAAAGAATTTTCATGATGATGTGAATTGTATGTAGGAGGCACCTACAGATGATATAATATGTTGTGAAACTAGCTCCAAAAATAGAAGAAAAGAGAAATCAATGCCTTAGAAATCAGCCACTTCGAGGGGGCAACCTCCAATACATTACATAAATGAAAAATTATTGGATGATACAAATGACAAAACCTCATCTCTATATATAGGAGTCCATGGGACCACAATGTAATCCTAGCCGACCTAACAATAATAATGTAAGGGCACAATAATAACAATATGGGGGTTACAGGGGTACAACAATAACAATAAGGGGGTTACACTAACAAAATAAGGGACTATACTAGTAATATAGGGACCTAACATGCCCCTCTCCTTCAAAAAAGTGTTGTCCTCAACGCTTGAGTAGCTCTGGGTGCTTCTGTATAAAATTCTCATCCTCCCATGTAGAATCTTCAGTGGGTAAGTTCTTCCATTTGATGAGATACTCTAAAATTGATCGATTTCGTAGCTGTCGAGTTCTTGTTTTTGTGACTACTTCAGGTTCCAATATGGTTTTTCCTTC
The DNA here is from genome assembly GCA_034641835.2 of Pinus albicaulis. Taxonomy (NCBI): domain Eukaryota; kingdom Viridiplantae; phylum Streptophyta; class Pinopsida; order Pinales; family Pinaceae; genus Pinus; species Pinus albicaulis. The sequence continues at coordinate 228,453,483 of CM076584.1, read as the reverse complement.
CTCATCAAGTTCTGGAAATATTGTTTGAACTGGAATTTTGTCTCCTATAACCATTTTTAAGCATGAAACGTGGAAAATTGGATGCACTCATGAAGAAGCAGGAAGCTCCAATTTGTATGCCATAGTACCAATATTTTGTAACACCTTGTAAGGACCATAGTACTTTGGCAATAATTTATTATCCTTCTTAGCTTGATTGAGGGACGTTTGTTTGTATGGTTGTAGCTATAAAATTACCCAGTCTCCCACATCAAAAATTCTCTCACTGCGATGTTGATCTGCCTGTTATTTCATTCGATTTTGTGCCAAATTTAGGATATCCTTTAAGAGTTGGAGAACTTCCTATTGATGCTCGATGTGATCCTCCACTGCTTGAACCCTATAATTTTCCCTTAAAGAAGATGTAATGGCTGGTGGATGATTTCCATAAAGTGCCATAAATGAGGTCATTTTTGCTACAGTATGGAAGGAAGTGTTATACCACCATTCAGTGAGAGGTAACCACTTGACCCATTGTGCTTTCTTATCAGATACAAAACAATGAAGATATTCTTCCAAACATTTATTCACTATCTCTGTTTGACCATCGGATTGAGGATGATAAGATGAGTTATGAGCTAGTTGAGTACCCAAACAAGAAAATAATTCCGTCCAAAAATTTCCTATAAAAATGGGATCTCTGTCACTTACAATAATCTTCGGGTTTCCATGTAGCTTTTGAATTGTTTCCATAAATGCAGTAGCAACTTTATTTGCTTTAAATGGACGAGATAATGCACAAAAGTGTGCATACTTGGTAAGTCTATCAACTACCACCATGATCACACTCCTTCCTTCGGACTTAGGTAAACCTGTGATAAAATCCATTGAAATATCCTCCCTACGTTGACTTGGAATGGATAAAGGTTTTAGAAGACCCAGGGTCTTAATTGTCTCAACTTTATTTTGCTGGCAAACAAAACATTCCACCACAAACTTTTGAATATCACATTTAAGGCCATCCCAAAAAATTTCCAACATTCACCCCCGTGGTGTTTTGTTATCCCGAGCGTCCTCCTCTAAAGGAGAAGTGTGCACCTAAAATAACTTTTGTTTTAGTTGGGAATTTGCAACATAGTTAACATTTAGCCCATAAGTAATCATTTTTCCAACTAAATGTATTCGATGTACTAGGATCTTGCTGCAAATTTTGAATGAGTGTCCACACTTCTTCGTCCTTCTTCCATTCATCCCTTGCTTCGGTTATCCAATCTGGTTGGATAATAGAAATGGCATAAAGCAATGCTTCCACCTCTTCATCCTTTCTTGAGAGTGCGTCTACAACAACATTTAGCTTCCATTTTTTGTATATGGTTTAAAAGTCATAACCCAACATCTTTGTGACCCATTTTTGTTGCTCTTCTGAAAATAGTCTTTGTTCCAAAAAGTGCTTAAGACTATCATGATCAGTTTTTACCTTGAAGTCTCTTCCCATTAGGTAAGGTCTCCATTTATTTAGTGCATGTAGTATTGCCAACATTTCCTTCTCATAAATAGCTTTTTGTAGATGCTTTCCTTTGATTGAACGACTTTCAAAAGTAACGGGTCTTCCTTCCTGAATTAAAACAACACCAATTCCATTTCCCGAGGCATCACATTCCACAATAAAGGTTTTTGTGAAGTATGGCGTAGCTAAGACTGGTGCTAGGGACATTGCCTCTTTAATATGTTCAAAGGCCTTAGTTGCTTCAGGAGTCCATGAAAATGCATCTTTCTTCAATAATGTTGTTAGAGGTGTTTCTATTCTCCCATAATTCTTCACAAACTTGCTATAATACCCTGTTAACCCCAGAAATAGAGGCAAATGCCTTATGGTTGTGGGACTTTCCATTCCTTAATGGCTTTAATTTTGTTAGGGTCTACCTTAACACCCTCATGAGATACAATATGACCCAGATATTCCACCTCTTGTACTCCAAAGAAACATTTGGAGGTATTTTCATATAATTGTTTCTCCTCCAGTAGTTTGAGCACCCCGTCAACATGTTGAACATGATCCTTCCAAGACCTGTTGTAGATTAGTATACCATCAAAAAATACTAACAAAAAATTTCTAAGGAAGGGTTTGAAAATGGAATTCATCAACCCTTGAAATGTAGAAGATGCATTGGTAAGGCCAAAAGGCATGACCAAAAATTCATAATGACCCTCATGAGTTCTAAATGTTGTTTTTGGAATATCTTTAGTCTTCATTCTAATTTGGTGATATCCCGAACAAAGATCCAACTTGGTAAAATAAATTGCTCCATGTAATTCATCCAATAATTCATCAATCATAGGAATGGGAAATTTATCTTTAATGGTGAGCTTATTGAGCTCCCTATAATCCTATTGACACATGCCATGATCAATCCTTCTTGTGGCGCACCAATACACTGGAGCAAGTAGAAAGAACTTTGACTAGGTTGAATTATACCAACCTTCTAACATTTCTCAGTAACTCCGTCGTTCAATTTCACTCTTTTGGACATAAGGATATCTATAAGGACAGATGTTTGGAGGAACACTTCCTGGAATCAAATGAATAGCATGATCATGATCACGAATAGGTGGGAGTCCTTTGATAGTATCAAACACCTTGGAATGATTGTCCAAGACGTTTTGGAGATCTAGAGAAATAGATGATTTTGATGTTGAAACTTCTAGTGAGCATAATTGTGAAATTACGCCTCGTTGTTCTTTCTTCAGAAATTTTTTCATGACATTAGAGCTTATTATCTTTCCTGGCTTCCCTTCGATACCCCGTAATTCGATTTCCTTTCCTTCCAAAAAAAAAAATTCAAGAAAATTTCTTGAAAATTAAAAGCTATCGTCCCCAAAGATTGTAACCATTATACTCCTAGTACAACATCAACACCTCCCATTGGGATGGAAAGCATTGGACTATTAAATACATATTCCCCCATGGATAGCTTGATATTATGGCATTTTCCAAAGAAATTTATAGTTCCTCCATTTGCAACCATCACTTGACATTCTGGTGTTGGGTATAGGAAACAATTCAATTCCTTGGCTACCTTACAATGAATAAAATTATGGGTACTACTCAAATCAATCAACACTATTACCTTTTTCTTTTTGATATGTCCTTCTATCTTGAGAGTTTGAGGAGTGATAATTCCTGCCAATGCATTACATGACATGGTCAGACTCATTTCTTCTTCTAGGGTTTCTTCCTGGTGCATATCCTCTTCTTTTGAAGTTTCTTGTTCATTTTCTTCCTCCTCTTCACAATATATGTAAAATAATTTCTTCTCCAAACACTTATGACATTTAGTATATTTTCTATCACAACTGTAGCAAAGCCCTTTTTCTCTTTTTTCTTCCAATTTTTGTGGTGTCAACCTTGTAGGTTTTGGAAGTCTAGGAGTAGCAACACTTCCATATTTATAGATGTGAGTGGTAGGCTTCCTTGTTTCCATAATTTTACATTCAATTTTTATTGCCAACCTAAATTCATTCTCTAATGAATCAGGTTCCCAAATGTGAACTTCATGTTAGATGCTATCCTTTAAAGTCCCTATGAAGACATCAATCCTGTGCTCCTCTAGAATATCAGTGACCCTTATATTCAATTTTTGGAAGTCCTCAATGTGCTCTACCAGTGAACCCTTTTGTTTGAGATCTATCAGTTGCCTAAAGAAGGTGTTGCTCTTTATATCCTCATAATGTGCTATCATTTCCTCCGTAAAAATTGACCAAGTGACAATTTTTTTATGGGAGCAAATCCATCGATACCATAGAAATGTATTTTGTTCTAAATGTAAAGTTGCAATGCGTACCTTTTGTGTGTTTTTCACATTATTGAGATCAAAATATTGCTCCATCTATAGTATCCATGTTATGGGATCCTTTCCATCAAACTTCCTCATATCCATCTTTGGAATATGGTGGCTCTTTAATCCAAAATTAGAGTTTATGAAATCACGATTAACATTTATTTTGTTCTCATCATGAGTTTCCTCTACTATCTTTTTTCCATTAGGAATCATTTCTTGTATCAACTTTGACAAACCTTCCATGTCTTCCTTCAAACCTTCCATTTTTTCTTCCATACCATCCATTTTTTCTTCCATACCATTCTTCAAACCATCCATCTAGCTTCCATGCCTTTCTTCAAACCATCCATCTTAGCTTTCACGCTTTTCTTCAAAATGTCCATTTCATTTTTTGTTGCTCTTTGCGAGAGCGAAATTTGGTGCACTAGCTATTGTAATTTTGATAGATCATGTTGCAATTCTTCATATTCATGAGTCATAGTAGAGTAATCTGAGGGCTTAATGGGCGTTGAATTATTTTTAGGAGGCATTGTATAACCCAATACTGATATCTATGCTCAATAGGCCTTTGGAATCACTTAAACTGATTTTTCAAACAAGACTTATGAAATTTGAAAAAAAATACATGCCTTTTTCTTGATTTTGAGGAGCTCGATATTGAAACTCAATTATCTCTGTGATTTTAGATCTTCAATATTTTAAATTTAGCCTTGAAGTAGCCCTTTGAAACTTATTTTGAATGCCATAGGTTTGACCTGATTTTGATTCTTGAAGACAAAGTTATGCCCAATCTCCTACGATGACGTAATTATGGACCGGTTCAGTAGAGCGAACTTGTACGAATTTCCACGTGACACTGTTTCCTCCTTCGGCTTTGAAATTTATATAGGAGAAACTACAGTCTGTGTAATTGCAGATAATTTTTACAGAATTCCAATCCAATCTCAGAGAGAGAGTTATGATGATTTTCCTCGGTCACCTCTTTGAGATGAAATTCGGGAGCCTGAAAAATCCCTAACTTCCATAGACCATATCTCTGAAAAGTTTGTGAATCAAGCTCTGAAATTTTTCCACGGCATTCCTCAGGATTTGGCCTTCGCTCTGTGAAAATTTTATCTTCTGAACCCTCATAGAAAAAAATTTATAGCAAAAATTCCACGATGACCTATTTAGGTTAAATTCAGGAGCCTGCAAAAATCCCTAACTTCCACATATCATATCTCTGAGAATATTGCGAACCAAGCTCTGAAATTTTGCGACAATGTTCCTCAGGATTTTGGATTCTCGCTCAAAAATTTCAGCTTCTGAACCTTTGTAGAAAAAATTTATAGCGAAAATGCCACGATGACCTGTTTGGAGAAGCAAAACCCTAGAATACAAAGCTCTGATACCAAATTTTATGAAACCAGATCCAAAAATAGAAGAAAAGAGAGATCAACGCCTTAGAAATCAGCCACTTCAAGGGGGAAACCTCCAATACATTACATAAATGAACAATTCTTGGATGATACAAATGAAAAAACCTCCTTTCTATATATAGAAGTCCATGGGGCCACAATGTAATCCTAGTGGGGCCATCCTAGTGGGGCCACAATGTAATCCTAGCCGACCTAACAATAATAATGTAAGGGCACAATAATAACAAAATGGGGGTTACAGGGGTACAACAATAACAATAAGGGGGTTACACTAACAACAATAAGGGACTATACTAGTAATATAAGGACCTAACATAATCTCTATGAAACATGTAACTAATGAGAATAATTATATTCTAAGAAAGAAATTAGTTGGAAAGAAAGGAAAGGAATCAACAACAACTGAGACTGTTGCATTTGTAAGAACACATGAACATATACATTTTCTTTATGAAACCAAATGAATCACATAAATAAGACAAAGCACAAAATAAATGATTAATTTTCCCTTTAATTATAATGTGTGAAACATTAAAAAAAAAATCTATCTAAGGTTTTGTGTATGAGAAAAATTCCTAAAATTACCTAACATCCTTCCTCTCAAGTAGTAACTGGTACTTGTGAATATTTTAGAATAGGGTACTGGGGCCACATCATAAATTTCACTAGAGATGCTTCCAATAGCTAGAAAACCAGCCAAGGTATTGTTAAGGCCTCATAATTCTACTGCCACAACATGGGGGAAAACCATTCGGTCCGGACCTTAAAGCAGATCCTTTTTTGTTTGGTGTAGTGGCTTTGACTCAGGAGAGTGGGACTAGTTTCCCAATAAAGATGATTTTGGGGTGTGTTTTGATTATATAACATGCAATGGAAAATGATTCTAATCAATCACATGCATCTATCTAATACTATCTAATTCTACTATATACCTGGTATGTTTCTTCCTTTATGTGATCTAAAGAGATATCTTTCAACTATTAGTAATGTAGATTATTTAATAGTTGAAAGATATGAAAATTATGTAAAGATGATTCTTCTAACAAAATATTTTAATTATAGAATTGTGAAAAGTATATCGCATTCATATGTGTGATTATATATCCACTACTAAATTACAGACAAATATTACTACAAAAGTGCATTTAACATTCATCTATAATGACGTTTCAAATATATAATGTAATAAAAAGATGAATGTCAATCTAGAAAGCAAGACTTAATATAAGTGAAACACTAGTGCAATTGACTAGGAGCAAGACTTAAGCTGCTCCTCTTCACTTTAATGCAATTTAAAGAGTACAATAGTGCAACATCAGTTAAACAACTTCAAATATCAAAAGATAACAGACTGTGTTCCATTAATTCATCAAAGCATTCACAAACTTACAAAAGTGCATTCTTTGCAAATGTTTTTGACAAATTTTCGGACCCTTATCTAAATGCATGAGAGGGGTTTAAATACTAAACTAACTATGTTTTAAAAATAGATTATTACATAAAAATAAAGGAGGTTTCAAACAACCATCCTCGTAAGACAAACTTTAACTACAATCTAGGAAAATAAAGTAACGATATAACTTTGAATTTTGATATTTGTTTTGGATTTGATCCTGAAGCTGACAAATATCTAGCATGGGATTGAGCTGAGCTGGCTACGAAATCCTCGATCTGATTTTTCCCTTGAATACTACATTTGAGAGTGTTGGTTGTGATCTTTTTGTTGAATCTATTAAAGATTCCAGGGTCTAGTACTGATGATAAGGCTTGATCAGAAAATTCCAATAATTTTCTTGATCAAACTTATTTACTTTTTTAATCGTTTCCACTTGCATTTCTGCCTTTTGTTTCCACTGTGTTTCAAGTTATTTTACTTTTGAGAGCATTTCAGACGTGCACTCTTTGATAAGTTCTGATTTCAAAAGATGTTCACATACAGATTCAATAATGTCCTTTGTCAACCTTGATGCTTTCGCTCCTACTTTCTCTGCTTTCTTTATCTGTTCTTTTCAATCCTTAAATAAGATTTCCTTGTGGAATTTATCTACCTGAGGTAGATCAGCTTCCTTTCCTAAGACTGATGCTTGCCATTGAATGTGTTCATTGATTTTCTTTTCAATTTTCTCACACCCAAGTTTCTGGATAGCTACTTGCTGGATCAGTATTTCACTCAATTCACAATAAGAGCTAGTGATGGAAGCTTGTTGGAAAAATACTTCTTGTTGTCGCTTTAACTTAGCATTCACACCCAATGCTTCCTTTATGAATTTATTTACTTGTGGATGGCTTTGTAATATTTTTACTGCTGCTTCCAGTTGTGTTTTCTTCCCATTGAGTTGTACCCAATGTTTCAAATTAAGACTTTTGAAATCCTTTTGAAATTGGGACATCTTCAATTCCATTTGCTCGTCGAAGTTAGACATTTATTACTTTAACAGTTTCTCTAGATCTTGTATTTTATCTTATTTCTGCTTCAGTAACATTTTAACTTCAGTGGCCTTATCAACAGTGGCAGTAGCATATTCCCCTGAAAACTGTGATAGTTTGGTTAAATGTTCAGTAGGATCAGCTAGAGGATCCTTCCATAAAATATCAACAAATTCATTTGTAAGGTTTAAGATTGTATCATCAATTCTTCTCATTTTTCTTCTCTTAACTACATCCTTATGAATAGGATTGAAGAATACATCCAGTGAATGGATTCCTCAACTTGTAACACTATCTTCTCTGTAGGATAAGCCGGAATGATCTCTTGATTATGAGTTTCAGGAACTTGTTGTGGTGGAGTAACAGTTTACACTAACTTTTGAGAATTCTATGGCATCTAAAAACCAGTAGCTTGATCAGTATTGGGATTTTTTTGAGGAGTTTTTATTTCCTTAGAAAAATTATCCCATTCATGCTTGAAATCCTTTGGCTGAGATTTGTCTGACTGATCAAGTGTATCTTGACTATGCTAAACTTCTTGGGAAGATGGTTATGTTCCATTACTTTCTCCTTTCTATTGCATCTCAATCTCTTTGATTACTTGATTGATTACCTTTTCTGGGTTCTCTTCTATTTTCAGATTCATTTTTAGAATGATCTGAATTCTGAGATTGATGTTATGATTGCCCTGACTCATCTTCAGACATGTCTTTAACTTCATTATCCAAGATAATACTTGGATTAGTTATGTTGACATCTTCAATAGTCAATAAATCTAGAGGAATCCTTTCCAGTCTCTTGCTTCTGTATGCTTGGAAGGCTTCCAAGTCATCTTGATTGAGTTGACTGGATGTAAAATTAAGTACATCTGAAAAATTTTCAATACCTTGAAAGAAATCATCAAATCTATATATCTCTTTCACAAAAGGCTTTACTTTGAGCTATGCAATGAATTTATTAATTACATCATTGGGGTCATATGGAATTTTTTGCATTACAGCCAAATTCAATAAATTAACATTTGAAACTTCCTTGTCGGCATGCCCAATACCAAAAAGTGCAAAAGTACTGCAATGTAAAGGAAAATTAGGCCAAATGACCTTCTTAGCATCTTTAAGCTGTTTTGATATACCATATACAACAAGATGGTAGGAAATTTCTCTAGCAAGTAACTTATTAGGAACATAATATGGTAGGACATGAGGAGAATCATAACTACTAAAAACTCTGACATAGGTGAAACATTCCTATACGAACCATCTAGAAACTGGAAAAAAAATTTTACTAGCCTCTTTGGAAACCCTAGGGTATTTCTCATTAAATATCATCTAGTGCATAGGCAACATGAATCTATAGCAAATTTTGTAAAAATTCAAATGGAAGGTTGAATCCCAAAGGGCTCTGTGGTAAATTTGGATTGGAGTAGGGTCTTGGGCTATCCGTTTCCATCCCATGGTAGGAAAGCTAGAAGAAAATCAAATTGCGTCCATGACATAGCCACTCATGTAAAAGGGGGGTATTTCTCTAGATGAAACACTTATTTTACTCCTATACTTCATGATATTTTTGGCTAAATTATCAGATAGGATATTTTCCCAATTTAAAATTAAGGAATTGACGATTGCGTTAATTAATGGGACCCAATCTACAAAAACCTAGTGGTATCAGGTTTTGAAAATAATCTACACAACATACCAGCAGCATAGCCGTAAGGGGAATGAATTTGTGCTATTGGGTACATACCTAGTTTATCTCGTTTAAGCTTGCCTTGGTCATCCTTCCAGTCTTATGACTTTCATCAGGTCTAGATTTTTTGTTCTAAAGCTTTGAAGAAAAGCATTGTCATAGTTCTGTTGCGGGACAAGTAAGTGGTACATTTTCCTCAAATATTCTATCCTGAACGAACCGATATTCTCTCCCTTTGAATCCTTGAATGTTATATCTTCTACATTCAAGTGTTCAATTACCCACTTAACCATATCTATATAGGGGAGAATCTTTGGCCTTTTTGTTACCTTATGGATCAATGAGCATGCAACATTGAAATAGTTTGGGTCTAAAGGAACTGATGTGCCTGTTGTAGCAACTATGATTATGAACCTTGGCTTTTCATCCTCGAAAAAATTGTACATTTCCTCCCACAAAGAACTTCCTCATTCCTTGTTGTAGCTGGTACCTAAGAATAGGGGAGACATATCTGAGTCTTTGGTAGATGCTTGGGAAATCTCTTTGCCTTTTTTGTTCATCTCTATTTTCCTTGCTCTGTTAAGTGGTTTCCTAATTTCAAGCAAACATAGAAAACATTAAAAATATAGAGAACAGAAAAGCAGATATAATTTAAAAAAATCTGACGTTCAATCATTTAAAAACATGCTTGAAGTAGATATGAATCTATCAAAACTTACTCCTATTAAATGCTATTAATCATTGATAATCCTTTTAAATAAAATCTCTTACACCTTCACGTGAAATGTCTATCAACCAATTTAATATGTTAGATCTCATATTCATTTTGATATGACATAAGTCATTTCGCATGCTTGAGAAATTAACTACGAGTTCATCGCATATCGCAATTTATAACTATTTCCATTTGTGATGTTACCCATAAATCTCGCAAAATGCAATCTGAACAAATCGCACATCATAATTTTTATGCGGTAATAAGCTTGTTTTTAGTTATGTCTTGCGAAATGCGAAATGTGCATTAAGAAATCAAGCCACTGTGCTTTATTGGACTTTGGAGTTTTATGTTTATTTCTTTATTGGTTCGTCGGGTCTGTTTAATCGCAAATTTCACCAAATTGCTTATAAGTTTGATCGTTTTATTAGGCGTGATGCGATTTTCATTTATAAGAGTGTTTAAAGTGTTTGCAATAAGAGTTTTATATAACTTCAGAAATATATTTAGTGAAAATCTTAGCCCACAAGGTTTAATATGTTTTTAAGTTGTTTAAGCTTGTAAGTTATGTGAATTGTGATGTGCGCTAAGGAATGAAAGCGAAAAAGAAAAAGAAACTTTATTTCCTAAAGTTTTTTGACTTAAGCTAAAAATAAATAAAATAAATTTCCTAATTATTTTTAAAGGGTCCCCATTTACTAAAAATAAATGGGGGTTGTTGTATAGCACAACAATTGGCGATTCACTTGAGAGAACCAGCTATCTTTGACTAACTTTTTGAAATTTCTAAAAAAAAAAAATTTGAAATAAAAATAGTTGCAGGAATGAATTTCAAATAAATAATATCTCACTAAGCAAAAAAATATCTCTTATTTATAATTCATAATAATTCCTCTTTTAAAAGTAAAATTATGAAAGTATATATCAATCTTTACTCAGTTCAAAAAGATAAAACAGGTGGCTCTTACAGATTAGCTTTATAAATTTTTACTCTTTTATCACAGGTAGAGCCTCTGATCCAATAGGAAATTTAAGCTATTGGCAGGGTTACCTTTTACCCAAAAATGATTCATTGTCCCATCCAGTCTTTCTTACAATTTTCAAAAATAAATTCCAACCTTATACATTTGTTCTTTTTTGAAAATTGCTTTTCTTTTTTGTAGATTTTTTATTGTATTTTTATTTACTTAAAAGCCATTGTCTTCGCTTGGTAACGAAATATTGACAATGCCATTCACTAGTTATAATTAAACTAATCAAGATGGCTCTTGATGAGACCAATTGTCCTCTTGATATAATCTCAAGTCATTACCCTATTTTGGTAGGTAGTATTGGTAATGTCAGTTCAACTATTTCCCTATAAACATGGTAAAAAAGCTCGTGATGATAATTATTATCTTTTAAGCTTTTCTAGTATAATATTTTTTGAATTTCTTCTAAAAATTGATAATTTTTCTCGAATGGGGTGAATCATTGGTCCTTTTGAGGATTCTTAATGATAATTTTTGGAGTTTTAGAATGCTTTTCTATAAAAGATTCTTTACTATGTTAAAGATTATTTTCTTGACTAATAACATAATAACCATGCTTTATAAAGATGAGAGTTCATCAGAGAATAAATAACTTCAGTGAAATTGCATCTTTCAGTGAAAATATAATCTATTTGTCTTTCAGATATTTTGATTATTTCCTTAACATTTCTTATTTCTATAAGCGATAAATCAAAAATATCATATGAGATGTTTATTTGAAAAGCCAAAAATCCATGCTACTCAACTTTTATTTTCCTAAGGAGAAGAAAAATACACTAGTATACAAGGAATTGAAGGGGTTACCTCCTATGAAGAGTATTTCTTTAAAATCTTCCCATTAATAGGAAAATAATTACTTTTTCCTGATAGATCTTGCAATAAGAACGTCGATGGGCCTATTTCTTCAATTATTTGAAATGGGCCTAGCTAGAGTTTTTGAAATTTAGTGTGTTTACATTTTTCCTCTTGTTCTTTGTCCATTTCAATACCAGATCACCAATTTGAAAGTTTTTTGGAGTAACAGAAGTTGAATCAAATGAAGCTTTTACTATATGTTGATGATGTGCATGAGTATGTTTAGCTTTTTCTCTTTCCTCTTAAAGTTTAAGAATTTGGAATTGTCTTACTTGTAAGGAGGAAGAAGGAGATTCATCAATAAATTGAACTATGGAAAGAGAAGGAATAACTACATTGGTAGGAAGAACAACTTCTTTTCCATAAAAAATATTGAATGGAGAAGTGCCAATAGAAGCTTTCTGAGTTATTCAGTCTGCCCAAAGAGAAAATACTAATGAATTATGCCAATTTCATTGGTTTTGATCAACAGTTTGTTTGATGATTCTAATCAGGTTTTTGTTCGTGGATTCTGTTAAACCATTTCCTTGGGGATAATAATTTGCAGAATACTTAAGTTTAAAGCCTCTTTTTATTGCAAAATCTATCATGGAATTTCCTGAGAAATAAGATGCATTATCGAACATTAAAGCAGTAGGTAAACAATACCTAGTTATGATAAATTGGTCAATGAAATCAATGATATTCTCAGACTTGGATACCTTCAATGGAATTTATTCCACCCATTTAGTAAAATAATCTGTAGCTATGAGAATATATTTATCTTGTTTGGAAGAGTTAGGAACGATCTCACCAATTATATCTAATCCCCATTGTTCAAATTGTTGTTCGATATTGACCGGTTGTAATGGGATTTGTCTGCCAAATGCACTTTGACACACTTTGCATTTTCTTTCATATTCATGAGCATCTTTGAAAAGTGTAGGCCAATAGTAACCTACATGCACGATTTTGTGTGTTGTTGTATTTCCTCCAAAATTTCCTCCAGCTGGTCCATTATGGATTTCCTGCAAGCCTTTCTCTACTTCAGATTTTTCTAAGCATCTTAATAGCACATAATCAAAATTTATTCTAAACAATACATCATTGATTAATTCATATTGCTTGGCCTTTAATCTCAAAGCACATTTTGTTTTATAATTGAGTTGGGTTGGGGCATATCCATTTTTAAAATAAAATATGAGATCAACGTATTGAGATTGCACATCGTTGAGGCTTACCTCTAATATTTGTACATTGTTACCTGAATATTCTTCTGATGATAAATGGGATGCTCTTGTTAGCATTCTACAAAAAAAAATTCCTCTAACAATTTTAGAGGGTCTAATTTCTACATCATATTCTTGTAAAGCAGTAACACAGTTAGCCCTTTTCTCTCCTAATTCTCTTTGCATTAATATTTTTCTCACTGCAGAGAATGGAACTATTATTTTTGTGTGATTTTTTTAGGAGAAATGGTCTGAAATGCTTTATATCCTTAAAGACATAAAATGCTTGCTTCTTGATAGATGAATAATTTGGTTCTGCACCTTGCAAATTGGAACTAAAAAATGATATTTGTGCTTCAATTTGTTGGTCATTAAGTTGTGTTAAAACAACAACATATGATGTTTCTGATGAAAAAAATATATAAAGTAAAAGGATTAAGAAATTTGGGGGTAGTCAGGAATGGAGCATTGACAATGGATTGTTTGATCAAATCAAATGTTTCTCTTTCATTATGTCCCCATTTAAAGACTGAATTTTTCTTAATCATGTTTTGTAATGGTAAAACTATTTGTGAAAATTCAGGGACCAACCTTTTTACGAAATTAATTTGTCTAAGAAACGACTGCATAGCTTTCTTGTTATGAGGGAAAGGAATTCATTTAAACTCTTCAATTATTTCAGGATCAATATAGATATCTTTCTTTGACACAATGAATCCTAAATTTTTTCCTTCATCTAAAGAAAAAAATGATTTCTTTGGATTTAATGAGATGCCATACCTTTTACATTGCTCAAAGACTTGTTTTAGGTCTTTCACATGATTGGTTCCATGTTTAGAAAAGACTGTAATGTCATCTAAATAAATAACCATTGATTTATTGATAAGGCCCCTAAAAGTTGTGTCCATAGCTCTCTGAAAAGTGGCATCTGCATTAATCAACCCAAATGGCATATTTTTATGGGTGTAATTTCCCTAATATGTCCTGAATGTAGTCTTTAATCTGTCATCTAGATGTACGGAAATTTGGTTATATCCCGAGAATCCATCTAGAAAAGACATAAGTTCAGAACCCGCTACTATTTGCAATACTTGTTCCATGGTTAGCAATGGAAAATTTTCCTTTTGACATGCTTTGTTTAAATTCCTAAAATCAATACTACAATATGTAAACCCTTCGAACGCTTTGTATCTACCCACGATACCGCCCATTCAAATTTACAATACCGCCCCATTTAAATCAATAACACCTCCCTTTCCCACGCCCTTTCGGGCCCCCCTCCCCCTCATTTTTTAAATTCGATTTTTTTGTTGAAATTTAAAAAGAAAAAAAATCGCTCGCCCTTATTTGAATTTGCCTTTTAATTTTTTAACATTCACCTTCCCATATTTTAAAATCCCTTCCCATTATTACAATTCATTTCCCATTTGTAATTAATTCCCCTCTCCATTTTTAATTCCCCTTCCCATATAAATATTCCTCCCTTTGAATTCCCTTTCCCATTTTTTCTCATTAAATTATTTTTTAATTAATTTTCAATTAATTAAAAAAAAAAAAAAAAAACAAACGAACAAACAAACAGCAGAGAGAGAGAGGAGAGAGAGGAAGAACATTGAAGAGAGAGACAAGAACAGCAGAAATGAAATTGAGGAAATGGCATATGAGGAGCACATAGACTGAATACATAGAAGAAATTGAGTTTTACATTATATGATTTGTGGCATTGAGTTGAAGAGTGATTTTTTGAAGAAATTGACATTTGAAGACAAGTTTGAAACAGCTATTTGAAGAAGAGAAATCTGCTGCCCCAAGGCTTCTTGCACATTGTTTTTGCTGCACATATTGTATTGAGTTGACATTGTATTGCTTCTTCATTCAGTATTTGAGTTGTTGGAAATTGTTGATTGCCCTCCATCATTTGAGGAGCACACTTTGTACTTTGAGAATTTCTTGAGTCATTTGTATTTGTTGCATCACATTGTAAACGGGTGCATTTTCGGTTGAAGCCGACACCCTTTCATTTTTGAGCCTAAGTTGTTGAAATGGCCAAAATCAATGAGGTATTAATGTTGTTGAATGACCTCATTCATTCAAATGTTGATGATGTGATAAAAATGAGCAAGGATGCTCTTTGTAAAATTCAAAGTTGTTTGCAAGATGCACATGAAAAGATCGAGTTTTTGCAGTTGGAATCTCAGCTCCAACAAGAAGAACTTCAGCAAAAGAGTCACCATTCTGAACCTGTTTCTGTTCAGAACATTGTGAAGGACTCTCATCAGAAGAAAGAAGACAAAGATGACTCACATTCAGAAGATGTACATGCAGATGCAGTAGTTCAACTTGCACTTCCTAAGCCCATCATCAGACCTTGGGAAGAGCTTGTCCACAACAAGCACCGAACTGGTCTTGGATATGACAAGGATGTGTCCTTTCATATTCCAGACTACACAAATCCCATCATATTTCAGAGTGCCGGATTCTTGTATGACAGTTCACCTGCAGCTGTTCCAGATCCTGTTCCACAACAACATCAGATTGAGAAATGCCAACACTGTGATCGAGTTGGCCATATGAAAGATCACTGTTTTGATCTTCATCCATGTAAGCACTGTGGTCGACACACCCATTCTTCAGACAGATGCTTCAGACACAAGCCTCCTGCAAGAACCAAGATTCATCTTGGATGGATCGCTTCTTGGCAATGGGCATCAGCAGCCAAGAAGATGTTTACGACACATGTTAGAACTTGTTCACGCATATTGAGCAAACTTGCAGTTGAGTTTTCGCCATCATCTCACCTTGTCCCCGACAGGGGGGAAAATGGTGGTCATATACAAGCTTCGACGACAGATCAAGCGAGCCTGAGCCACAATCTCTCATTCCATGTTCAGAGTTGTAGCCAGCAGTTCAAGCGAGCCTGAGCCACAATTTGTCATTCCGGATTCAGAGATGTAGCCAGAGATATGGATGCCCATGAGCATACCTTCGGTTGGTGGATAACCTAAAACCATCATCTTTGGTTGGTGGATAACCTAAAACCATCATTTTCGGTTGGTGGATAACCTAAAACCATCATATTTGGTTGGTGGACAACCTAAAACCACCACAGGTAGTAGACCTCCCTTCTTTTAGGTCGAAGGTCTCCCTTTTTTATGAGGGACAATTCCTCTAGCAGAAGCCTTCAGCTTCTTGCCAGTTTTGGAAGAGTTCCGGGAACCGCAACATGTATTGCGTTCCAGTGTTTGTGGTCATCCTAAAACCACCTCTTTTTTCCAACATTTCAGAGAGTTGATTCAGCCCAAGTGCTGCCATGTATACTTTGCAGATTTGTATTACAACTCTTTTATTGGACTCACACATACCCCTTCGGATTAAGGGGGGATGTTGGAACACCTAATCCTACATGGGTAGGTGTGGAATGCGAAAAGTCACAATGGAGTCCAAGTGACCTTGGAATGTGAAACCAAGAGTCACACCATTGTACTACAAATGTACATCTTTGTATAATGGAAAATAAGAAAGCCTCACGCTTATCCTTCATTGTGTGTTGAGTCTTGTGTGTGTGCATTCTTCTCCCCCTCATACACCATGTGTGTGCTTCAACATGGTGTTAACAAATAAAAATTCTAATATCGCCATTTTTCTTCCTAACGGGAACCAAATTTGAAACCCATTTAGAATTTCTAATTGGAAAGGTGATATTTTCTTTGAGGAATTTGTTCAGTTTTGTTTTGATTTGATTTTCAAGATTCAGGTGAATATTCCTCAATTTTTGTTATATAGGTTTCTCATCTGAAATCATAGGAATTGTGTGTTGAAACATAGAAGTATCATATGTCTTAAGATCAATGCAATCCCAAGAAAAAATACTTTTGTACATTCTAAACAACTTGATAAATGATAATCTTTCATCGGAAGATAGACCAAGACCTAAATTGACATTTTGAGGTTTATCGTCAGTTCCAAGATTTACTAACTCAAATCTTAAGGTATAACTTTAATTTTTTGAGTTAGTAACACTTTTAAACCTATATTTCAGATCATAGAGGTCTTCTAACTTGACAACTAACTTAGGAATTGGATTTTCACCTTGTTCTTCCTTAATATGAATGTCATGTTCATTTTCATCCAAAATTTGACTATCATAAGATCATTCAGATGTTAAGAAATCTATGATATCTAAATCATTATTGAATACTCTCCAACTGGTAATATTGTCAGGAACATATGGTCTAAAAATTAATTCAATGGAAAATCTATCGAGACTAAACTCTTGAGATGGAATTAACTTCGATGTACATTAGCTAGTAGATCTACACTAGCATTCTACATTCTAGGCACAGAATAAATATTAAAGACTAAGAAATGAATGGTCAATTCTTAGACTAATGATTGGTAATGCTTTAAATGTCCATAATTACAATGAATGGTATTTCTTACCTGTCTAACAATGATTTCTGAATCTCCTAGGATTTTTAGATATTTTATGTTAAGATCAATGGCCTTGTACAAAACTTAGACTAATGCTTCATATTCTACTATATTGTTCATGTAATTGAATTCAAATCTGCAGGCTAACACGGTTTTTTCTCCTTCTAGGATTATTAAAATACAACCAACTCCCGCACCATCTTCAGATTTAGAACCCTCAAAATAAAGAGTCCAAAATTAATAATTAACTACTGGTTTATCTACAAAAAATTTACATTTCAAAATGTTTGTATGGGAAAAATTCTCGATCTGAGAAATAACTACGTTATTGAAAAAGCGTGATGGTTGAGAATTAATATTTTCCAAAAATGATTCTACCAAGTAATTCCCAATAATATTATTTTTGAATGCTACTGGCTCATTTATTCCTTCAAGATCGGTGACTATATGTTTCATGAACTTTTCACAGTCTACCCGGATTTGATTTGGCTTTCCATTGTATGGTAGCCACATATGTGACCAGTCTGTTGCAAAATATTCATGAAGATTTTCAAACCAGTCTCTGCTTAATAATAAACCATAAAACTCAGGAATATCAGCCACCAATATATTTATTATTTGAGAAACCTTGGGATTTTATGACAATATGATAGAAACAAAATTTATTTCTCCCAAAACCTCTACTCGAGTTCTATCAAGTTGTATTATATGAATGGGAGAACTCTGAGGAGTTATGTTCAACTTAGCATAGACTAATTTTGGCATTATATTAGAGGAGGCCCCTAAGTCTATTAAACAATTATGAACATTTTTATTATAGATCTCATAGGTTGAGATAAATGGAGGAGTATGAGAGATGGATCGATCACCTATCATAATCAAATATGTAGCATCTATTTTAGTTGAAGGAGAAGGTGGCTTACCGATTTCATTAGCAGCTTGCACTACTACTGGAGTAGGTAAGGCTAAATCAGGAACCGCATTCAAGTCTCTCAATAATATTTTCTCTTGTTGCTTTAATTTAGTAAGTTCGTGAATTGAAATGTTGGCCCTGGTTTTCTTCATATCTTCAATTACATTATACTCAATAGTGTCTGAGACTTCCATTGTTTTTTATGTAGGTGGAGTATCTGAAGTAACGAGACTTATTTGTGTAGCCTTTGAAGTAGATTTTTTACTTACTATTTTATCCTTAGCAGACGTTGAATTATTTTGTTGTTGATTTGGCTACGTTGCTTTAGTAGTCTTTTTTATCCTTGTACTCACAGGTAAAGCTTCTTGTTGTTCTTCATTTGGTAGGATGAAATCCGACATTCGATTTAGTTCAACGTCTTCATCTTCTTCATTTTCTTCTTCCTCGGTTTGCTCTTCCTCTATATCTTGATCAGAATCAGCGTTAGATATGATGTTCAGTTATTGAGTATTAGAGGATTGACCTTTCTTGAAAGTTCTAAAAGTCTTTTTTGAGCTAGAACTTTCAGCAACTTGTTTCTTGATATTTGCCATCTCATTTTTCATAGTCTTTAAAAATTTCTGAAGACCTTCTACATCAAAAGGGTCTTTAGATGGCTTCTTTTTAGAATCATCTTTGAAGGATACCTTCTTTGATTTTCTGTCTTCTTGAGAATTATTCTTCTCAAAAGTGGTTATGTGATTCTCTACAGATAAATATTCCTTCATATTCTCTGTGAGTGTAGGCAGTTTCTCTCTATCGACAAAAATGGTTATATTGGATGGAAGAGATGAAATAAACCACTCAATTTGAACTTCTGCTCCAGGAACTAATTTAGCAGGAATTTACTGAGAAATTTATTAAATCTTGAATTAAAATATTTTATTTTCTCCCCTAATTTAGCCTTTAGATTTGATAAATAATTGATGAGAATTTCAGTGGTCCTGTCATCCCCGAACTTATCTAGAAAATGTTCTTCAAACATATTCTAGCTACTTATAGAGCAGACAGGTAGTGAAAAATATTAGGATCCTACAGATCCTGTGAGAGTGTATGGAAATAATCTTACAACACAATCCTCTTCAAATACCTCTTTTAAATTGATGGCTGACATATAATTATGAATGTGTTATTTTGCCAAAAGACCATCATCAAGATTAAATTTAGGTAACCATATTTCAGGTGATTTTGGTAGAGCATGAAGAGAAGCGGGCATATTTACGGCCCCTGGATTGTTCCATGGGTGTATATTTTGTGGAGTTACTTGGCATGCCATTGGACCTTGAGTGGATGTTATGGATTGAGTTTGATTTTAAGAAGAGGCGGGCTAAGTGCTAGAACTAGTTAAAGGGATAATATTCTGAGTAATGGAACTAGTTAAAGTAAAACTGATTATTGGAATGGAAGTGGTGGAAGTCAGTGGAGGTAATGGAGGTGAATGGGATAAGATCTCGCTGGTGATTGAATCTGATTGAGTCCTCTTTATTCTCCTTCGAGAACTATCGATGGGAAATTCAAAAGGAAGGAATCTGGTCTTTTGACTTTCTGAACTAGTTAATATTCTTCTAGGTTGTAAAGAAGATGAAATACTAATCTTAGATGTTTGAGAAGGTTCAGGATTTTCAGCAGAAATTGATACACTCTCTAAATTTTCTATCAAAGACTGAACTTCAGGGGAATTTTGATGAAAATCGGGAGACAATGTGGGTTGAGTATCACTAGGAGACTTAGGACAAGGATTTTCAACTTCATATTTTGAAGATGCAGATCTACATAATTTTATGGAATTTGATGGGAATCTAGAGGGAGAGAGACTTTTAGATTTACCTTTATATTGATCAGACCTTCTTTCCATTCACAAGGCCCTCCTTCTAGCGCCAAAATGTTGTGGCCTCGGAATTCCGTTTCCACAACATGGGGGAAAACCACCGGGTCTGAACCTTAAAGCATATCCTTTTCCATTTGGTGTGGTTGCTCCGACTAGGGATAGTGGGACTAGTTTCCAAATAATGATGATTTTGGGGTGTGTTTTGATTACATAAAATGCAATGGAAAATTATTATAATCCATCAAATGCATCTATTTAACATTATTTAATTCTACTATATACATGGGGTGTTTCTTTCTTTATGCAATCTAAAGAGATATCTTTCAACTATTAGTAATGTAGATTATTTAATAATTGAAAGAGATGAAAAATATGTAAAGATGATTCTTCTAAAAAAATAGTTTGATTAGAAGAATTGTGAAAAGTATATCGCATTCACATGTGTGATTATATATCTAATAAGAAATTACAGACACATATTAGTACAGAAGTGCATTTAGCATTCATCTATAATGATGTTTCAAATATATAATGCAATAAAAAGATGACTGTCAATCTAGAAAGAAAGACTTAATACAAGTGAATATAAGTACCATATGTATGAAGTTTTACTCATGTAAACTGACAGTAGATATCTGCTCCTCTTCACTTTAAAGAAATTTAAAGAGTACAATAGTGCAACATCAGTTAAACAGCTTCAATTGTCAAAAGGTAATAGACCATCTTCCATTAATTCATCAAAGAATTCACAAACTTACAAAAGTGCATTTTTTGCAAAACATTTTGACAAATTTATGGACCCTTCTCTAAATGCATGAGAGGGGTTTAAATACTAAACTAACTATTTTTTAAAAATAGATTATTACATAAAAATAGAGGAGGTTTCAAACAACCATCCTCATAAGAGAAATTTTTACTACAATATAGGAAAATAAAGTAATGATATAACTATGAATTCCGATATTTGTTTTGGATTTGATCCTAAATTAGCTGACAAATATCTAGCATGGGCTTCAGCTGAGCTCGCTGCGAAATCCTCGATCTGATCGGTCCCTTGAATATCGCATTTTAGAGTTCTAGCTACGATATTTTTATTGAATCTGTTAAATATTGTAGGGTCTGGTACTTATGATAAGGTTTGATCAGAAAATTCCAATAATTTTCTTGATCAAACTTATTTACTTTTTTAATCATTTTATCCTACATTTCTGCCTTTTATTTCCACTGTGTTTCCAACTATTTGACTTCTGAGAGAATTTCAGACGTGCACTCTTTGATAAGTTATGATTTCAAAATTTGTTCACATACATATTCAGTAATGTCCTTTGTCAACCTTGATGCTTTCTTTGCTTGCTTTATCTATGCTTTCCAATCCTTAAATAAGATCTCCTTGTGGAACTTATTTACCTGAGGTAGATCAGCTTCCTTGCCTGAGACTGTTGCTTGCCATTGAATGTGTTCATTGATTTTCTTTTCTATCTCTCACACTCAAGTTTCTGGATAGCTACTTCCTGGATCAATATTTCACTTGAGTCACAATAAGAGCTATTGATAGAAACTTGTTGGAAAAATACTTCTTGTTGTTGCTTTAACTTAGCATTCACATCCAATGCTTCCTTTATGAATTTCTCTAGTTGTGGCTAGCTTTGTAATCTGTTTATTGGTTCTTCCAATTGTGTTTGCTTCTCATTGAGTTGTACTTGATGTTGCAAATTAAGACTTTCAAAATACTTTTGAAATTGGGACATCTTCAATTCCATTTTCTCACTGGAGTTATACTTTTCTTACTCTAATAGTTTCTCTAAATCTTGTATTTTATCTTCTTTCTGTTTCAATAAAATTTTAACTTCAGTGACCTTATCAGCAGTGGCAGTAGCATATGCCCCTGAAAACTGTGATAGTTTGGTTAAATGTTCAGTAGGATCAGCTAGAGGATCCTTCCATAAAACATCAACAGATTCATTTGTAAGGTTTGAGACTGTATCATCAATTCTTCTCCTTTTTCTTCTCTTGACTACAACCTTATGACTAGGACTATATAAGACATCCAACGAAGGGATTTCCTCAACTTGTAACATTATCTTCTCTGCAGGATAAGCTGGAAAGATCTCTCGATCATGAGTTTTGGGAACTTGTTGTAGTGGAGTAACAGTTTCCACTAACTTCTAATAATGTTCTGGCATCTGAAAACCGGTAGCTTGATCAGTATTGGGATTTGTTTGAGGAGATTTTATTGCCTTAGAAAACTTATCCCATTCACCCTTCAAATCCTTTAGCTGAGATTTTTCTAATTGATCAAGTGTATCTTGACTGTGCTAAACTTCTTGGGCAGATGATTATGTTCCATTACTTTCTCCTTTCTCTTGCATCTCAATCTCTTTGATTACTTGATTAATTACCTTTTCTGGGTTCTCCTTTTTTTTTTCGAATTCATTTTCAGAATGATCCGAATTCTGAGATTGATGTTCTAATTTCCCTGAATCATATTCAAACATGTCTTTAAATTCATTATCCAATATAATACTTGCAGTAGGTCTGTTGACATCTTCAATAGTCAATAAATCCAGAGGAATCATTTTCAGTCTCTTGCTTCTGTATGCTTGGAAGGCTTCCAAGTCATCTTTATTGAGTTGAATGGATGCAAACTTAAGTACATATGAAAACTTTTCAATACTTTGAAAGAAATCATCAAATATATATATCTCTTGCACAAAAGGCTTTTTTTTGAGCTCTTCAATGAAGTTCTTAATTACATCATTGGGGTCATATGGTCGTTTTGGCATTATAGCCAAATTCAACAAATTAACATTTGAAACCTCCTTGTAGGCATAACCAATATCAAAAAGTGAAAAAGTACCGCACTGTAAAGGAAAATTAAGCCAAACGGCCTTCTTATAATCTTTAAGCTATTTTTATATACCATTTACAACAAGCTGGTAGGAAATTTCTCTAGCAAGTAACTTATCAGGAACATAATATGGTAGGACATGAGGAGAAGCATAACTACCAAAAACTCTGACATATTCGAAAATTTCCTTTCCGAACCATATAGCAACTGGAAAAATGTTTGTACTAGCCTGTTTGGAAACCATAGGGGCTTTCTCATTAAATATCATTTGGTTCATAGGAAACATGACTCTATGGAAAATTTTGTAAAAATGCAAATGGAAGTTTGAATCCCAAAGGATCTATGGTAAATGCAGATTGGAGTAGGGTCTAGGGCTGTCCATTTCCATCCCATGGTAGGAAAACTAGAAGAAAATAAAATTGCGTCCATGACATAGGCACTCATGTAAAAGGGGGGTATTTCTCTAGATGAAACACTTCTTTTACTCCTATACTTCATGATATTTCTGGCTAAATTATCAGATAGGATATTTGACCAATTTAAAATTAAGGAATTGACGATTATGTCAATTAATGGGACCCAATCTATAGAAAACCTAGTGGTTTCAGGTTTTGCAAATAATTTACACAACATACTTGCAACATAGCAGTAAGCAGAAGGAATTTGTGTTATTGGGTACATACCAATTTTATCTTTCTTAAGCTTTCCCTGGTCATCCTTCCATTCCTTTATGATTTTCATCAGGTCTGGATTTTTTGCTCTAAAGCTTTGAAGAAAAGCTTTGTCATAGTTCTGCTACGGGACGGGTAAGTGGTACATTGTCCTCAAATCTTCTGCCCTAAATGAACTGATATTATCTCCCTTTGAATCCTTGAATGTTCTATCTTCTATGTTTAAGTGGTCAATTACCCACTTAACCATATATGTATAGGGGAGAATATTTGGCCTCGCTTTTCATCCTCGAAAAACTTGTACATTGTCTACCACGAAGAAATTCCACATTCCTTGTTGCAAGTGGTATCTGAGAATAAGGGAGACATATCTGAGTCTTCGGTAGATGATTCTTGGGCAATCGTTGTGCCTTTTTTTCTCATATATATTTTCCTTGCTCTGTGAAGTGGTTTCCTGATTTCAAGAGAACAGAGCAAACATTAAAGATATAAAGAACAGAGAAGCGGGTAGAATTAAAACAAATCTGACGTTCAATAATTTCAAAACATGCTCAAAGTAGATATTAATATATCAAAACATACTCCTATTAAATTTTTTTAATCATCAATAATCCTTTTAATTCAAATATCTTACACCTTCACGTGAAATTGCTATCGATAAATTTAAGATGTTAGATCTCATATTTAGTATGATTTGACATAATTCATTTCGCATGATTGAGAAATTAATAATTCATTTCGCATGATTGAGCAATTAACTACCAATTCATAGCATATCACAATTTATAACTATTTCTATTTGTGATGTTACCCATAAAT
This sequence comes from Pinus albicaulis, assembly GCA_034641835.2. Lineage (NCBI taxonomy): Eukaryota > Viridiplantae > Streptophyta > Pinopsida > Pinales > Pinaceae > Pinus > Pinus albicaulis. The sequence continues at coordinate 228,428,776 of CM076584.1, read as the reverse complement.
CTCATGAAATGCGATCTGTGCAAATCGCACATCGCAATTTTTATGTGGTAATAAGCTTTCTTTTAGTTATGTCTTGCGAAATGTGAAATGCGCATTAAGAAATCAAGCCGCTGCGCTTTATCAAACTTTGGAGTTTTATGTTTATTTCTTTATTGGTTCGTCGGGTCCGTTTAATCGCAACTTTCACCGAATTTCTTATAAGTTTGATCATTTTATTAGGCACGATGTGATTTTCGTTTATAGCGGTGTTTAAAGCATTTACAATAAGAATTTTATATAACTTCGGAAAGAGATTTAGTGCATATCGTAACCCACAAGGTTTAATATGTTTTTAAGTCATTTAAGCTTGTAAGCTATGTGAATTGCGATGTGCGCTAAGCAATGAAAGTAGAAAAGCAAAAGAAACTTTATTTCCTAAAGTTTTTTTTACTTAAGCTAAAAATAAATAAAATAATTTTCCTAATTATTTTTAAAGGGTCCCCATTTAGTAAAAATAAATGGGGGTTGTTGTATATCACAATAGGTATGGAGAGGGTTATAATGTCCAAACATACTAGGGCTACTTTGTGAAAGAGCTGTTGAAGCTTCCAGTAGCCTGACCAAGGTCACCACAGGTATAAGTGCTCCTGCACCTCAACCTATAGGGAAATATGCCCTAAGATTTTACCACTAAGTTACATGCATCCAGTGGAAATGGATGAATCTCAGCATATGGTTGTCATTTTTGGACCCAGAACCCCTACCACGTGTCGGGAGACAACATGAAGGTGTTTGATAATCGTCCACCTAATTCTTACCCCCTTCACAGGTTTCTCTCCATATGCTGGATTTGTCACTGGATGATGCGGGATTTTAAGCTCCCTAAAAGAAAAATTCCTATGTTTCAATATGAAAAACAACCATAAAAAATTATATTCTTCCTATCACCATGGTCCTAGATTTAACTATAAATTATCTTGTGGCCCACATGGGGAATTTAGTGTCTTCAGGTTAATATTGTTTTTAGAAAGTATTTTCTTAAGTTAGGGTGTGCAACAAAATAAGAGCTCAAATAAACCAGGTACAAATATTCTGGAAATATGATATGCTTTATACAAATTTTAAGTGAGCTTAGTGTGTGGGTTGAATATGTGTGCGAGTGAAATTGTGAGCATACAAAGTGTGAATTGGTGTGGACATGTGGTGATCCTTTACAATTCCCTTAATTAAACTATGTGATGTTTGTTCTTTTCAAGAAAAGAAATGATATGTGGATCATGTGGCACTTACGTCTTTCCTAATTATACTATGTGAGGATATATTTGTGTGAAAATTCTCAAAGTAAAATATAAGGAATTACTCTACTTGTAATGGTTAGTAAATTAAATTGGTTAGTAGTGATGGTGTGTGAAAGATGAATTTAGTGTTGATCAGAGGCTCAATTTTTAGCTCAAAATTTAAAGTGCTTAGAAATGCTCCAAAACAGAACGAAAGTGTAGAGCTCGTTGCTAGGATTCCGACGCAATTTGTTTCGTCAAAATCTGACTCCGAATGAAGAATTTATGACCTGTTGTGTCTGTTTTCTCAAACATGTAAAAAAAATTGTAGAACAGTGACAGGTTGTTGACATGGCAGCCCAGTTAGCACTCTAGGTATATTCAGGGAATATTCTTCGGTTTTAGCCCAATGACACTATGACAAGTGTCACAATCAAATTCGCCAGTGAACTTTGGAAGTGAATTTTTTTTTTACATCTATCCTAAGGTTGAAGGAGATTTTTTTTTAAGTTGGAATAGTCCAACCAAAGCTGGACACATGGTGTAGCCAGTGGCCACCACGTGCCCCCTTTGGTGGACCCATCCAACCTTTTGTTATGTGAAATTTCTAGAATTAATTCATTATTCAAGTTCTGGACATGTGTTATGGGTCGAATACATTTCATGCTATACAACCTAAGGTCTAACTATTGGGCTGGTTATATTGCATTTACCCTAAGGTTATAACCTATGGACAGGCGGATGGACATACAGTTTATGAGGGAAAATAACCTAAGGTCTAAACCATGTTATATAGGTAGACATACACATATATGTGCGGGAAAATATATCATATTATCCCTAAGGTTATTAAACTATAGAGGGAGACATATGTATGTGGGAGGAGATTTTCATATAACCCAAAGTCTAAACCTTTGGATCGGTGGTCATATACATATGCGGGCATATATGAATTTTATGCCAAAATTTTTGAACTATTGGATTGATAGTTGCATGGTGGAACAAAACTATGGTGTGGGGTTCAGGGTCGAACCCATGACCTCCCCCGTGCTATTCCTACACCTTACCATCTCCGTTGTCTATTGGGTCTTAACCCATAAGGGTTGTGACTCCTACTTGTTCTTTAATGATGTCGACAACGAGGGTTCAGAGGGGGCCAACCCCCTCCCATATAATTGTAACACTGTAACCAAGGGTGAAGAAAATTTGCAAACCAACAGAATATTAAACGTTAAGCCATGTTTATCATGCTAATCTGCAGGGGTTATGCTAATTAAATATGATTTGCGCTAATATAATCCAAAATCTAACCAATGGATAAATGCACAGTTAATGATGCGCTTATCCATAGTTAAGGCTTCATTAACTGCTAGTTATTCTATGCTTAACTTGGCGGCGAACTTAGCAACAACACCATTTTCAACGGATTTCACCAAAAACAACAAAGTTAGCTGGAGTCCTTCTAGATTTGAAGGAGAAATAGTAGGGAATGTTTTGTTTTTTGCCATAACTGAGCGAATTTTTGAACAATTTTGGCTCAGGAAGAGTCATTCTTGGTAGATTTTTATGTTTTGGAGCCATTGGAGCAGGTTGCAGAGGGAACAGGAAACTGTAAACAACATTATTTGCACAATTGATCTAATGCAAAGGCCCATGCCATGGAAGGTGGACCAAGGAGATGTAGCCTGGGGGGTGAACTCCTTCATCAATACAAAGTGTTATTGATTCAATTTTCATGTTTTTTTTTGTGTTTATATGCTGTTGTTCAACATTTATTTTCCATGATTTTTATGTTCAGGAATTCAACTTAATCTCCACAAGTTTAATTTTTTATCAATCATAAGTACTTCAATAAACCCTTCTACAAGAAGAAAACATCAGCACTTTTAATATAAATATGAAAATAATCTGAGCACAACAAAACTAACAATAAAATTCATATCAAGATGGTATTAGAGCAAAGGTTATTTGCTTGTTTTTCTTGATATTTGTGCAATAAGGGTTTTAATAGTTGCAATTTTGTGACTCTTAAAAGGTTGAAGTTGCAGAGAGGATAAGGGAAGCTATTGGTTTCTATTCCTGAGGTTAGGACCAGAATAAGGAGAGCCGAAATAGCATCATCTTCACCCAAATTTCTACTCATAGCTGCACTTGAAGCACCTCAATTTTTATCTCTAGAATTTGAGATTGAAGAGGTGAAAATTGCACAAGAAGCTGAGTTGATTGAAGAGGTGCAAGCATCAAAAGTTGAGCTTGAATCCTTAGCCATCATGTCAGGTGTTGGAGAGACTCAAGGACATTTAGAAGAGGAAGATGTCAAGAGAGACTTCAATGACATAAAGATTGTAGGAATTTACAGGGTAAGTTCCGTAGATCAACAACCAAAGGTCACCGCTCACAAACAGATCACAAATCAGTACACCAGTATAATCACGTGGTTAAAACCCTCAAATAGGGAAATATTCCATGCCCTAAGCCAATGCGGCCACTTCAGGGAATTTATTAATATAAAAAGAAAAGTTACATATGTTTCTCTCATAAACGGTTACCGTAAAAATGACCCTCCATGCTCTTTGAATAGAGATCATGGACTAATCAGGTGTTAAGCCACGGATCAAGTGCCATTAATACCGAGGTGAGAGATAACCGTCGGATCACTACAAATCATGACCGTCAGATTATAAGTTACAAATGTACATGGTAAAGAAACACACTTTACCTAACTCTACACTAGACTAAGTTATTCTTAACTATTTCCTATGTGTTGGAATATCGTAACACCCCCCCTTAAGAACAACTTGGGATAGGATTGAAGGATTTACAAAGGTGACACAAAAGGAGCCTATTTCCTATGTGTCGAAATATCCTAACATCCCCCATTAAGGACAAATTGGGATAGGATTGAAGGATTTACAAAAGTGACATAATAGGAGAAGGATGGAGGCATTAGAGCCTATCCCCCCTTAATGACAACTTTCCTGAACTCCAAGCATGGATCGAATTTTGGTAAACTTCACTTATATGAGAGCCTTTGTAAAGATATTGGCTACCTGATCATTGGTTGGATAGTACTGCACTTCAGGAACATGATCATGAATGAGCTTTTTGATGAAGTGTATGTGGAGTTCAATGTGTTTCATACGCTGATGCTAAACTAGATCTTTACATAGCTGAATGGCACTCTGATTATCACACCAAAGTGTAGTTGGATGCCGTTGATGGAGACCAAATTCAGACAGGATCTGATGAAGCCACATGGTTTCCTTGTTGGCTTCAACTGCACCACGATACTCTGCTTCTGTTGAAGAAAGGGAGATGGCACTTTGTTTCTTACAAGACCAAGTAATAGGTCCTGAACCAAGAGTGAATACATATCCTGCAGTGGACTTCCGATCATCAGGGTCACCAGCCCAATCAGAATTAGTGAAACCAATCAACAAGGGAGATGCTCCTGCACTGTAATGAATCCCAAACTGAAGTACCTCAAATATATTGAAGTATTATTTTAGCTTCTTTCCAGTGAATTTCATGAGGTTGGTGCATAAACCAAGCGACAATATCAACGGTAAAGGAAAGGTCATGACGGGTATGGGTTAGATACAAAAGTTTACCAACAAGTTGACGGTATAAGGTAGCATCAACTTCACGGGTAGTACAGTTGACTGAAAGCTTGAATCCAGACTGAAAGGGAGAAGGGGTAGGCTTACAGTATTCCATGTGAAAGTGGTATAGAAGATCACAGGCATACTTGGACTAAGAGATGGTAATGCCTTCCTTGGATTGCAAGACTTGAAGACAAAGGAAATAATGCAAGTTTCTGAAGTCTATCATTTCAAAATTATTTTTGAGGCTAGACTTCACATGGTTTATATGTTTTGGATCACTACCAATAAGTATAATATCATCGACATAAAGAACAAGGATGGTGAAGGAATTACCCACTTTCTTGGTGTAGACAGTGTTGTCATAATGACACCTAGAAAATCCATTATCTAAGAGAAATCTATCCATTTTGGCATACCAAGCCTGAGGATATTGTTTGAGACCATAGAGAGACTTCCTAAGGTGACAAACAAGTCTAGAGTCTTTTTGGATAAAGCCAAGGGGTTGTTCCATGTAGATTTCTTCATGCAAATCGCCATGTAAGAAGGCAGATTTAACATCCATTCGATGGACTTCCCATTTAAAGGAGGCAGCAAGGGAAAGAACAAGGTGGATAGAATTAATTTTGGCAACAGGGGAGAAGATTTCAGTATAGCCAATGCCTTCAACTTGTGAAAAACCTTTAGTGACAAGACGAGCTTTATGTCTATCAACTTTTCTATCTGGTCCAAACCTTTTTTTGTAAACCCATCTGCATCTGACAAGTTTTCTTCCTTTTGGAAGAGGAACAAGATCCCAAGTATTGTTGGCCAATAAGGAACGATACTCTTCATTCATAGCTTCATCCCAATCTGGATGACCGAAGGCTTCTTCAAAGGCTTCTAGATCAAGTTTCTAGAACTTGAGCCAATAAGGAAGAAGCTCTTTCAAACTGAGAATGTGTACGTCGTCGATCGGCAGGGTCACCTGCAAGAGAACCTCCTGCATCCCGAGTAGAGCGGACCCATCTTGGAAGCGGTGGAGTATAAGGAATAATTTCACGAGTTGGAGGAGGATTTTCATCCTCGTTTTCATCATCTGAACTAGAAGGAATTCTATTAAAAATAGAAGAGAGAGAGAGAGAGGTGGCACATATGCCGAATCAGGCTCACAGGCCAAAGGTGGCACACCCGCCAAACTAGGCTCGCAGGCTGATATATTTTCATCAAACTTTACATCTCTTCTAATGATTATATTTTTGGATTTTGGTTGAAGAAGTCTATATCCTTTGACATCTTCAAAATATCCAACAAAAATACATTTTTCACTCTTAGGTTCTAAGGCTTTATGTTTCGCATCTGGAATATGGGCCCAAGCATCACTTCCAAAAACACAAAAGTGACTTACATCTGGTTTGATTGAGCTCCAAGCTTCTTCTGGAGTTATATTCTTTAAAACCTTATTAGGAGTGCGATTTACTATGTAATTTGCACAGTTAATGGCTTCTGCCCAAAAATTGAGACCAAGTCCTTTAGATTGAAGCATACAATTAGCCATTTCTTTTAAGGTGTGATTCTTCCTTTCAGCTACACCATTTTGTTGTGGATTATATGGAACAATATGTTGCAATTGAATGCCATGCTCAGTGCAGAAGTTGGTAAATTTGTTGTTAACATATTCTCCACCATTGTCTGATCTTAACTTAAGAATTTGATGTCCAGATTGTTTCTCAACAAAGGCCTTAAAGGCCAAGAACATGTTAAAAACTTCACTCTTGAGTTTTAAGAAATATACCCAAGTGCGTCTGGAAACTGGAAAAATCATCAATGAAAGTTAAGAAGTACTTGCAACCAGAGAAAGAAACAACAGGAAGTGGACCACATAAATCACTATGCACAAGCTGCAAAGGGGTTGAAGTGTGCCAAGAGGCACGTTTGTCAAAACTATCCCGATGATGTTTTCCGAGTACACATCCGGAGCAAACACCATCTCGGCAAGATACCATAGGAAGGCCCATCACCATATTTTCCTTACATAGAGTTTGAAGAGAGCGATAGTTTAAGTGACCAAATCGCTCATGCCAAAGTTTGCTCACATCATCATTATGAGCAACAAAAACGGAGGGAAGAGAGGATGACCCAAAGTTGTCAAACTTATACAACCTTGTGGAATCATCAACAATGCCAATAGCTAAAATATGTTTAGGATCTTTGAGGTCCTTGATTACAACATCATGAGGTGAGAATTCTACTATTTTCCCTTCACTTGAATGAGTTATCTAATAAACAGATAGAAGGTTGCATGACAAGGTAGGAACACATAGTACATCATTAAACTGACCATTATCTAGATGAATGGTTCCAGATCCTACAACACTGAGAGATCTATCATCACCAACATAAATATGTTTGGTGTTACAATCATTTAAAGAAGAAAACATGGATTTATTTTTAGCCATGTGGTAAGAAGCTCCAAAATCAATGAGCCACTCATGAGAAGGAGAAGAAGAAGATACATTTAATGCATAACCAGATGTTTATGCTTGACAACCACAAGAAAAAGTGCCATTCCTGAAGATGAAGATGAATAGTGCTCCAAATTGATGTTGTGCTTCTTCATTGTTGCTTCTAAGGCTTCCATCTTCTTAAAACATTTGGACTCTATATGGCCTTCCCGATTGCAAAACTTGCTATGTCTATCTGTCTTCTTCCCTTTTTTTTTATTTGCCTTATCATTTTGGTGAGATGATTTTTCAGTTTGCGGTTGAAATTGCTTAGGACCCTTTTTTGGTTTAGGACCATGCTTTTTAGGATACTGCTTCTTGGGATTCTTTTTATATGGTTGTTGTTGGGTTGCTAAGGCTTTCTTAGAAGCGTTTCTAGGAGTTATAAGACCAAGGTGTAAGATTTTTTCTTGTTCTCTTATCAAAGAATCACAAAAGTAATCAAAAGAGGGATTCTTGTAGGTGGTTCCAGAAGAGATGATGGCTTCTCTAGTGGAATGGAAGGCAGAAACAAATACAGAGTATGTAGGCTCAAGCTTTGCAACAATGCAATAGATGAGGCTACCATCTTCCTTTTTGACCTTACAACCTTCTAAAAGAATTCTAAGTGTCTTGAATTTGGACAAAAATTCTTCAATAGAGGAGAAATTATTAGGGTCCAAAGTAAGAAACTCATTTTCAAGCTAGTGGGCCCTGATTTGATTTTGAATGCCAAAAAGATTATTTATTTTTTCTAAGGCTTTATCAGGGGTGTCAATGTTAAGGATGTGAAATCGAAGATCTTGAGCAATGGACATTCCTATCAACCCTCGTGCTTGATCTTGTTTATTTTCCCATTTAGGAGCTTTATCATCATCGGAAGGTTTAGTTTCTTGACATGTGGCTATTCTATAAAGCCCTTTACTTCTAAATATATCTACCATGTGAGGTAGCCATTGGAAATAATTGGTGTTGTTAAGAATAATTGGGCATGAACTTTCCATTTTTTTTTTAATTGAAGCTGATAAAAGCTAAAACTAACTGCTCCAATGGAAGGATCTTGAAAAATTAGGCCGTTTCAAAAAGAACGACTCAAAAAATGGCTTCTGGATGAAGAAGTTATGCCTTTTGAAAAATCTAAGTTGTAGATGCTGAATAGTTACGGGAACGAGATGAAGTGCGGCTTTTTAAAAGAAAATTCCGACCCTTTGAACAAAACTTTTTTACAAAAGAAGCTTGAGAAGGAGACTTGAACCCAAGCCCTCTATTCTCATAAACTAACCCCTCACCAAGTGAGATAGTAAAAGGATCATGTTATTGTACGAAAGGAGGAAGGGTTTTTTTTTTTTTTTAACTCTTTGGTGTGCGTGCCTTTTCCTGCACAAAAAAACACAAAAAACTGAGCCAAAAAAAATGAAATGCAAATTCTTATGGTAGAATGTTATATTCTCGATTAGACTTACTAGAAACTATCACTTTTTTCACTAATTCTGATTTCCCGAGATAGCACGAAGACGCAGGGAAAGAGCATACGTAGCAAAAAAAAAAAAATCCCTTTTCCTTGTTTCTGATTTGTCGAGATCACACGAAGCGCATAGAAAAGAGCATAAATAGAGAAGAGGGTATAGATTTGGCAAAAAAATAAAAGCTTAATACTAAAAATAAACAGAAATGAAACCGATATAAGCAGAACTATTAACAAATATAACTGCAAAATAGATTCTTTATACCTCCAGATCTAAACTGACATAACTTGGCTAGATGGAAACCTTTTCATATGAAACGAAAGGTGTTCCCCACTGTAACAGACGCTTTGGACACAACCGAGCAGTTCTCCAAGCCCAAAAATGTTTATAAAAATTAGATCTACAAAATGACATTCGCATGTAGTCAAACCGGCTTCGGATTTTGATCAACAATGGACACGGACCTCAAAATAGCTCCGATACCATGTAGGAATTTACAGGATAAGTTCCGTAGATCAACAAACAAAGGTCACTGCTCACAAATAGATCACAAATTAGTACACCAGTATAATCACGTGGTTAAAACCCTCAAAGAGGGAAATATTCCATGCCCTAAGCCAACGTGGCCACTTCAGGGAATTTATTAATATAAAAAGAAAAGTTACATATGTTTCTCTCATAAACAGTTACCGTAAAAATGACCCTCCATGCTCTTTAAATAGAGATCATGGACTAATCAGGTGTTAAGCCACAGATCAAGTGTCGTTAATACCAAGGTGAGAGATAACCGTTGGATCACTACAAATCATGACCGTCGGATTATAAGTTACAAATGTACATGGTAAAGAAACACACTTTACCTAACTCTACACTAGACTAAGTTATTCTTAACTATTTCTTATGTGTCGGAATATCCTAACAAAGAGGATGATTAAAATCATGTTTGATGCATTCACTATTGAAAGGGCAGGAGAAGGTTCTAAGTCTCCACATGGAGAAGGAACTTTAAATGATAAGAAGGATGAAGAGAATATTTCAAAGGGAAGTCGCGAAAACCCACCTCCATCTCCACCATCCTCATCCTCATCATGTTCATCAGCATCATCTTCCACTTCCACCACAAAAACCGCCCATACTCATTCAAAAACTACAAAAGGAAAAACTCCATTACTCAAATTGGACATTAAGTTTGAACTTCCCATGTACAATGGCAAGGTAAATGTAGATAAATTTGGACAAATGGATCTGTAAATTGGCAGTATACTGCAGAATTCAGAATCTACAGGAGGAAGCCATAAATATCCAGTTGGCTTCATTGAGGCTAGAATGAGTAGCACTAGTCTGGTGGGAAGCAAAGACTCCAGAGGAAATTTGAATCCATGGTAAGATATCCATTTCTTGGGTTGAGTTTATTTCTTAAGTTAAAAGAAAATTGTATCCATTATCCTATATGAAAAAAGCAATTATGATTTGGCAAAACTTTAGGCAACACAAGGGCCAAATAGTTCAAGAGTATACCCAGGAGTTTAGGAAAAGGGCTTTTTTGTTAGGGGTAAACTTGAATTCCCAAGACACACCCCTGAAATATATTGGGGGTTTACATTCCTATTTAAAACATATTATCCTTATGTTTAACCCAAGAAATATGGATGAAGTATGTGTGAAAGTCACGCTTCTTGAAGCAATGGGAAAGAACATTGAGGAAGAGGGTAGTAAGAAAAAGCCATTCAAGGGTAAGGGAAAATAGAAGGGAAAGAAGAATGCAAGTGTTAAGAAATAAGGGGAGAAAACCACATGAAAACATTGTTCCAAAGAAGGGAACGATGAAGCCCACTATTGGAAATTACATCCCGAACTAAGGCGTAAGAAACCAAACAATAAGGGGAAACAAAATATGACTTCCACCACACAACATGATGTTGGATCTAATTCCGATGATGAGACCAAGATTGTAGCCATGGTCAAAAAGGGAAAAGAAGCCATAGCAAGTAAAAATTCCTCAAATTGTCACAACAACACTCCAAATGAAGACACAATGATAGAATTGTTCTATGTAAGGGTGATTTCAAATCATACAAAGATTGATGCATTGTTTGATAGTGGTCACCAGAAAACTTGATTTCAGAAGAATTGGTCAAAAATATTAACCTTGAAACCGTACCACATCATAAGCCATACCCTTTGGTTAGGATAGTAAAAAATGCCAATTTACAGGTTAGAAGGAAATGCATATTTTGATTTTCCATTACTGCAAAATTTGTTGATGAAGTTGAGTTAGATGTGGTTCCACTTGACATTTCCAGGATTATCTTGGTAAGTCCATATTTGTATCACAAAAAAGTTGTATTTTATCTCCATGAGAAAAAATATCATTTTCTCAAGGATGGGGTGGAATATATTGTGAGAGCTCATCGCAAAAAACTGAATATTTCTTTAGTTAATGCAAGGCATATGAAGAGACTAGTTAACTCAGGTAAAACATTTGTGCTTCTCATGATCAAGAAAAAACATTATATTGAATATGAATATTTTGAAGGTTGTGATGACAAATTAAAATCTTATTTGTTTGATGTGGTAAGTCATCATGGAGAGATGTTTCAAGAACCAAGTGGGTTACCTCCCAAGAGGGAATTTAGCATGATATTCAGCTGCAGCAGGATGTTCTACTTCCAAAAATTGGTATGTATCGCATGTAAATTATGGAGAGTTTGGAAATAAAGAATAAAATCCAAAAATCGTTGAACAAAGGTATCATATGCCCATCTACTTCGCCATGTGGTTCACCGTTTGTTTTGGTACCAAAGAAGGACAAGACTTGGAGCATGTGCATAGATTTTTGTGCATTGAATAAAATCACGGTAAATAATCACTATCCACTCCCACGCATTGATGATTTTATTGATCAATTAAGGTATTCAAATTATTTCACTAAGCAATACTTACAAAGTGGTTGTCATCAAGTTAGAATAGTTGAGGAGGACATTTGGAAAAATGCATTTAAAACTAGACACGAATTGTTTGAGTGGCTAGTTATGCCATTCGATCTAAAAAATAATCCAGATACTTTCATGAGAGTTATGAATGATGTTTTAAGATGATTTCTAGATGACTTCATCATTTTTTACTTCGAAAATATTTTGATATTCATCAAATCAAGAGATGAACATGTCATGCATGTGAACAAGGGACTTGATGTCTTGAAAATGAGCAGCTATTTTTAAAGATGTCGAAGTGTGAGTTTGGAAAGACTTATTTAGTGTATTTGGGACACATTGTTAGAGGAGGTGATTTGAAGATATACCCTTCCAAATTTGACGTCATTCTGAATTGGCCCAAGCCCAATACAGTTACGTAGGTAAGAAGCTTTCTTGGGGCAGCGTAGTATTGGAGGAAATTCATTGCTAATTTTTCTATCATTGCAACTCTGTTACATGCATTGAAAAGTGTTACGAAAATATTCCATTGGGAAGATATTAAGCAAAAATCATTTGATTCTTTAAAACAAAATATCAGTTTAGCACCGTTATTGGTTCTTCCGAATCTTAGACTGCCATTTGAGATCCATACAGATGCAAGTGATTATGCCATGGGAGTAGTTCTCATGCAGCATGGTAAGCCTATTTCATTTCATTCTGAAATTTTTAATGGAGCTTTGACTAACTATCCCACCTATGGCAAAGAGTTATATGCAATGGTACAAATTCTAAAGAAATGTAAGCACTATTTGATGGGAAAAGAGACCATTATCCATACCGACCATCAACCATTGCAGTACTTACAATCACAGTCAAAGTTGCAGCAATCAAGACATTTCAGATGGATAGGATTTCTACAAAAATTTCATTTGGCTATTAGGTATAAAAAGGGAGTCTACAATAAGGTAGTTGACATGCTCTCTAGGCCTATTGTAAATTCATCTATTATACTCAAACACAATTAAGCTATGCATGAAAGTTACAATGAACAATATACATATGATAGTGATTTTCAAGATGTGTATGAAAGCTTGAGTCAAGGAACCAAATTGAAGAGTTATATTATCATGTGCATAAAATTTTGTTGTATCACTTGGGCAATTTATGTATTCCACAGGGAGAAAGAAACAATATCATGAGGCACACACTTCATTGATTACTGGACATTTCGGTGTAGGCAAGATGGTAGTGAATCTCCAAAGGTATTGTTATTGGCCACGCATGATTGATAGTGTATCTCATTTTATTAGAGGATGTTCTTTGTGTTCAATAAGTAAGCCTAGTAATAGGAAACTTGGATTGTACGCTCCACTTTCGGTTCCTTGACATCCTTGTGAGAGTATCTCAATGGATTTTGTAGGAGGTCTTCCAGTGTCAAGGAAAGGTCATGATTACTTGTATTCTTTTGTATATAGTTTCAAAAAAATGTGTCTTTTGATGCCATGTAAAAAAAAAATTACAACCGAACAAACATCTCATCTTTTCTTTCAAAACGTATGGGTTCATTTTGGTCTTCCTACTTCTATTGTAAGTGATCGAGATTCTTGGTTTGTTGGGAATTTTTGGTCAAAATTGTGGGACATGATGGACACTAAGTTGAAGAAGAGTACATCATTTCATCTGAAAACATATGATCAGACTGAGTTGGTTAACAGGACAATCATTCATCTTCTTAGATGTTATTGCAGCAAACATCCCAAGTTGTGGGATTAACATTTGCATTACATTCATCATGCATACAACAAGGCAAAGCATTCTTCCACAAACACATCGACATTTGAGGCATCTCTTGGGTACTTTCCAAGATCGCCTTTGGACTTCATCTTTGAGAAATATGTCGCTATAGATGGTCATTGTGACATAGATAAGGCAAGGAAGTTCATTGAGCAAATTCAGTTGGTACATCACACAGTGCAAGAACAACTTGAAAAGAGTCAAAGCAGCTACAAGGCAAGGCATGATAAACACTGTGTTGATCACAAATTCCAGGTTGGATATGAAGTATGGTTATATATCATCAAATAAATACTCCAAGGGGAAGTTAAAAAGCTTAAGCCAATCCATTATGGTCCTTTTAAAATTCTAGAAAGGATTGGTAGCAATGCATTTAAGCTAGATTTGCCTCCTTATGTGCAAATATATTATGTCATTAATGTTGAGAATTTGAGATTGTTTGAGCCTCCTTTGATTGATGATCAAGGAGAGCATGTTCATCTGCCATCAATAGATGATTTCTCGCCAAAATATCTTGATGAACTTCAGCAAGATCTCATACTTGAAAGAAGAACCAGAACTTCAAGAAGAGGGAATGTTAAATACCTTAGAGTGGGACTCAAGGGAAAAAATCCTTCCAAGGCCAAATGGATGGAGATTGCAAGGGTGAGGGAGTTGTACCCTCACCTCTTGAACAATTGATATTATCTTTTGGGGTCAAAAATGCTTCTAGTGGGGAGGAATGATTATAGGCTCGGTATTTAGCTCAAAAATGAAAGTTCTTAGAAATTCTCTAAACTAGAATGAGAGCGTAGAGCTCGTCACCAGGATTCCAGCGCAATTTGTTTCATAAAAATCCAACTCTGGATGAAGAATTTATGACCTGTTGTCTGTTTTCTCAAACATGTAAAAAGATGTAGAATAGTGACAGGCTAATGACATGACAACCTAGTCAGAACTCCAGGTATATTCAAGGAATATTCTCCAGTTTCAGCCCAATGAAACTATGACAAGTGTCACAATCAGATTCGCCACTGAACTTTGGAACTGAATTTTTTTTTACATCTATCCTAAGGTTGAAGGAGATTTTTTTTTAAGTTACAATAGTCCAACCAGAGCTGGACACGTGGTGCAGCCAGGGGCCGCCACATGCCCCCTCTGGTGGACCCATCCAACCTTTGGTTATGTAAAATTTCCAAAATTAATTCATTATTCAAAGTTCTAGACATGTGCTATGGGTCTAATACATTTCATGTTATACAACCTAAGGTATAACTATTGGACTAGATATATTGCATTTACCCTAAGGTTCTAACCTATGGACAGGCGGATGGACATACGTTTTATGTGGGCGAAAAACCTAAGGTCTAAACCATGTTATACAGGTGGATAGACACATATATGCGCGAGCAGATGTATCATATTATACCAATGGTTTTTAAACTATAGTGAGATACATATGTTTGCAGATGGAGATTTGCATATAACTCAAAGTCTAAATTTTTAGATCAACGGTCATATACATATGTGGAAAGATATGAATTTTATGCCAAAGTTTTCAAACCATTGGATTGATAGTTGTATGGTGGAACAAAACTATGGTGCGGGGGTAGCTCGAGCCCAAGACCTCCCCTATGCTACGCCTATGCTTTACCATTTATGTTGTCTGTTGGGTCTTAACCCATAAGGGCCGCGACTCCTACTTGTTCTTTAACGATGCTGACAACAAGGGTTCGGAGGGGGCCAACCCCCTCCCATATGACTACAGCACTATAACCAAGGGCAAAGCCAAATTTCAAACCGAAGGAATATAAAATGTTAATCCATGTTTATCATGCTAATCCACGGGGGTTATGCTAATTAAATATGATTTGCGCTAATCTAATAAAAAATCTAACCAACGAATAAACGAACAGTTAATGACACGCTTATTCATAATTAAGCCATCATTAACTGCTAGTTAATTCACACTTAACTTGGCAGCGGACTTAGCGACAACGCCATTTTCAGCGGATTTCACCAAAAATAGCGGAGTTAGTTGGAGTCCTTTCAGATTTGGAGGAGAAATAGTATGGAATTTTTTTTTTACCATAACTAATCCAATTTTCCACCAATTTTGGCTCAGGAAGAGTCATTCTTGGTAAATTTTGATGCTTTGGAGCCATTCGAGAAGGTTGCAGAGGCAACAGAAGACTTTAAACATCATTATTTGCACAATTGAGCTAGTACAAAGGCCCATGCCATGGAAGCTGGACCAAGGAGATGTAGCCCAGGAGGTGTGAGCTCCTTCATTAAAAAAAAGTGTTATTGACTCAATTGTCATGGTTTTCTATGTGTTTATATGATTTTTTTTAGCATTTAGTTTCCATGCTTTTTATGATCAAGTATTCGACTTAATCTCAATAAGTTTACTTGTTTATCAATCATAAGTACTTTAATAAACCCTTGTACAAGCAGCAAACATCAGCACTTTTAATGTAAATCTGAAACTGATATTATCACAACACAACTAACAATCAAATTTAGATCAAGTGTACATACAAAGTGTTTTAATTACAAGTATGTGGATATGTAATATTCCCAATTAGTCATGAGCTAATTGGAATATTCATTTTTGTTTTATTACTTTGTTTAAAGAAAAAA
Source organism: Pinus albicaulis (assembly GCA_034641835.2). Lineage (NCBI taxonomy): Eukaryota > Viridiplantae > Streptophyta > Pinopsida > Pinales > Pinaceae > Pinus > Pinus albicaulis. The sequence continues at coordinate 228,412,659 of CM076584.1, read as the reverse complement.
AGAGCAAAGGAGGTCCATAATACTCCTTAATAATGAATAAATCAATGCCAAATATGAACAGGCTAAATCTTGGCTGCTAAATCAAGCACCCTTAGGTGTGAAAGGGGCTGGGACATTTTGACTGGGTCAACCTTGACCAAATCTACAACATTGTCATGGAGGAGTGGCCATCAATGAGGCACAGTGCAGTTTTAGATGGAGATGTCTTGTGTGAAAGAAGTGATCTCATTGGAAGTGGTTTAGGGTTTGTAAGCTCTTGTCTTATAAAAGGAAGCGGATGGAAGAATTAGAAGGTTGTTGATGATTATCATATTTCTGAATATATTTTATGTTCTGACATATATCTTTCTCTTTCTGTTTAGCTGAGATTGAATGTTGTTTAGCATTGGGTGTTCCTGGTTGGGAATCCCACCTCTTTCCATTAAGTAGCTCTTGGAAGAGTTTGTATTGAATTTTCCACAATCTAGATTAGGGCCAAGCTTCTTCTTTCAACTACAGCGCAAGTCATGTTGAGGGTTTGGTTGTTTTTGCAAGCTGCAGCAAGTGGAGACTAGATCTTTTAGATCTAGGTAATTTCAGTGCTCCTTTTCAGTGGAGGAGGTTTCCACTTCATTGGGAGAATAGTATTGGAGTGCTTGAGCATCATTTTCAGATTTTGGCATGAGGCCAACCTCATTTTGATCCCTATAGTGTAGTATAGATCCAGATCTGCATTATTTATGTAGGTGCAGTTGCAGGGTGTTTCAACACACTATTTGGAGAGTGATTTTCCTAGTGTTGGGGATTTTCCCTTCACTTTGGAGATCTGTTGGAGGAGGTTATTCTATTTCCTATATCAGTTCAGCCCCACATTACAAATCTGAATATTTCAGTAGATCTTCAGTCTTAGATCTTAGATCTACACTTTGTACTTGGTGTTTTGCTGAAAACCCCAAGGGGGTTCATTAGAGGAGCTTGTATAGTGCATGGATCTGCAATAGATCTAAATATTTATGCACTTATTTTCTCTATATCTGATGTGTAATCTAGAGCTATTGCAGAGCCAATAAAATAATTTTTTAAGGCTTTTCCAGTCTTCATATATGGTTGCAACACCTCATTTTGAGGGATTTCTTTCATTGGAGGCTTCCTTTTCTTGTTATGCATCTTATGGGCCACTTTTTACATACATTTTTCTGTTGTACTAACAAATGAAAGGTCTCCATATTGGCCTCCTAATTTATGAAATATGATCTGCATTATTTTCCTATATTTCTGCATTGTATTGCTGCATTCCCCATTTGGGAATATTAGAGTGGTATCAGAGCATCATCTTGGCATAGCCTATTCTTTCTAAAAAGCCAATCTGTCTTCTGAAGAAGGAGAGCCTCTTACTGACAAAGAGAAGAGGTATCAAAAGAGAAGACACAGAAAGTTTGATTACACAAATGATAATGAAGACAAGGGTAAATTCCCTTTATCTGGAGGTGAAGATGAAGATAAGGATTTCCCTAAGATCCTTCTTAGCCATGCAAGATCTTGCTAGAGAGATAAAATAGATGAGAATGGATAGAATCAACGAATCCCCTAAATGATTTCATCTCGGAGAAGGCTCTTGCATGTCTCATCATTGTAATTATCAACCAGTGCATCAACCACAAGTTTCCCAACGCTCTACCATGCCTACATTTTTGGCTGTGGGAAATGAAGGGTTTCAAGAGCATGAATCCCTTGAAGACTATTTTGAAGAATATGAGTCTCAAAATCAGATATTCAAATATCACTTACGTTTTCAAGATTTTTGTCAAATAAAGGACAATAGAAGACTAAGGCATCATCATAGATGTGGTGGATTCATTTAGAATCATGGTCGGCACCACACTATGGGCAGATTATTTTTACCCAATTTTGATGGGTTATCTAAGTTTTCTACCAAATCTTGGGTAGAAAAAATTGACATCTACTTTCAGTTGAACAAGGTTCCAGAGATGGAGGCTATCAAGATTGCAGCGCTACACCTTGAACGTGAAGCACATGACTAGTGGTTCCATGGCTTGTCTACATTGGCTCATGCCAATGTGAAGGCTGGTGGAAAGATTTGATAGAAGAGATCTAGAGGCACCATTCATGAACCTTGCAAAGTTGAAATAATCAGGTAATACAAAAACTTACATCTCTAAATTTTTAAGACTTTCTATTATGGTTCCTGATTTGTCTGCAGCAAGAAGGGTGTACATGTTCATTGATGGTTTAGATGAACCTCTTCATGGGTTGGTTAAATCTACTAAGCCCACTACCCTACATGATGCTATTGAAAGGGCTAGAGACCTTCAAGATGCCTTGCCCAAATCAAAGGCAACTTTTCATTATAAGCCCTCTTTTCCTTCAAAGGGAAAGGAAGAAAACGCTTCTCCTTCAAAGGAGAGCTCATACAAGAAACCTCCTGATGTTGATGTCTAAAGAGATCTAAGAAGAAGGAAGTTTTTCTTCACTTGCCAAGAATCATGGGCATCTGGACATAGATGTGCAACTGGAAAAGCACATTACATAGAGGTATTCTCAGATGATGAGGAGGAAGAAGAAGATGAACCAAGGAGAGGTCACAGCGCAGACACTGCAGGAGGAGAGCCAACACCATCAGGGGATGGGAAGGGATCATTTGATCCTATTGGAGGGGCTCTTGCATCTTTCAGAGGAGTACCTAAGTACTTGACCCTAAGAGTTCAAGGTTCCATCTTGAATCAGGGGGTTTCTGTTTTGATTGACAGTAGGGCTACCCACAATTTTATTGATGCCCAACTAGTGCAAAGGAGGGCAATACCCACTAATGCTTTTGAGGGATTCTTTTTTTTGGTCCCAAAAGATAGAACAATTCAATGCATGCATTATGTACCATCCTTATCAGTCACCATGGGGACATATACATTGATTTATCACTTCTTTTTGGTTGACATACCTGACACCAATGTGATATTGGGTGTTCAATGGTTGATTACATTGGGGAAAGTCACCACTGATTGGGAGGCTTTACAAATGGAATGGGTGGATAAGAAGAGTGGTGAGACTCAAATGATCAAATGCATGCATACATATCCCTCACATACAACTTCCACACAGAAAACAGAGATGGATTTGCGCAATGGAAGCAAGGACCTTACAATCCCATCTATCATGCTCATGAGATTCCTGCATGGGACACTATTATCTAGTGGAAAACCACCTGGGAGGCCACCTGATTTAGATTTTGTAGGAGATGACTCACAAAATGATGCTCCAAGCATAGATCCAGGAGGGATAGGAGCATTGGAAGACAATGATACAACGCTTGGAGTCTTGGGTAGGCTCAAGGAGAAGGGAGATCTTCTCTCAATATCATCATCACCCACTCTTATTTCAGATTCTGCGTTGTGGAAGGAGATGCATGGAATAATGGCCTTCCAACATATACCTTTGGAATGGGAGATTTCAAGGAGGAGAGCAACCATATGATAGACATTTCTATTGATAGATCATTAGCGTTGTCACTATGGGAGATTGATCCATATTGGAAATCCCAACTGTTGGTGGATTACTCCAAGGATCTTCACAGATGCATGATACTTGATGACCAGCTACATGAAGAGGGTTATTCAGTCCAAGAAGGAGTCATCTATTATCATGGTAGGATATTCTTGTCAAGAGCCTCCAAGCTCAAGGAGAAGTTGCTACAAAGGGCCTATGAAGAGTTTTGTTTCAGCCACTCATATTCCATGAGATTCTACACCATCATCATGAGGAGCTATACTTGGAAATGATTTGAAGGAGAACTACATCAGCATTTTCAAAGATGCATGAACCATGTGGAGTTGGGACATCAACATGACTCTATAAAAGAGTTAATTCAGCCATTTCTTTCTTCTTGTGAGAAGGGAGATAGATCTATGCACCACTCCATTTGTTTAAGGAGGAATTTTAGTGAAGAATATGCTCATGTAAATAATGTTTCATTTGATTATTGTTTTCATTCTTTCACCATGTATATGTAGGCCATGACTCCAAAGAGGAGTATTATACCTTATAAACTTCATGGCCAACTTTGGGCCACAAAATTTTCTGAACATGGCCACTCCCTTGGAGGACAAAGGGAGATTTTGTTTCATGATGGGTGCATTCCTAAGGCACAAAATATATCTCACACTTTCATCCATAGTGATATGACATGGACAACAAGTAAGAGGTGGGGAAACCACTTACCACATCATGATATGATGTAGTCAGGAGATGCACTGTGCTGGTTCCACATGTGGGACTATGACCCACCTCCATATGAACAAATTTCTGTTTATATGTATGCAGTTTTGATCCCATACATTGATGATGTACCTGTATTGTTTATGGGAATGTATGGAGGGAGGATGGGAGGTATGTATGTGCCCTATGGTATGGAGATTCACCATGTATCTTATGCTACATGTTTCAGGGAGAACATTGGGAAAACCATTTTTGTTTCATTTGAGTTATTGTCTCCTTATGGGATGGATTATTTACATCTCATGAGAAATTTGGAGGAGAAATTCATGGAGGGATGGATTGGTGAACACCTAGCTTATGGAGGAAGCTTATCACATGTTGGTGTCACCATTGGAGGAGGAGAAGAGTTGCAACACTCACCTTGTCAGTTGCTTGAGGACAAGCAACATTTGGGAGGGGAGGACTATAATATTCCCAATTAGTCATGAGCTAATTGGAATATTAAGTTTTGTTTTATTACATTGTTTAAAGAATAAAAGAGAAAAGGAGGTCCATAATACTCCTTAATAATGAATAAATCAATGCCAAATGTGAAAAGGCTAAATCTTGGCTGCTAAATCAAGCACCCTTAGGTGTAAAAGGGGCTAGGACATTTTGATTGGGTCAACCTTGACCAAATCTACAGCACTGTCATGGAGGAGTGGCCATCAATGAGGCACAACGCAGTTTTAGATGGAGATGCCTTGTATTAAAGAATTGATCTCATTGAAAGTGGTTTAGGGTTTGCAAGCTCTTGTCTTATAAAAGGAAGGGGATGACAACATTAGAAGGTTGTTGATGATTATCATCTTTTTGAATATATTGTCTGTTTAGACATATATCTTTCTCTTGTTGTTTAGCTGAGACTGCATGATGTTTAGCATTGGGTGTTCCTGGTCGGGAATCCCACCTCTTTCCATTGAGTAGCTCTTGAAGATTTTGTATTGCATTATCCACTATCTGGCTTAGGGCCAAGCTCCTTCTTTCAACTATAGCACAGATCTTGTTGAGGGTTTGGTTGTTTCTACAAGTTGCGGCAAGTGGAGACTAGATCTTTCAGATGTAGGTCATTTTAGTGCTCCTTTTCAGTGGAGGAGGTTTCCACTTCATTGGGAGGATAGTATTGGAGTGCTTGAGCATCAATTTCAGATCTTGGAATGAGGCCAACCTCATTTTTATCCCTACAACGCAGTATAGATCCAAATCTGCATTATTTCTATAGGTGCAGTTGCAGGGTGTTTCAGCACACCATTTGGAGAGTGATTTTCCTAGTGTTGGGGGTCTTCCCTTCACTTTGGAGATCTGTTGGAGGAGGCTATTCTATTGCCTATATCAGTTCAGCCCCACTTTCTAAATCTGAATATTTCAGTAGATCTGCAGTCTTAGATCTTAGATCTACACTTTGTACTTGGTGTTTTGCTGAAAACCCCAAGGGAGTTCATTAGAGGAGCTTGTATAGTGCATGGATCTTCTATAGATCTAAATTTTTATGCACTTATTTTCTTAGATCTGATGTGTAATCCATAGATGTTGCAGAGCCAATAAAATAATGTTGTAAGGCTTTTCTAGTCTTTATATATGGTTGCAGCACCTCATTTTGAGGGATTTCTTTCATTGGAGGCTTCCTTTTCTTGTTATGCATCTTATGGGCCACTTTTTACATACATTTTGCTGCTGTAATAACAAATGAAAGATCTCCATATTGGCCTCCTACTTTATAAAAGATGATCTGAATTATTTTCCTATCTTTCTGTATTGTATTGCTGCATTCCCCATTTGGGAATATTACAGGATATGTGGTTCATGATCCTTTAATACAATTCCCCTAATTACACTATATGATGTTTGTTCCTTGCAAGAAAATAAATGATGCGTGGATGATGAACCACTTATTTATTTCCTAATTATACTATGTGAGAATATGTTTGTGTGAAAAATTTCAAAGTAAAATATAAGCCTCTATTGCTCTACTTGTAATGGTTAGTGAAGCAAATTGGTTAGTAGGGATGGTGTGCACAATGTGAATATAGTGCCCATACAAAGTGTTTGAATTGCAAGCATGTGTGAAATATGTATTATATAGTTTTAATGTGTGGTTAAATATATTTCTATAAGTGGTTAATAAAATACAATATTATCATTTTTTTCAAATAATTTGATAGATCATACGAATAGTGTCTCCATTTAGTAAGTGAAGCATTTGAACATTTTCAAAATTATTTCTTCTTAGCAACAATTTTTTTTTCTTCAAGGGACTATATAAATCCTAAAATAAAAGTGATTTCTATAATAGATCAAGTTATATTTGTGTTCATACTTCTCATTCACCAAACATTTGAATTAAAATCCAATGCCAACTAAAAAATATTGTGAGAACAAAAGGAAAGTAAAAAATGATTTAAAAAGAATGTGTGTTAAGAAAAAAAATTGATGAATTGGAGTGTAAATTGCTAATATATACCTATTTCTCAAGTAATCTAGTCCCAAAAGAAATAATCTCTCTTCGCTCTCCCCCCAACACATGTTTAAGAAATGAAAAAACTTAAAACCATTTGGGCATAAGATTGAAGGGTATGTGACAAAGGTGATCTATTGTTAGATATAACCCCAAAATTTTACTAGTGAATCTAGGTTTGAAGTTTTGTTTGGTTTCACAAGAAGTCACATTTACCAAGTAAATCATTTCAAGACATTTTTCAAATTTACTTCTTCTTAGAAACAAATTTTAATTTCTTCAAAAGACTATATAAATCCCAAACTAAAAGTGATTTCTACTGTAACAAGGATGGTATTATATTTTTTTTCATATATATCATATACCAAACATTTCAATTATTTAAATCCAATGTCAATTATTTAAATCTACTCATTTGTATAATAAATTGCAAGGTCGTTGAACTAAAGACTAATAGAAATAAAGTTTAAATTCTTATATAGAATAATTCTAAATACATATTTCGGAGGGAACTATTACTTTAAAAACTTAATGATGTGGCGAATATTTTGAATTTGAGAATGGGAGATTCTTGAAAAATCAAGCTAGTGATTACCAAATTGAATAGCCAACTTTATTTCATTAGAGAAAAAAAAAATCTATATCTATAAATTTATACAAATTTAATCAATGATAAGAAAAATTGTGACAAACAAACTATACAATACATAAATACACGCTCCATGTTACAATAAGAAACTTATTCAACTAATTTTTAAGTTTGTTAATGTTTGAAATCCTACTATACAAAATCAAATTTGTTGGAAAAAAAATTATTCATTAGAAGCACCACATCATTTAGGGTTTTAAAACATGTAACTAAAATTACCATAAAACAATAGTAAGAAGAAATTTCTTAAAGGAAGAACTTATCATAACTATAGAGAATTTCACAATTCCAAATAAAAAGTGGAAAATTTGTGAGATGAGAAGGTCAATGAAATTTTTGATAAGGAAATGAAAAGAAATCAAGAGATATAGGGTTTAGTGGATTTATAGAATAAGGAAGATGCTTCAAGGTCTTATCAACAATGAATGCACATTGTTATTATTTGTGGTGAAGAGGGGCACAAATGATTTTAGTGCTTTTTGGGGAGAATGTAGATGGAAATTTTAGTACAACAATCAAGTAGGGCACATGCGGGTAAGAGGATTTAAAAAAATAAATGTTTCTACAAGGAACCTTTTTTATGCACGTGCAAAGATGGATATTCAACGTCTTTTATGTTTTCAATTATTTTCATCAAATATTGACAAATTTTAAAGTAAGGAACTCCTCTTTTTTACTTTTGAACCACATTTTTCAATATATTTAACAATTACATGTTGAGAAACAACTAGATAAATTTAATTGGCATTAGATTTCCATAGTTTAAGAATATTAACATTGTAAACATTTCTAGCATATCATCAATACATGCATGCTAATTTATTTATTTTGCATTCATTATATATGAATTGAATATTGATTCATCACATAAGCCTTCCATAGAGCATTATAGTTATATGAAATAATGTACTCATTTTTGTGCACGCACAAATTTATACTACACTTTGTATGTCTTTAAAAAACTTGTTATTTTAAAAAAATTCACATAACCTTCATGTGAGAATTGAAAGAAGAAACTTGTGAAGTTTTCAAAGGTATGGATCATCATTTAGGATTTAAAGAACAATTAAATGTTATATATGATGATGAATATTACAAAAATTTAATGTTGTTATATATGTTTAACAAATAATGTTTTCTTAGTTCATGCACATTGGAAGTAGGGATATTCTTGGTCCTTCTAGATCTTGACACATTTTCTCTCTTTCAACTCCTACAAGGATATCAAACATTAATCAAACTAATGTTTATAGGTTTTTGAGCACCTATGTGACAACCATTTTTGCTAAACCCTCTTGTAAATAAATTTCCATCAATTGTAATTCATGTAAATAATATATGGAAATTATGTTCCAACTATTTTCTTTGGTTAAATGATATCCTTAGTTTTTTTGGGTTATCCTAAACCATTACAATTCAAAGGTGGTTCATAATTTGCATGAATTCAAGTGGTTTCAAAAAATTTCAAGAAACCATGTTCAAGTAGTTTATTACTTTCAATGTTTATTTTATCTTAGTTTTATTGTTTCATTCTCCATTTTTTTATGGTTTGCAATCATATCTCCTAATGCATACAATATAGAGCAAGTAATATGAGAAGTGAGACAATTTGAATTACCTGTATTTGCATGAATTTCTTGAATTGCATGATCTTCTTGTTCTCTCAATGTTCGACATTTTTTTCTCATCCTTTCTCTAGCTTTTTCTCGCATTTTCTCTACGGATGGAAATTTATTTCCTTTTCTAGATCCAAATCTTCAATTTCCCATGTTTGTTGTGAATCCTTGTGTAAATTTCACGCTCTAATATTTCTCTATGAATGAATGTTTGTTTTTTTTTCCTTTCTACAATCGAATTTAGAGACTAATTTATTTTTTGACAGCAGAGGCTTGATCGAGCCCTTGAACCATAACATTTTCCATTAATAGCATTAATAAAAGTTAGTAGGTTGGTGGTGCCTAGGATTTTAATGACTCGACCAAGTCGTTGGTTAACCATGTATATGGCTTGATCGAGAGTTTCTTTAACGCTCGATCGAGCAATTTGAATGTTGAATTTAAGCGCCTGATCAAGCATTTGAAACGCTCAATCAAGCTCCCGAGGTCCTAAAACTCACAGCTACAAGACCCCTATTTCATATTTCTCTACAACACCATTTTGTACCCTAGCGGATTCAAGGAAAAATTTGTCCTTTAGTGGCGGAGTTGAGCATGTTGGATTCGTGAAAGAATCATCTATCCAATGGCATATGAATTTGACACTTTCGAATTCATATGATATTTTTCATCTAATTTCTTTTAACATAAGGCTTAAAAAAAATTTGGACAATTTCAAAGGGCTAAATAAAAAAATCAATAACACAAAATATACACAACCAAAAAAATTCAGAAAATATCACTATCTTCGTTTAGGAGTCCTCTTCAAAAAAGTACTCTTGGTTTTTCAATTTATTTAAATATTTGAGAAAATTTCAAAAAATATCACTATGTCCTCTTCAAAAAAGTACCCTTAGTTTTTCAATTTATTTAAAGATTTGAGAAAAATATTACGGGAACACATATGTCTCCAAAAATACAATTGAAATATTACTTCGTCAACTTTGAAAAATAATAAAAAATATAATTTTGCATAAAAATAAATAAAAATTAACAGAGAACAACACATACTTCTTAAATTTTACAAAAAATTTCAAGGACAAGTAGTACATTTAATGGAAAATTGAGAGATTATACGACACTAAATTTTTTGCAAAAAATATCATTAGGAAAATAACATAATTCTCCACATATTATCTTTTCACTATGAATCAAAATTCACAATGTTTATCTGAATTTTGAAGGTTGCAATTCCATAAAAGAAGAAAAACTTGAAATTTCATCTCCACATTTGACCCAAAAGTGTAACACATCATGCATTCACCCATATCTAATATCGTAACTTCTGTGTTGTTCTCTATGTATAATTAAATACTACAAATTCACACCATATTAATACTCCTCTAAAGGGAGATGGAGAGGAAAATTCATCGTAGTCTAAAAATACCCACAGAATAACCCAGAAATTACAGTAAGATTATGAAAAATTCTGGCACGGGTATTTTTGCGGTAGTGAGTCATTACCAGTTGTAAGGGACGGGTCAGCACGCTGAGTTTGAGTCAAACGAGGGCAAGTTCGAAACAAAGAGAATCCATGTTGTCAAGGGCTTTGGGCTTGAAGTGGAGCGAACGTGCAAAAAAAGGCCAACCCCAAATTTCCCTGACTTTGGCATAATCACCGACCCCAAGCTTGTGTGGGCCCCGGTCAGTCAGTTTAAACAGATATTGTATCTTTCCCGTATATGGTTTATGGTTGCAAAGATGTAATTTGTTCGTTTGGAAGTTAACCCCACCATATCCGCAAAAAACAAGAACTGCAGATTCAAGTTGCAGCTACACTCAAAGATTTTAGACCTGATGGGATCAAAGAAGAAGGGTTCACCTCCTGCTGTGTCAGGAGGGGTTGGCCAAGCCCCCCATTTTCTCTAAATAGTAGTGAGAGCGCCTTTTTCAATCTTGCATAGTCTAGCTAATAAATCAAATGGTTTTTGGGTTAAAATTTAGTAATGCAATTTATAGTAAGATTGTAAATTTTTGTTATTTAAAATGCAATTTTGAGTGCACAAATGGGTTCAACACCCTAAAAGCCACTCAAACATTCCACATTAAACAATTTGAAGTTATGATTCTTAGAAATATTTATCGGATTTTGGACAAAAATAACTAGAAGAAATACCAGAAAAATGGTCATTTCCTCTTTTAGTTAAAAGAAGTGCTCTCAATCTCCATTGGCACATTTCTTTGCACCCACGGATATTTTTAATATTGATTGTATATTCTTAAATTCAATGTCTTTGCACCTCGATCGAGGGATATTTTTAATGTTTAATAATGAATGACTTATAAATTATATAAATGTTGATGGTATATTCTTAACTTTATTTTAATCGCTAATTTTTAAAGAATTTTTATCCCAAGTTTGTTAAACACAATGAAGTTTAATACATCTTTTTAACTATTTAATTATTATTAACATTATGTTGTTGTTTAATTATTATTAACACTATGATGTTGGTTATTGGTTTTATTATTAAAGTTTTATATACAACAAAATATAGATAGATAAGTACTTTAATTTTTTCACAACATGTAGTTAATATTAGTAATGTGATGTGTAAGATTTTTTCTATCTTTACTTGGAGCTTCTATTCACAAAATTGATGAATGGATAATATGCTAAACCATTATTTTATTAGCTTAATCCGCTAACACCTAACCCTTAACTTACTAACTCCTTAATTCATTCACACTTTTTAACCACCAAACCTTTAAACTCTTACTCTTTAAACCCCTACCTTTTGACATAACAACCCCATAAATGTAAATTAAAGATGAACCATTAACTCACCACCAAACCATTAAACCCCCACCTTTTAACATTTAACCCACCACCAAACCATTAAACCCCTAACATTTGACATAGTATCCCCATAAATATAAATTAAATACAAATCATTAAATCACTACCAATCTATTAAACAATTTTCCTTTAACACAATAGCCTCATAATTGTAATTTAAAAAATAATTATTAACCCACTATCATGAACGTTTTAATACTTTGTCCATTTCCACTTAAATTAGTAATCCAAAATAACTCGATACGCTAGCTTCTCCTTACATGTACTCTAATCACTACCCAGTATCTCTAACTACTATACTTTATTATGATCAATTATAATTTAACATAATAAATTATAGTTATTACAGTTAGTTTATACTTATTTATTATAAAATTATATTTTTAAGATTCAATTATAATTAAATCGTTAAAAAATCTATTTGCAAATTCTTAAAAAGGTAAAATAAATATAAGTACAAGTTCCTAAAACAACTCACTTAGCACATTTACAAAAATATAAAATAAATATAAATAAAAAATTAATGTTAAAATCCTCAAAATAACTATCCCTTAGCCCATGCTAATAACATTTAGGAATCGACCCAATTGCCGACCTGTCCATCATATTACACATAAATTCCACTAAAATATTCTTACAACACACCTCTCGAACAAACCTATAATTAATGAGTAAATCCAAGGACGTGTCTCTCAACCCTTTCCTCTATATAATCCAATAGGGGACATCTTATTTTCTTCACGTCCTCGCATTTTCCTGCTGAAGTTTTGGCACCTTACAACTTTTAATTCATCATATCTTATCATAGACATCAAAATATTTATTGGAGAGCGCAATGGATAACGCCATTCGACATATATACTTCGAAAAGATGTACTATTTCTTTCCAGAAGTCTATTTTTTTTGTGAGAGTTGTGAAATTTAAGTTTTCTTAACTTCACGGTAATTTTTTGTGCAGAAAGAATATCATTATGAAGAATTTTGGGATCAGTGACATAAAAAAGGTTGATAATTTGGCGTCCCTCGTAGAGAGCATTGGTTTCAATCATGCGAAAGATAAGACGGTATTTTACTGGTTACCTTATATGTCATTTTTATGTGGATTGCAGGGAAGAATCCCATGAGGATAAACTATTTTTTTTTTCTGATTACGAGATTGAAAATATTCCTCAAGATCTACCATAAACATAAATTCAAAATAATTTATATATCTTGATTTTTCAGATGTGTCTGCATCAACTTTTATGACCATAATTCTGAGTTCACAATTTGAATTCATGTCATATGTTGTATCTTCTGAAAGTTTCACACACATGCTACTGTTGTTTACAGAAGCTACAACATCTGATATGTGAATTCTTTTTAACATTTGTTGTGTGAATTTCTTTTTGGTCATGAACAGAGATGCTGATTTCTTTATTGGACAAATATTAAGAGCATCTCCATTTGCTTGCAGGATGTATATATCAGTTGTATGGAAGCTACGTTGCGGGCAATCCAAAGTAATAAAGGAGGACTCATGACGGATAATTTGGGTGAACATGCTGTAATTCTTCAACAATTCTACCAAGCATTGCAAGGGGATTCGTCCAGTCAGCCATTAATGGTTCATCAGCAGCCCAATATTTCCAATCAGTCTTTAACAGGTCATCATCAACAGCAATTTCAGCAACCGAATATTGTCAGTCCGAACTTATTAAATCATCAGCAGCAGTCCAATCATCCTAGCCAGCCGTTAATGGGCAATCAGCAACATAATATTCAGCAGCCAAGAATTCCTAGTCTTCCATTTTTGCAGCCAAACCAGCAGCTTAATAGTCACACTCAGCCCTTAATGGGCCATCAGCAGCTCAATAGTTCCACTCATCCCTTAATGGCCCATCAGCAACAGAAGATTGTGCAAGGCAAAAATCCCAGTCCCTTATATCAGCAACAGAAGATTGGACAGGGCAAAAATCCCAGTTCCTTAATGGGACATCAACAGCTGCCGCATAATCCCAGTCTGCCTTTAATGAGTCATCAGCAGCTGCCTAATAATCCCAGTCAGCCCTTTATTGGCCATCAAAGGCAACCCAATAATCCAAGTCCGCCCTTCATGAATCATCAGAAACAGCCCAATAATCCAAATCAGCCCTACTTGGGTCATCAACAGCAGCAAAAGAATCTGCAACGCTCAATGGATCATCAACAGCAGCAAAAGAATCTGCAACCCTCAATGGGTCATCAACTGCAGCAGAAGAATCCGCAACCCTCAGTGGGTTATCAACAGCAGCAGAAGAATCAGCAACCTTCAATGGGTCATCAACAGCAGCAGAAGAATCAGCAGGCCTCTGTGGTTCATCAACAGCAGCAGAAGAATCAGCAACCCTCGGTGGTTCATCAACAGCAGCAGAAGAATCAGCAACCCTCTGTGGGTCATCAACAGCAGCAGAAGAATCAGCTGCCCTCGGTGGGCCATCAACAGCAGCAGAAGAATCAGCAACCCTCAATGGGTCATCAACAGCAGCAGAAGAATCAGCAACCCTCAAGAGGTTATCAGCAGCAGTTTCAGGCAAAGTCGAATCAATCAAAGAAAACAACACCAAAACCAAGGGGAAAAAACAAACAAAAGCCTACAAATCAGCAAGGCCAACCGCCATCAAACCCTCCACCTTTTCCACCAGCTTCACAAATTCCACAATACCAAGGGCCTCCAGAATTTAATCCTCCATTTCGTCCTAACAGCACCCAACCACAACAACCACATCAACAGCAGAATGCTTTTCCTGGGAATGTTCCATCACTATTTCAGAACCAGTTCCAGGCTCCTCGTCCTCCACATTACCAGCTTCCTCATCCCTCCCAATTGCAACTTCCACAGAACCCTCAAAACAAACAGCTGCAAGAGCAACAAGGTTTACAGCATCCAAAGAATACTCATGTTCCCTCTCAATTGCAACTTCCACAGAACCCACAAAATAAACAGCTGCAAGAGCAACAAGGTTTACAGCATCCAATGAATACTCATGTTAATAACTATCAGAATCAATATCCTAACCACAATCCTCAGTATAATGCTTCACATTTACAGCAAAATCAGCTTTCTCATCCCAGCCTGCCACAACAAGAACACAACCAGGGAAACCCTCGGCAGTCAAAAAGGGCTAGAAAAACTCGTCAGCCGAGAGGCAAACCAAAACAGCAAGAGGTGAAGAGAGATTCATTGCCTCCTGCTCCAACTCCTTGGGTTCCACAATCTTCTGATAAACGCTCTCAGCAATCCAGCAATACTAGTCAAAATGTTCACAAGGATGAAATGGCTTTGAATTCAGTTGTGGAACAATCCGATAATCAAGAATCAAAAAACACAGAGGACCTCAATAATGAAAAATTGGAGCAAACTCAGTCTTCTAACTCCATCCTTGGTCAAAATGCTGCTAAGGAGAACATGGGTTCTATCGAAATTGACATTAAAGAGGACCTTAATAATGCAAAACAAGTGCAAACTCGGCCTTCTATCTCCCTACATGCTCAAGATACAGCTAAGAGGGACATTGATTCAATGGAAATTGACATGAAAATTGGTACTACCAAGGAAATGAAAGATATCCAGTCTTCTAACTCCAGCAATGATCAAGGTTCTTTAGAAAATGAATTGGGTCCAATCAAACATGAGATGAAGGAAACTAGCATTGATGACCGTTCTAACAGGAATGTGGGTTCGATCCAACTTGACATGAAAGCAGCTCACAATGAAGAGTTGGTAAAAGAATCTACTACATTTCAGTCTACAGTTTCTAGCTCTGTTACAGAAGTTGCTAACCTGGAAGAGGATTTAATGAGACTGGATGAGATAGAGGTTAATGAAGAAGAATTAGAGAAATTAGTGTTTTCTGCCTCTAGTCCGGCATACTATGCTGCTAACCAAGATAGGTGCTCCACTGGACTTTTCAATAATGGCACGCCTGACATTTCTTCTTGGCCTGATATAACAGCCACTCAATTTGAGCAGCATGCAGCAGAGAGTTCTTTTGAACGTTTGGTAAGACAGGTAATCATTTCTTACTTTGTAGAAACAAAATGAACAGTTTTAAGTGGGCATAAATTTTTCTTGATAAATTTTCATTTGAATTAACTAGGAATTTTTTTTTAAGGCCAACAACCAACAACAGTAGAAACAGTGACAATAGGTAATTAGTATAATTTCAATGGCTTTCCTGTATTTCTAACAAATCCATATATATCTGTTTATCAGATAAAATCATTTAAGCCAGATACCTTCAGAATGGCTGTAAAAGACATTGCAACAGCAATTGAGGAAAATAAATTTTGCAAGGTTGATGACATCCCTTCTATAGAGCAAGAAAGATGGTTACAGAAGAACTGCAGATTTGCTAATGCACCAGAGGAATCTCACTGCAGAGATGAGGATATATTAGAGCTTGTACAGGAGGAAATACTAACAATCAGAAATAAAATGATTGACATTAGTTTCCAGATCAGCAAAGACGAGGAGGAAAATCATAAAGCCTACACAAACATAAATCCTGAATCAGTAACCAATGCTGATAAAAAAAATGGAATATATGTGAATCTTTCTTATCTTGGTATATCATTGGACCAGGAATACAGGGCTCTCTGTAAATCTCAACCTAAGGTATACCAAGTTTAAATATGAACAGTATATTGATTTGCACTGTTTGGATCTGATTTCAGATAATGATATTTCCAACCTAACACCTCTTGTATACTGATTTTCATCATCAGATGCAAATTAAACCACTGCACCTGCTTATTCCACCAAACTATCCAGAAGGTTCTCCAATAATTCTAGAAAAATATCCAGAGGCAGGCCAATTCAGGTGAGTAGATAATGAATGAAATTGTTTTGTTAATTGTTAAATGGTCCATTGAACTGAGCATCTAACTTATTACATTTTAAATATGACAGTGAAGACTTCTCATCTCAGGCAATTGCGAAGTTTATTGAGTCAGTGAGGTGTGTTGAGGAGCCAATAACTCTGGCCAAAATTGCAGATATCTGGAATTCAACAACTCGGGAGGTGATGGTTTCTTATGCAGAACTGAGAGGAGGAGGTGCCTTTACATCAACGTATAGCAAATGGATTTACTGTGATAATTATCCAAATGAGCGTGTGACTCCAACTGTTGGCCGAAAAAGGTTAAGAGATTGGGATGAATTATTCGAAGATGACAGAGCATGTGACAAAACTCTCTGGAATTTAGACAGTTAAATTTATACTGAATCATAGTGTACTGCGAATGACTCGGAATGTATTTTGACAGCGCTTTAACCATCCTTGAATTTAAGGAAAAAAACATATTAAAAAAGATTGTGAGAAATACTTCACGTTCTTGCAGGTTTATAATACATATAATATTTTAAAAATTGAATTGTTTTGATGTCTTGAAAATTATAGGCCGGAAGTACGTTTTTTACAATTATATATTTTAGTCATTAGTATTAATAATTTAATTTAATAATATTAATAAGGTTAATTTTATATTTTAGTTTATTGAAATAGCTAAATGATATATTAGTGTAGTTATATAAATTAAATGGTTTGGCAAAAATATATTGGCATTAATTTATATAAGTATTAAAATATTTACTCAATCATTTTCTAGGGAAAAAAAAACAGTAATTTCATTTATAATTTTCAACAAAATTACATTTTGCATATCACAACCAAATGTGTATTCTAAAGGATCTGCGCTGATCTTCTAGTTGGCTTAAACATTTGTCCAAAAATATACAATAGATACATGCTGATCTTCTAGTTGGCTTAAACATTTGTCCAAAAATATACAATATATACATACATAACCTGGTCAGAAGGGTCTATCCGAGGACTAAAATTGCTTACAATGAAGAAGAAAAAGAAGTGATGTTAAAAAAATGTTGTTTAGGGCCTTAAAACAACTTTAGAAGTTCAGTACTCGAAAAAATTGCTAAAAGTAGTAAATTGTGTTATAATTAAGGAAACTAAAAAACCAAACGAAACAATGGTGGGACCCCAAGTGGAATAGGCAGGTGGCCACCAATATCCACCTAGATCATTCCTCCTCTCCTAAGAAGCAATGGTCCCCATTGTGTTGAGTTCCTCTATGAGATGAGGAAACTTTTGTTGAACTTTGTCCCTGTTGAACTACTTTCCTTGGTGCAGGAGTTGGCTAGCTTTGACAACTCGATACAGTTGGATCTTTTTCTGGCGAGTGTTCTTTATTTGCATATCCATGATACAGTCTATTGTGGCTTGTTCCATGTAGTCTAAGTTTAACTCTGTTGGTGTGAGTTGTTCTGCAATGTCAGAGGTGTCCAATAGAGGTGGCAAATAGGGCCAAAGGTGGTCTACATTGATTACTGGGTGTAGACCAAGGAATGGTGGAATATATAGCTCGAAGACATTTTTTCCTATAGCCTTTGTGATGGTGTATGACCCATATCGGAGTGGGTGAAGCTTGCAGTGGGGTCTAGTGAGGCGCTCCTTCTGAAAATGTAGCCACACTTTGTCGCCCACTTGGAAGTAATGTGGCACTCAATGTTGATCATGTCGTTGCTTATACTTACCATTAGTTCTGTCCCGTGAACCTGTTGGCGGATGTGCTGAATGTGCTCAATGAAGTTGTTCGCTTTGTTATTTTCAGATTGGACATGAGTTGAAACGGCTTGAGTAGCCAGAAATGACATGGCTATGTCAATGGGACATAGTGGTTGGAACCCCAGGCCCACCTGTAAGGGGTTGTGGCCAGTTGAGCTACAGAGAGCTTGGTTATAATCATGTTGTACATAGAGAAGGCTCTCATCCCATGTGTGTGGATGCTTTCAATTGTAGATATGCAGAATGTCTACAATCATCTTGTTGACAATATCTGTCTAGCCATCAATTTGGGGATGGAAAGCTGTGGACTTGGTGAGCTTTGGTGTCTAACATTTACTAGAGGTTAGACCAAAATGTGTCGAGGAACTTGTTGTCCCACACTCATTCAAAGAAAAGTTTAGTAGTGGCTTTTGCTGTAATATTCTTCTTGCAGGTCGACATAATGGTCATTTTTGAGAATTTATCGACGACCACGAAAACACAGTCATTTCCATGCTTAGTAGAAGGAAGGCTTGACATGTAATCCATGGAGATGGATTCCTAAGGTCAACTAGGGGTAGGTAGCGGAGTATAGTGGCCTTGCTTCTTGATTATCGGTTTGGCAATGGAGCAGGCAATGCAGGATCTGATGTACTTCTCAACATCATGGCGAAGGTTCGGCCACTAGAAATACTTCTGGAGTACTGCCATTGTTTTCTCGACCCCGAAATTCCAAGGGACTCAATTGTAGTGTGCTTCCCAAATCATCTTGGCATGCTCACTTGAAGTAACACAAAGGTGTCCCAGGTGACATAGCAGTGCATCCTGGAGCTAAAAATTTGGAACTTGTGTACCCTCCAAGAGTGTATTGTATGTGTGGCTGAATTTCAGATCACTCTTGTAGAGAAGCGGCCAATTAGAAGTCTCATGCCCACAAGAGTTGAGAATGGTGGTTAGCGCCATGATTGGTGGTCGGCTGAAGTAGTCTGCAACATTATTGGTGGACCACTTCTGATGGCAATCGTTATGCAACTTCCCTTGTGTCTGTATGAACTGCAAGGGTCGGTGGTCTGTGTGGATGAATATTTCCTTCCCCAAAATGTAATGCTTCCATTGGTGGCACGCCTGCAAAATGGAATATATTTCTTTGTCATAAGTGGGATATTTGCGGACTGTCAGACAGTGTCTCACTGTGATATGCCACTGGATGCTCTTGTTGTGTAAGAAATGTCTCAATAGCATAGTTAGAGGCATGTGTTTCGATCTCAAATGGTTGTTGCAAGTTTGGTATTGTGAGGACTAGGGTAAAGTAAAGGTGATGTTTCAATTTTACGAACGTCGTCTGTTGAGATTCTAACTAAAAGAAATTTTCTTCCGCTCCTCCCTTGGTGACTTGAGTCAAGGGCCAAGTGATATGAGAAAATCCCAACACGAACCTATGGTAGAAATTAGCAAGACTTAGAAAGCTGCAAAGCGTTGTTAGAGTGGTTGGGGCCGGCCAATCTTGAATTACTTGGATCTTGGTTGGATCCACATGCACCCCCCATTCATTAATAATGTATCCCAGATTCTGAACCAAGGTCATGCCAAAAGTGCACTTTTCCAAATTGGCACACAACTTGTGTTGCCACAGTGTTTAGAGGACTTTTCAGATGTGGTGGAGGTGCTCTTTCCAAGTCTGGTTGAAGATTAGGATGTCATCCAAGTACACTTTTATAAATGAGTTGGTGAATGGGCGCAAGATGTTGTTCATCAGATTCATGAAAATTGTGGGAGCATTCGTCAACCCGAAAGCAAAAAATGATATCTAAAAAATATCTAAAAAACATCAAATAATTGACTAACTTTTTTTCAAGTGACTTATTTAACGCAGTTTAATCCAAAAAATAATATTAAAAAAAATCAAATAATTAACCAACATTTTTTTTTATAATTGCGAGACTGAAAATATTCCACAAAATCTACAATAAACATAAATTCAAAATAATTTATATATCTTGAATTTTCAGATGGGTCTGCATCAACTTTTATGAACATAATTCTGAGTTCACAATTTGAATTCATGTCATATGTTGTATCTTCTGAAAGTTTCAAACACATGCTACTGTTGTTTCCAGAAGCTACAACATGTCAACATCTGATAATTCTTTTTAACAAATGTTATGTGAATTTCTTTTTGGTCACGAACAGAGATGCTGATTTCTTTATTGTACAAATATTAAGAGCATCTCCATTTGCTTGCAGGATGTATATATCAATTATATGGAAGGTACGTTGCGGGCAATCCAAAGTAATAAAGGAGGACTCATGACGGATAATTGGGGTGAACATGCTCTAATTCTTCAACAATTGTACCAAGCATTGCAAGGAGGTTAGTCCAGTCAGCCATTAATGGTTCATCAGCAGCCCAATATTTCCAATCAGTCTTTAATAGGTCATCATCAGCAGCAATTTCTGTTACACCATTTTTTTGGTCATCTAATTCATTATCATTAGATGAACCCAAGTACACCATGTAAGACCAATTTTACTCTAAGTAAAATTTCTTTCACCATATAAAATAACATTTATCTATATTTCCTGGTCATATTTAATCCAAAACAAGGAAATTAATTAAATAAATCATTATTTATTTAAGTATTTCCTAGGAATAAGTTATTCAAATCATTATTTGAATAATATTCTTAGTTAAATTTGACTAAATCATTTTTAAATAATTAAATAAATCATTATTTATTTAATTATATTCCCATCATGTCCCTAAAATAATAAATAAATCATTTATTTATTTATTGTTTATAAATAAAGGAATTGACCCAAGTCAAAAGACCTTTTTCCTCCAACAAATATAATAAAATATTCCTAAAGGGTGATTTTAGAATTTGATTAATAATATTTTATTCATGCACCCAGTTCTAGAACACCCAGTTATAGAACACCCCGATATTTTGTTATAAATAGAAGGGTTTTCCCCATTCATTAGTCACCTTCATTGCATTAGATCACACTAGATCTACTCTTGGTCACCATTTTCCATTTTTGTTTTGTGAGCTCCCATTGAGTTCTATGTTTGTCAGGGTTTTTCTACTGCAATAAGAGAGAGGAATTTTAGATCTGAAACACTGAGGACTTTCAAGAACCCATCCCATTGAGGAGAACCGGAAAACACCTTTCTTGTTTTCCTCTCAGGTGCCCCATTATTTAATATAATACAAATCATTCTTTTAAACACTTTG
The DNA here is from genome assembly GCA_034641835.2 of Pinus albicaulis. Taxonomy (NCBI): domain Eukaryota; kingdom Viridiplantae; phylum Streptophyta; class Pinopsida; order Pinales; family Pinaceae; genus Pinus; species Pinus albicaulis. Next base: position 228,391,035 of record CM076584.1, on the reverse strand, counting down.
TTCTTGTCTTGTCTATTGGATGCATGGAGCCATATTATTTTTTATCTGCTTAATGTCTTTTGTGCTTAGCTTTGAATTTGTGCAGCAGACTTAAAGATATTTTGCAGCCATAATCGATGTTAGGGCTATTTGTTATGCGTAGCTAAAGTGATATTTTACGACGAAAGATTGATACTAACAATTGGCGACTCTACACGGGTTTTATTTTACGACCGCTGTCGTTTTATATATTCTTGCATATCCAGTTGTTTCAGACCCGAGGGTTTCTCTTCCATTTTATGTTTTCCCTATTTTTATGGTGTTTTTCACCCCTAAAACCCTAAAACAGTCAAATTTTTAACTTCTGTGTGTTTCTGGCCTTATTGCGCAGGTGACAGACATCAGCCGCAGCTGAGACGACAAAATTTTCTGAAATCTGCCGCCGAGACAACTGGATCTGCAAGTCGCACTTATCGGCCCAAAAAGTGCGACCTGAGCTTGAGGACGCACTTTTCTGCCCCAAACCTGCGACCTGGACTGAAAACAGGTTAGAACCTGCGACCTGCACTTTTTCTGCAATTTTTTCAACACTTTTTCTGGGTTTGTCTGAAGCTTCTGTCAGGGTTTTCCAGCCTCCATTTCCACCCGCTTAGACCTGTTTCTGATCTGCTTCACTCAACTAAGAGGGAATCTTGCCCCTTAGGGCTCTAGTACCCTCCACTTTTTGTGGGCGAGTCTTTGCTGTTTCAGAAGTCTGAATTTTCAGAGTTTCCGCTTTATTTTTCTTAGATCTGATACCTCCTTTTCAGATCCCTTTAGATCAGCTCTTCTCCCTCTCAAATCACCTCATATCGTTTTTTTTTTGTTCCTTTCCACGGCCATCGCCTTGTCTCTTCTATTTTTAGCTGATCTCCTCCTTTTTACTAGCAACCTTGCCTTTGCCTATTTGATGTTCTCTGCACCACTTTTCAGTAGATTTCTCCTTTAGATCCCAGTCCCTCCTGACATTAGATCTATTGGCCTCATTTTTGCGTGCTTGGCTTAGTTTTTTCCCTCTTATAGACTAGTTTTGAGAGACCCGCCTTCTTGGGTTACATTGACGCATTAGTAGCTGTTAATTTTCTGTTCTTTTCGTTTTATTTCCTGCAGATTTATTTTCAGTTACACAACACACTTTTTATTTTACTCTCAAAACATCTGGGTTTAAACAATTAAAATTAACACACGCCACACACTGACCCTAAGTAAAGAAGAGCCTGGTTAACACCGCCTGGAAAAGACTTTAAAATCAATTGTCACTGCACCTCTCCGCCCTTGACCTCACTTGATTTTATCCCTCCCTGCCCTTGTCAGTTTTTCTTCTTCCCGTCATCATTGCGCCCCCAAGGCGCTTCTCCCGGAGACTTCTTGGCCTTCACCCTCAGTTTCCCCTTGGTCGACTTCCTCCTTCTCGTCATCCTCGAGTAAGTCCCCCCCTGAGTCCGCACTCCGACTCTTCTTCTGATTGTTCGGGTTCTCCCACTACTTCTGGTTCTCCCTCTTTTACTTTCACCATGTCTAGTTTAGGACCTAGCCCTAACCCCAGTTCTACCACTGGGTCCCTTTCCAGTGGAACCAATACGGGACCTACCTCGACTGCCCCATTACTCCCTTATATGGCCGGCCTTAGTCTCCCCGATTTCAATCAGCTGATTAATGATCCTATTCGCCACGATGTTAGTTGGCCTGCTATGCCAACCAAGCTCCCCTCCGACATTCCCAAGTTCGAAGGCCTTGCTAGTGAAGATCCATCTAACCATATCCGATCTTTCCACATGTGGTGTTCCTCCAATTCCATCACCGATGACTCCATCCGTCTTCGCTTGTTCCAGCGCACGCTTACCGGTGAAGCTTCCAAATGGTATGTTGATCAAGCCACCTCTTCCCATACCACCTTTGCGACCATTTCCCAAGCTTTTTTATCCTATTTCCAGCTCCCTCTCCGATATGACACTGGCACTGAGCTCTTAACTTCTTTCCATCAATCCTCTTCGACCCGCCTTTCTGCTCATGTCCAGGAATGGCGGCGAAGACGGAGCTTGTGTCGCGCTCCCCCCTTTGAAGATCGGGTTTACATGGACTGGTTCCTTCGCTCTCTCTTACCTCCCATTAGCAAAGATGTCGCATCCCATTTTCCCCAAACTGAGGAAGCCGCCCTCCAAATCGCCTTGAAGTATGACCTTATCTACGCCCAATCTGGTTATGTTTATACCGTCCTTCCTGACCTTCCCAAGCCTAGTGGCCCTAATGCCTCGGGGGCATCTCACTCTACCGATGGTATCATTGGAGCCCTGTCACATACCTCTGTCCAACCTCTTCCGGGCCATGGTTTCCCTCCAGGGGCCAGCCCCTCTGGCACTTTTTCCCCTCCCGGTAGCATACATTCAGGATACGAAATGTCTCCTCCTTTTTCCCACCCTCCTGCTTACCTCACTGCTACCCACCCTACCCCTTATCCGTATCCGCAACCTGGTGTCCCAGCTCCTCCAGCATTTGGACCTCCCACTCCCTTGCCTTTCCCACCCATGCAACCGCACTTACTACCCCCTTCAGGGCAAGTCTTTGCACAGCAGGGGGCGCCTAATTCTCTTCCTTCTCAAAGAAAGAGGAAAGGCAATCAATCTGCCCCTGGTAATCGTGGACCCAATCCTTCAAGTATTGATCCTCACACTGCTACCCAGCCACAGGGTTCTCAGCCCAAGCCGAACAGGCCATTTCGCACCAATAAGCCATGTTCGTGTTGCAGTGTTTATGGTCATTACACTCATGATTGTCCCTTATTACCATAAATGTGGCAGATGTGGGATTCTCAAGCCACTGTATGGGGACAAAATTCTTCCCCTACTGTCCCTCCTACCCCAGCTACTTCTCAACCCGCTGTGTTTACCGATCCTTTCCCTCAACAAGGATTTGTGGCCACTCAACCCCCTCATGCCTCGGTAACCACTCAACCTTTTCCTTCTGGTTCCTCTAATTACCAAATTCTCATGATGGCCTCTAACCCACCTCTCACCGTCGACCTCAACCTTCAAACTCGGTCCCATCAGTATTCCACACCTCCCGTTCCGTCTGCCTCAGAGTCTCCATCTTCAGGTCCTCCAGAGCCTCTATCGACACCCAATGGTCCCTTGCAACTCCCTCTGCCCAAAGCTGAGGTTCATCCCAAGACTCCTCAGGGACCAGTACGCTGAAATGCTGCCTTTGGTCGGGCTGCCCAGTCATACAGTATAGTAGATGATCTGGCACACTCCCCTGCTGCCATTTCAACACTAGAACTCCTCCAGTTGTGTCCTTCTCAAAAGAAGACTCTCCTATCTGCCGTGGGCGCTATAGATCTTGCTGATGACCAATTGATTGTTTTCGACGCCCGTCAGTCAGACCCTCCCCCTCTTCCTCCTTCTGTTGCTTTCCAAATCTCAGTCAAACTCCGAAATGCCACTGTCGCTCGGTGTATTATTGATGAGGGGGCATCCACCTGTGTGATGTCCTCTTCGGTTTGGAAACAACTTGGATCCCTTGAGCTGGCTCTTTCCACAATCACCCTTCATGTGTGGGATGGCCATACCTCCCAGCCCATTGGCCTCTTTCGTAATTGTACTATCACCCTTGCAGGAAAAACTGTTTGTGTCGACGTTGAAGTTATCGACGCCCCTCTTGACTACAACATTCTCTTGGGGCATAGTTACACCTATGCCATGTCTGTTGTCCCATCCGCAGTCTACCGCAAAATGTTCTTCCCTTATAATGGCAATATTGTCACCATTGACCAGTTGACATACCATGAACCAAAATCTCAGACCTCCCCTGAGTCCACCATCTCTATTGTCACAAATAAACCAACTGTTGATTCTTTGACCAGTGTTTCCCCTAGCATCTATAAAGACTCCTCCTTGCTTGGAACCTTTTTAGACCTTCCTCCCGTACCCGATCTTAGCATGGCGAATGTTTGCATGATGCAATCTTCATGGGCTGACCTTGCACAGCCCATCCTGTCTAGTAAGCAAACACACCCTCACTCAACTCCACCAGCTCCTAGCCCTTCGCCCCCGCTAGCCCACCTTCTTCCTTCGGAATCTCCTTCCCCGAACACTCCTGGCCATTTCCCTGCTGGTCAGATTCCTTTCCTTTCTCCCCCTCCTGATGTGCATTCCGTCCCTATCTTGGCTACCCTATCCCTCCCCAACTTGACCTTGGGCATACCCATCTGGTACCTAGACCCCCCAGCCCCTACTCTGCCTGGCCAACCCAAACCTTATCTTTCTTTGACCTCGGTTCAACCGATACCCATAGCTTCTCCCGCTGCACCTGTACCTCAGTCCCCTCATCAGAAACCACTCCCTATGGAAACCATGTCAGGTACCACTAGCCAAGCTCGCAGGGGGGCATCCAAGGATAAAGCCATCCCGACAACTTCTGCCCATCCTCGACCTCCAAAGCATCCCATCCAGTGTGCTTTGTGCGATATTGTCGGACATGCTACCCATACTTGTCTCGAATTACCACATCTCAAAACCATGGTAAATGAGACATTTCCCGAATCTACTCTCCCTAAAGTCTCTGTCACCATACCTGATTCTCTTCCTAAACTTAAACACTTGCGCACCAATCACCCTTGTTCTTCGTGCAATTTCCACGGACATTACACCCATCTTTGCCCCCGCCTTGACGAGTATCGCGCTTCTTTAGCCGCATACCGCCAATTTGAAGCCGCGCTTGCCCACCATCCTTCTTCCCTACCACTAGACCCCATGTCTCCCCCGATTACCATTCCTCCTCCTGATACTGAAATGACCGAAACTTTAGCCACTATTCTCTAAATTTCTTCATCCCCGCGTCTCCTAGCACCTGACCCCTTAGTGCCTTCTGCCGCTGATTCGCTCACTCACTCATCTTTTCACTCCGATGTCACCCCTCATACCGACACGCACGTGAACCTTCCCCCTCCAAATCAGGTGTCTCATATCTCTACCTCCTCCGATACCCCTCTTCCTCCCAACCTTCCCATCTTTCAGACCGATGAAGACATCATGGAAGCCATGACCGCACCTGATTTTCCGTGGGACGACATGCACCATCGTGCATACTTCCTACCGCACCAGTCCCATGCCCAATATGCCCTCGAATCTAAAGACTTCATCCCCGACAAAGTTGATTGGTTCAAAAACCCCATCCCTGCACCTGACGCTTTCGAAGAAGGCAATATGGCTAATATCTCTCCTACCATTAAAATAGACATTTTTGTCAAACCAGGTATTGAAGAACATATCACCATGGGCACCCAATGCACTCCAGAAGAAATTGAAGCCTACACCAAACTCTTCAAAGAATTCTGTGATATTTTCGCTTGGTCCTACTCAGAAATGCCCGGACTCGATCCTACCATTGTCGAACATCACACCGACACATGGCCTGATGCCATTCCGGTCCGTCAAAAGTTGAGACCCATTCATCCTTCTAGACGCGAAGCCATCAAAGCTGAAATCGATAAGCTCCAGCAAGCTGGTTTCATTTACCCCATCAAATATACCACTTGGGTGTCTAACCCAGTTCCCGTCCTCAAAAAACAAGGCACCATTCGTGTTTGCACCGAATTTCGCGATCTAAATAAAGCTTGTCCCAAAGACAACTTCCCCACACCATTTATTGACCAAATCATAGATGAGTGTGCGGGGCACAAGATTCTCTCCTTTATGGATGGCTTCTCTGGATACAGCCAAATTGTTATCTGTCGTGCTGATCAACTTAAAACCACGTTCATTAGTCCGTGGGGCACTTTCATATACCAAGTCATGCCATTTGGCCTTAAAAATGTTGGGAAAAATACTGAGAGGGGGGGGGTGAATCAGTATTTAGTGCTGACTTAAAACTTTTTACTTTTTCTTTCTCCTAAACCCATATGCTACTTTACTGAACCCAACTCGCGTATACACGCGGATATCCTTAAGAAAACTTACGTATGACTACAGATCTTATTATGCATTTAATTCTTTACTTAGATCATTGCATCATTCATTCATCAAATGTTTAGTAAACAGTAAGAATGTGTAGTAATAACAGAATAAACCATCACACATAAGCAACACACATGAACACCAGGATTTAAGGTGGAAACCCAATTCGGGAGAAAACCACTACTGCCGTCATCTCTGTCTTCAATATTTATTATAAAGAAAACTTCTTACAACCATATACTGGCGCAGACTCATACCAGCACGCAGGCACCCACCTACAGAAGGCTACAACCTTCTCTCGTTTACCAGCCTCTCCTGGAAGGGAGCTACTACCCCCTGCTCTCGTTTACCAGCTACTACTGGAAGGGAGCTACAACCCCCTCACTGAAGGCTTCGACCCTCAGCACCATTGCGGACCACGTTTCATCAATTTTCATACTGGATCCATTAGCTTCCACACAACATACCTTATAGGCCAGTTTTCATCAGATTTTCAGACTGGACCCACTCCACACATTTTAGCTCAACATACATCAAATTAAAACTTATAACCCCATCAAATCATTCATTGAATCATCAACTAATCAACCAAAAACTTGATCTTTAATCAACATAATCATCATAATCAACATTCAAACAACCCAGATCTGTATGAATACATCATTGACAGATAGCAGTGAGACAGCAAAACAGATCAGACAATTCATTCCACATAGTTCAGCAAACCCTAGATTCCATACGTGCTTTTACTTCACTGAAACTGCGTACATAAGCGCTTTCATAGAGACAAACTTGCGTATACTTCAGTGCATTTTATTCTTCAGAAACCCTTACTGCCATACGCGCTTTGCTTTAAGTGAACCCACGTATACAAGCGCTTTTCATGAAACGAACATGCGTATAGATCATAAACTTTTCAGGACTGTGCAGCTCTTCAGATCAGATAAACAACTCAGATTTCATCCTTTACTTCAGCAAAGATTCGCCAGATCACAGATCTAAACATTCCATAAACAGATCTAGAAAATACATAGCCATTTCAGATCTAGAAATCCCTCTTCATCATTTTATTCATAGGTGCATTACTAATTCAGATCAATCAATGAACTGTTGCCCTTCCATGCAGATATACTTCAGAGTGAAGTATTCATTAGAACTCAGACCTATGCACTCCCTTGCACTATGATCTTCTTCTCCTTATATAGATTTAGCCTTTGTTAATACCATGAGTCAAAACCACTCAACCGCTGATGGTATTCCTAGACGGGATCAAATAGATAGTCCAGCGCTCAATACTGTGTGCCAATACCATGGTAAATTCCCCTGGTTTTATAAATTTAGAGTGCAAATAGGCATATGCTACTTGGCACGTACTTTTCCGCGTACATACGCTACTTCGCCTTTACAAACCCGTGTATTCTTTGTGACATACCATTTTCATCATTGCTCTATCCCTTACAGGAATTCCTTTCTCCATTACATCTGAACTACTCTGTAGATACATCAGATTTACATCATTAACAAATAGGACAAGTCAGTTTCCATCAAGGACAACTTCATCAAGTAGGTTGCCATCAACTTTATCAAGTAGGTTGCCATCAAGGACAACACTCTGCATCATATTGCCAACAAAAAACGCCGACACTACCTTTCAACGAGCCATGTCTTATTGTTTCCATGACTTAGCCCATATTATCCTTGCCTATTTAGACAATCTTACTGCTCATTCTAAACATCGAGCACAACACCTTCATGACCTACGTACCATTTTTCTCCGATGCCGCAAGTATAAAATTCGCCTTAACCCATTGAAATGTGTCTTCTGTGTTCCCACCGGTCGTCTCCTCGACTTCATCGTGTCAAAGATGAGATAACTCTCGACCCTTTGAAAGTTCAAGCCATTCTTGAACTCCCTATGCCTCGTACCTTACGCCAACTACAAAGTCTCCAAGGCAAAGCCAATTTTCTTCGCCTATTTGTTCCTGACTACGCCACTACCGCACATGCTTTTCTTTGACTTCTTCGATCTCAAACCCCTTTTGTCTGGGATACGTCCGCTCAAGAATCTTTTGACACCCTCAAGCATGCTCTTACATCCGATCCCTTGATCCGTCCCCCTGAATTTGACCGAGATTTCATCCTATACATCTCCGCTTCCACCTATTCGGTTGCTGGTGTCCTTATTCAGGAGGATGATAACGGTATCGAACATGTGATCTATTATGTCAGTAAGAACCTTGCCAGTCCATCTGTGTCCTACTCGCATGAAGAAAAATTAGCACTAGCTGTTGTGTTCTCGGTCCAAAAACTGTGTCATTATATCCTCATGCGTTCCACCAAGGTTGTAACTGATTCCAACCCCATGGCTTTCCTATTGAGTCGCCGCATCCTCAATGGAAAGTACGCCCGTTGGGTCGTTATCCTCCAAGAATTCGACCTTGAATTTGTCACCCCAAAAAGTAAGAAAGGTTTAGTCCTCGCTGAACTCATTTCTGATCTACCTACCAGAACACAAGATACTCCAATTAATGATGCTCTTCTCGATGAACATTTGTTTGCCATCACCACCGACGATCCTTGGTACAGTGATATCCTTACTTACTTGCGAACCCAAAATTTTGCCCTCCATCTCGATCGAGATGCTCGACGACGTATCCGACACCAAGCCTCTCGCTACCTTCTAATCGGCGATGACCTTTATCGTCGCGGTGTAGATACTGTCCTTCATCGTTGCCTCACACACGCTGAAGCCGAACAAGTCCTCAATGCCTGTCATAGTGGCGCTTGTGGTGGCCACCTCTCCGGCCTCGCCACCGCCCAAAAAATCATGCGTGCTGGGTATTTTTGGCCTTCTCTCTTCAGTGATTGCATTGACGCAGTCAAACACTGTTCCAATTGCAAACATTTCGCCCCCAAGGCGCGATCTCCTCCCGCTCCTCTCCATGCTGTCGTCACCGCCGGTCCTTTTTGTAAATGGGCCATCGACTTTATGGAATGTCGACCCCCATCTACTAGTAAACACAAATATATCATCGTGGCGGTTGACTATTTCACTAAATGGGCCGAAGCTATGCCAACATTTAACAATACGGTAGCCACTGCAACCCTCTTTTTCTTTAACCATGTCATTGCTCGATTCAGAGTTCCAAAACAGTTAGTCTCGGACCATGGCCGACATTTCGAAGATCAGATTTGGCAGGAGCTATCCTCCCTATTGAGTTTCGAGCACCAATATTCATCTTCTTATTACCCCCAAGGTAATGGCCAAGTTGAAGCGGTCAACAAAATTATTAAGACCATGCTTCAACGAACGGTGAATAAGCACAAAACCAATTGGCATCTCATGCTCTTCCCTACTTTGTGGGCTTATCGTACTTCTATTAAAACCGCCACCGGTTTCACTCCTTTCCACCTTGTCTTTGGCGAGGAGGCAGTCTTACCTATCGAGTGTGAAATCCCTTCCCTTCACTTGGCCGTTGAACTTCTTCTTAATACCCAACCTCTAGAACAACGACTTATCATGCTCGAGCGTGCCTCTGAAGACCGTCATGTTGCATTACAAACTATTGAAGCAACCAAAAAGTGCACCAAAGCTCAGTATGACTGAAAAGTCCACCCTCGTACCTTTCACGAAGGTGACCTCGTTCTAGTATATGACCAGGCCCATGATACCCTCGGTCATGGGAAGTTCGACTCATTATGGCTAGGTCCTTACATCATCAGTAAAGACCTTGGTAAGGGGGTATATATTTTAGAGGACTTTGAAGGCCATATCCTTCCTAATCCTCATAATGCACTCTATCTTAAGAGATATTACCCCTAGCATTTTCCCTGTGAAATGCGGGTTTTCTTCTCTTCTAGATAGCCAGCATATGTTTGTTTTTCACTTTGTTACTTCACTAGGACACCCGTTGTCCACGAAGCATTACTTCACCTCCCCCTCAAAATCAGATTTTCTCACTTACCACACATATCATTGGGGGCACCACCTTGCCTCCACACTTATTCCTATTTGTGTCAATTTCCATCATGAGATACCCTTTTGTACTCATGTTATTTATGATCCCCTTTAGATCATCCCTCATTCCATCATCATCATTATTCTCTCTCTGTTCGTCGCTCTACTATTTTCCCTCCTGCCTTAGTTGGAGTTCCCCTATTGCCTCACCTATGGCAGACCTACTTCTGTCGACATCAGCTCATTTACTCCAGAAGTCAGATCTAGGGGGCAATGTACCTTGGTTCGATCTCTTCTCAGCATGATCGTGATCTATACACCTGATGGTCTAGTGATGCAGCAACAACTATTAATGATTCTCGGGCGTGTGTGAGATGTCTCAACCCTCATGAGGGGGTGGCCCTACAGGTAGCCCCCCACATGTCCAGATGACTTTTTTATTTCCGCCCTTGATGCAGCTCCTCTCATTTGATGATATTGGCCTCAACCGCTTGCAGCGCCTCTTCGATTTGCATATCTCAGTTAGATGTTGTGAGGCCTTCCCCATGTGCAGGGGGCATTTGGGTATATTTGTATCTCATGTACTAAAATATTCTTGTATAAGTCCTGACGGTTATTCCAGGCATCACATGTATGTGGGATTCATCATTTTATTTATCTGGCTCATGTTTAGGCCAGCATATGCTTCATCCTTTCGTTCTGTAGTTTTCCGTGCACCTTATTCTTTGTACTATTGTATAAGCGGGCATAGGTATGCCTCCCCCGCCACCTTTCATACTGGTACTACTTCATCACCTAGAGACTTGTTGCACCTGTAAGTCTCGTCTCCTCAGGGTCTAGTCCTTTAGCACATTAGAATACCTTACATTCCTCTCTCTCACTTCCCTCTTGACGCCTAGTGATTGAGTTCTTACAACGTACTTCGATCATACGATTTTCTCCTAACACTCGTACGTTGGGGGGCAATCTGTTACGCCATTTTTTTGGTCATCTAATTCATTATCATTAGATGAACCCCAATACACCATGTAAGACCAATTTTACTCTAAGTAAAATTGCTTTCACCATATCAAATAACATTTATCTATATTTCCTGGTCATATTTAACCCAAAACAAGGAAATTAATTAAATAAATCATTATTTATTTAAGTATTTCCTAGGAATAAGTTATTCAAATCATTATTTAAATAATATTCCTAGTTAAATTTGACTAAATCGTTTTTAAATAATTAAATAAATAATTATTTATTTAATTATATTTCCATCATGTCCCTAAAATAATAAATAAATCATTTATTTATTTATTGTTTATAAATAAAGGAATTGACCCAAGTCAAAAGACCTTTTCCCTCCAAGAAATATAATAAAATATTCCTAAAGGGTGATTCTAGAATTTGATTAATAATATTTTATTCATGCACCGAGTTCTAGAACACCCCAATATTTTGTTATAAATAGAAGAGTTTTCCCCATTCATTAGTCACCTTCATTGCATTAGATCACACTAGATCTACTCTTGGTCACCATTTTCCATTTTTTGCTTTGTGAGCTCCCATTGAGTTCTATGTTTGTCAGGGTTTTCTACCACAATAAGAGAGAGGAATTTTAGATTTGAAACGCTGAGGACTTTCAAGAACCCATCCCATTGAGGAGAACCAGAAAACACCTTTCTTGTTTTCCTCTCAGGTGCCCCATTCTTTAATATAATACAAATCATTCTTTTAAACACTTTGTTCTTGTCTTGTCTATTGGATGCATGGAACCATATTATATTTTGTCTGCTTAATGTCTTTTGTGCTTAGATCTGAATTTGTGCAGCAGACTTAAAGATATTTTGCAACCATAATTGATGTTAGGGCTATTTTTTATGCGTAGCTAAAGTGATCTTTTACGATGAAAAATTCATACTAACAATTTCAGCAACCGAATATTGTCAGTCCGAACTTAATAAATCATCAGCAGCAGGCCAATCATCCTAGCCAGCCGTTAATGGGCAATCAGCAACAGAATATTCAGCAGCCCAGCATTCCTAGTCCTCCATTTTTGCAGCCAAACCAGCAGCTTAATAGTCACACTCAGCCCTTAATGGGCCATCAACAACTCAATAGTCCAACTGATCCCTGAATGGCCCATCAGCAACATAAGATTGTGCAAGGCAAAAGTCTCAGTCCCTTATATCAGCAACAAAAGATTGGACAGGGCAGAAATCCCAGTTCCTTAATGGGACATCAACATCTGCCTCATAATCCCAGTTTGCATTTAATGGGTCATCAGCAGCTGCCTAATAATCCCAGTCAGCCCTTTATTGGCCATCAAAGGCAACCAATAATCCAAGTCCGCCCTTCATGAATCATCAGAAACAACCCAATAATCCAATTCCGCCCTACTTGAGTCATCAACAGCAGCAGAAGAATCAACAGCCCTCTGTGGGTCATCAACAGCAGCAGAAGAATCAGCAACCCTCAGTGGTTCATCAACAGCAGCAGAAGAATCAGCAGCCCTCGGTGGGCCATCAACAGCAGCAGAAGAATCAACAACCCTCGATGGGTCATCAACAACAGCAGAAGAATCAGCAACCCTCAAGAGTTTATCAGCAACAGTTTCAGGCAAATTCGAATCAATCAAAGAAAACAACACCAAAACCAAGGGGAAAAAACAAACCGAGGGGAAAAAACAAACAAAAGCCTACAAATCGGCAAGGTCAACCGCCATCAAACCCTCCGCCTTTTCCACCAGCTTCACAAATTCCACAATACCAAGGGCCTCCAACATTTAATCCCCCATTTCGTCCTAACAGCACCCAACCACAACATCCACACCAACAGCAGAATGCTTTTCCTGGGAATGTTCCGCCACTACTTCAGAACCAGTTCCAGGTTCCTCGTCCTCCACATTACCAGCTTCCTCATCCCTCTCAATTGCAACATCCACAGAACCCACAAAATAAACAGCTGCAAGAGCAACAAGCTTTACAGCATCCAATGAATACTCATGTTTATAACAATCAACATCAATATCCTAACCACAATCCTCAGTATAATGCTGCACATTTACAACAAAATCAACTTTCACATCCCAGCCTGCCACAACAAGAACACAACCAGGGAAATCCTCGGCAGTCAAAAAGGGCTAGAAAAGCTCGTCAGCCGAAAGGCAAACCCAAACAGCAAGAGGTGAAGATAGATTCATTGCGTCCTGCTCCAACTCCTTCGGTTCCACAATCTTCTGATAAACGCTCTCAGCAATCCAGCAATACTAGTCAAAATGTTCACAATGATGAAATGGCTTTGAATTCAGTTGTGGAACAATTCGATAATCAAGAATCAAAGCACACAGAGGACCTCAATAATGAAAAATTGGAGCAAACTCAGTCTTCTAACTCCATCCTTGGTCAAAATGCTGCTAAGGAGAACATGGGTTCTATCGAAATTGATATGAAAGAGGACCTTAATAATGCAAAACAAGTGCAATCTCGGCCTTCTATCTCCCTACATGCTCAAGGTACAGCTAAGAGGGACATGGATTCAATGGAAATTGACATGAAAATTGATAATACTAAGGAATTGAAAAATATCCAGTCTTCCAACTCCAGCCATGTTCAAGGTTCTTTAGAAAAGGAACTGGGTCCAATCAAACATGAGATGAAGGAAACTAGCATTGATGAACGTTCTAACAGGATTGTGGGTTCGATCCAACTTGACATTAAAGTAGCTCATAATGAAGAGTTGGTAAAAGCATCTACTACATTTCCGTCTACAGTCTCTAGCTCTGTTACAAAAGTTGCTAACCTGGAAGAGGATTTAATGAGACTGGATGAGATAGAGGTTAATGAAGAAGAATTAGAGAAAGCAGTGTTTTCTCTCTCTAGTCCTGCACAGTATGCTGCTAACCAAGATAGGTGCTCCACTGGACTTGTCAATGATGCAAAGCCCGACATTTCTTCTTGGCCTGATTTAACAGCCACTCAATTTGAGCAACATGCATCAGAGAGTTATTTTGAACGTTTGGTAAGACAGGTAATCATTTATTACTTTGTTGAAACAAAATGAACAGTTTTAAGTGGGCATAAATTTTTCGTGATAAAATTTCATTTGAATTAACTAGGAATTTTTTTTAAGGCCAACGACCAACAACAATAGAAACAGTGACAATAGGTAATTGGTATAATTTCAATGGCTTTCCTGTATTTCTAACAAATCCATATATATCTGTTTATCAGATAAAATCATTTAAGCCAGATACCTTCAGAATGGCTGTAAAAGACATTGCAACAGCAATTGAGGGAGATAAATTTTGGAAGGTTGATGACATCCCTTCTATAGAGCAAGAAAGATGGTTACAGAAGGACTGCAGATTTGCTAATGCACCAGAGGAATCTCACTGCAGAGATTAGGATATATTAGAGCTTGTCCAGGAGGAAATACTAGCAATCAGAAATAAAATGATTGACATTAGTTTCCAGATCTGCAAGGACGAGGAGGAAAATCCTAAAGCCTACATGAACATAAATCCTGAATCAGTAACTGATGGTGATAAAAAAAATGGAATATATTTGGATCTTTCTTACCTTGGTATATCATTGGACCAGGAATATAGGGCTCTCTGTAAATCTCAACCTAAGGTATACCTTGTTTAAATATGAACAGTATATTGCTTTGCACTGCTTGGATCTAATTTCTGATAATGATATTTCCAGCATAACATCTCTTGTATACTGATTTTCATCATCAGATGCAAATTAAACCATTGCACCTGCTTATTCCACCAAACTATCCAGAAGGTTCTCCAATAATTCTAGAAAAATATCCAGAGGCAGGCCAGTTCAGGTGAGTAGATAATGAATGATATTGTTTTGTTAATTGTTAAATGGTCCATTGAACTGAGCATCTAACTTATTACATTTTAAATATGACAGTGAAGACTTCTCATCTCAGGCAATTGCAAAGTTTATTGAGTCAGTGAGGTGTGTTGAGGACCCAATAACTCTGGCCAAAATTGCAGATATCTGGAATTCAACAACTCGCGAGGTGATGGTTTCTTATGCAAAACTTTGAGGAGGAGGTGCCTTTACATCAACGTATAGAAAATGGATTTACTGTGATAAATACCCAAATGAGTGTGTGACTCCATTTGTTGCCGAAAAAGGTTAAGAGATTGGGATGAATTATTCGAAGATGACTGAGCATGTGACAAAACTCTCTGGAATTTGGATGCTAATGACTCGGAATGTATTTTGACAGCGCTTTCACCATCCTTGAATCTAAGGAAAAAAAATACTCAAACAGATTGTGAGAAATACTTCACGTTCTTGCAGGTTTATAATACATATAATATTTTAAAAATTAAATTTTTTTGGTGTCTTGAAAATTATAGGCCGGAAGTACATTTTTTACTCTTATATATTTTAGTCATTATTATTAATAATTTAATTTAATAATATCAATAAGCTTAATTTTATAGTTCAGTTTATTGAAATTATTAAATGATATATTAGTGTAGTTATATAAATTAAATGGTTTGGCAAATATGCATTGGTATTAATTTATATAAATATTAAAATATTTACTTGATCATCTTTATCTTTATTTTTATTTTGTAGGAAAAAAAAGTAATTTCATTTAAAATTATAGGCTGGAAGTACATTTTTTACTCTTATATATTTTAGTCATTAGTATTAATAATTTAATTTAATAATATCAATAAGGTTAATTTTATAGTTCAGTTTATTGAAATTACTAAATGATATATTAGTCTAGTTATATAAATTAAATGGTTTGGCAAATATGCATTGGTATTAATTTATATAAGTATTAAAATATTTACTTGATCATTTTTATTTTTATTTTTATTTTCTAGGAAAAAAAAAGTAATTTCATTTACAATTTTCAATAAAATTACATTTTGCATATCACAACCAAATGTGTATTCTAAAGGATCTGCACTGATTTTCTAGTTGACTTAAACATTTGTTCAAAAATATACAATATACACATACATAACCTTGTCACAAGGGTCTATCCGAGGACTACAATTGCTTACAGTGAATATGAAGTTTGAAATTGACTATATTAGCCGAAGAAGCGATGCCCAAAAAAGTTGTTTAGGGCCTCAAAATAGCTCTGGAAGTTCAGGACCCGAAAAAACTGCTAAAAGTAGTAAATTGTGTTATAATTAGGGAAATTGAAAAACTGAAAGAAACAATGGTGCGGCTCCAAGTGGAATAGGTGGGTGGCCACCAATATCCACTTGGATCATTCCTCTCCCCTTAGGAAGCAATGGTCCCCATTTTGTTGAGTTCCTCCATGAGATGAGGAAACTTCTGCTGAACTTGGTCCCTGGTGAACCACTTGCCTTGGTTCAGGAGTTGGCTAGCTTTGACAACCCGATATAGTTGGATCTTCTGCTGGCGAGTGTTCTTGATTTGCATGTCCATGATACAATCTATGGTGGCATGCTCCATGTAGTCTGGGTTTAACTTTGTTGGTGTGAGTTTTTTTGCAATGTCAAAGGTTTCCAGTAGAGGTGGGAAATAGGGCCGAAGGCGGTCTACATTGATTACTAGGTGTAGAACAAGGAATGGTGGAATACTGAGCTTGAAGACATTTTTCCCTATAGCCTTGGCGAAGCTTGTAGTGGGGTCCAGTGAAGTGCTCCTTTTGAAAATGTAGCCATACTTTGTCGCCCACTTGGAAGTGGTGTGGCACCCGATGTTGATCATGTTGTTGTTTATACTTAGCATTAGCTCTGTCCAATATGTCGTGAACTTGCTGGTGGATGTGCTGAATGTGCTCAATGAAGTTGTTTGCTTTGTTAGCTTTAGACTGAACATGAGCTGAATTGGCCTCAGTAGCCAAAAATGGCATGGCTATGTCAATGGGACATAGTGGCTGGAACCCCATGCCCAACGGAAAGGGGTTGTGACTAGTTGAGCTATGGAGAGCTCGGTTATAATCGTGTTGTACATAGGGAAGGCTCTCATCCCATGTGTGTGGATGCTTTAAATTGTACATATGCAGAATGCACACAATCATCCTGTTGACGACCTCTGTCTTGCCATCAATTTGGGGATGGAAAGCTGTGGACTTGGTGAGCTTGGTGTCCATCATTGACCAGAGGTTGGAAAAAAATGTGCCGAGAAACCTGTTGTCCTGATTTGAGATGATAGAGTGTGGGATCCAAAAGTGCACCCACACTCATTCAAAGAAGAGTTTAGCAGTGGCTTTTGTTGTAATATTCTTCTTGTAGGTCAACATAATGGCCATCTTTGAGAATCTGTTGACGACCACGAAAACAAAGTCATTTCCATGCTTAGTAGAAGGAAGCCCTCACATGTAATCCATGGAGATGGATTCCCAAGGTCAACTAGGGGTAGGTAGCGGAGTATAGAGGCCTTGCTTCTTGATGGTCGGTTTGGCAATGGAGAAAGAAATGCATGATCTGATGTACTTCCCAACATCCTGGTGAAGGTTCGACCACTAGAAATATTTCTGTAGTACTGCCACTATTTTCTCGACCCCGAAATGCCCAATGAATCAACTGTAGTGTGCTTCCCAAATCATCTTGGCACACTCACTTGAAGGAACACAAAGATTTCCCAGGTGACATAACAATGCATCTTGGAGTTGAAAATTTGGAACTTGCGTACGCTCCAAGAGTGTTTTGTATGTGTGGCTGAATTCCAAATCGCTCTTGTAGAGAAGCGGCCAATCAAAAATCTCATGCCCACAAGAGTTGAGAATGGTGGTTAGCGCCACGATCAATGGTTGGCTGAGGCAGTCTGCAACATTATTGGTGCTCCCCTTCTTATACTTGATGTTCAAATGAAATTGTTGTAGATATGTGGACCACTTCTAATGGCGATCGTTCTGCAACTTCCCTTGTGTCTGTATGAACTGCAGGGGTCGGTGATTTGTGTGGATGAATGTTTCCTTCCCCAAAATGTTATGCTTCCATTGGCCACATGCCTGCACAATGGAATACATTTATTTTTCATAAGTGGGATACTTGCGGACTGTGTCAGACAATGTCTCATTGTGATATGCGATTGGATGCTCCTGTTGTGTAATAATTTCCCCAATAGCATAGTTAGAGGCACGTGTCTTTATCTCAAATGGTTGTTGCAAGTCTGGTATTGTGAGAACTAGGGTAGAGCAGAGGCGATGTTTCAATTCTACGAACGACTTCTGTTGAGATTTTGACCAAAAGAATTTTTATTTCGCTCCTCCCTTGGTGACTTGACTCAAGGGCCAAGTGATATAAGAGAATCCCAACATGAACCTATGGTAGAAATTAGCAAGACTTAGAAAGCTACAAAGCGTTGTTAGAGTGGTTGGGGCCATCCAATCTCGAATTAATTAGATCTTAGTTGGATCCACATGCACCCCCCGTTCATCAATAATGTATCCCATATACTGAACCAGGGTCATGCTAAAAGTGAACTTCTCCAAATTGGCACACAACTTGTGTTGTTGCAGTGTTTGGAGGACCTGTCGGATGTGGTGGAGGTGCTCTTCCCAAGTCTGGTTGAAGATCAAGATGTCATCCAAGTACACTACAACAAATGAGTTGGTGATTGGCCGCAAGATTTCGTCCATCAGCCTCATGAAGATTGTAGGAGCATTCGTCAACCCGAAAGGCATGACCAACCATTCAAAAAAGTCATCCTTGGCTTTGAAGGTAGTCTTCCAGACATCGGAGGGTTCGATTGGTACCTGGTGATACCCAGACTTCAAGTCGATCTTGCTTGGTGTCTTGAAAATTACAGGCTGTATGTACATTTTTTACTCTTATATATTTTAGTCATTAGTATTAATAATTTAATTTAATAAAATCAATAAGGTTAATTTTATAGTTCAGTTTATTGAAATAGTTAAATGATATATTACTGTAGATATATAAATTAAATGGTTTGGAAAATATACATTAGCATTAATTTATATTAAGTATTAAAATATTTATTTGATCATTTTTTAATTTTTTTCTAGGGAAAAAAGCAATAATTTTATTTATAATTTTCAACAAAATTACATTTTGCATATCACAACCAAATGTGTATTCTAGAGGATCTTTGCTGATCTTCTAGTTGGATTAAACATTTGTCCAAAAATATACACTATATATATACATAAGTTGGTCATAAAGGTCTAATATACCCTAGGAACATCAAAACTGAAAGTATTACACCCTCCAATACATAAAAAATACTAAGATACAACCTGTGATGCTTCCAATAGAGAATCAAAACTAACAAAAGTATATATGAAAAGAAAGATACCAAAAACGATATATTAAATATGAGGAAATTGGCCATCCATGTACACCTTGTGATATAAATGGAAGTGCAATTTGGTCATCCATGTTGTATACCTTGTGATATAAATGCAAGGGCTCCTCATTGATCAATTCATCAATGAGCCATAGCCCCTAATCAAGTTGAAGGCCTTTCTTAGAAAGCCTATCTTCTTGTTACGCTACTTGTAAATGTGTATGCTAGAAAAAGAAACCCCATGGTTAAGATCTATTATATTCCTTTGAGATCTCAACCATGATAAACACTCCCATTGATAACCCTACTCATACTTCTATATTTAGCCATGAAATACCTCTTTCATTAACTTGATCTATGAGCATCTAAGACAATTTGTGATTTGGCCCATAATGTTGTGATTGCAACAACATGATGAGCTTAGTGGAAAGAAGTCGCATTCACTAAGTGGGCCTGCAGGCTATTTTTGGTGCAAAGTCTATTTTTAGACATATGGATCATGTTCTATGAGTTGCAGGATGCTATTTTTGGATGGTTGGTCAAGTTGGAAAAATAGATGGACTTATATTTTCATATTGGGCGGAATCTATTTTTAGATTTCCAGTCTAAAAATAGATATGTCGAATATTATTAGCTCTTAATAATATTTGGACTATAAACATTATCTTACTCTCTTGGAGCACTTCAGTTAAGTGCACAGATGTGGCACAGGAGCTGACAGAAGGAATTACACTATTCCTAAGGGTTAAGTGGAGCTATTGTATGGATAATTTAGCTAGAACTCATGTGACAGAGTTTGGTGGAGTTGATTGAGGAGTTAATGGAGTTGTGTTTAGTTTAACTAATCTAAACATAGTTGAACTAGTTGTATTTAGTCTAACTGATTAATACACTAGTGAAGAGCGGTGTGAATTAATTATTAATTAATTCAATAATTATAAACTCATTAATCAACTAAAGAATAAATCAGTTAACTTCAGTGCATGGACAGTTTCAGTGGAGACCAGTGCAGAGATAGGTGAAAGAGTAGGTTAACTATCAGTTGTGACTATACTGTTGCATATTTGCAACAACCAGTGATTGGAAGAGCCCATGAGGATTGCACAGTACAATCCAGGTGGTTCAAGTTATTTAATGAGCCATCCTACAACATTTATTACGCAATAGAGGCTGGCTATCAGGTGGCAGAGATTGGAGCATGTGTTTTGCTAGATCTAGCTTGATTAGTGTGTAGCAATTGGAGGTTGTGCTGAGAGCTTGTGAGCAGCTTTGTACAATGATTGTTACATGATCTCTATGACATATAATATACATATAGTTGGGGGTTTTCAGCTTTAAGCTTTCCCATGAAATACTATGTTCATATGTGTGATTGTTTATGGTTTGAATGTGTGCATGCAATTGATTTTATTTTTGCATGTAATGATCAATGGTAGAAGAGATTCTGTATTGTGCATGAAGCTAAAATAGTGTGTGATTAGGAGAATCTCGGTGAATAATATATCAGTTATTCAAATTTTCTACACATAACTTGGCCAAGGGTCCTAACTCGATCTCACTTTCAACCCATTGCCAACCTTCCAAGCAAGAATCAATGCAATAAGATCATAATGATTAAGAAAAAATCTCAAAATAACAAAAATATAGGTACATGGCTTATCCCTCGACCTTATCAAATCTTCTAGGGGGTATGAAGAAATGTACTTTTGATAGACCACCACTGTCCACAGCTTATGAGCGAATAAAAGTCTCCATCCACATTTTGTTGTTAGGAATTTTGAGAAGATAAATACTTTTGAGATGCCAGTCATCCAACTTTTTTGACAATGCAATGTAGCTCCATTTGACCCAAGGAAGAGCAAAATTTTTGTGAGTTCCAACCCTCAAAAATTTGAAACATATCCTTCTGCCTTATTTTAAAACTCCCTTCATGTTGAGAAAGAAGCTCAACATAATTTTTTGTGCCAAGTTATAAACCAATTTTGGACTTCATAAAATGATGCTCATTTAAATAAAGAATGAGGCCTCCTCCACACAATCCATCATCATTGGAAGCCCCTTCAAAATATGATCAAGGAACTTGTTAGCTGATTTTCTCCTCAATGGTGACTCTCTGAGCTGGGTTAGAATCCTTGGAGGGTAAAAGAGCATATATAGCTCCTATTTTAGTAAATAATATGTAGACACCATATCCTTGAAGGTGAATTTGTTCTATGCAAGTAATACCCCTGAGTATATGAGAGGTGGAATGTTCCTCCAAGCAACTTCCCTATAGGCATCCCACCATGACTTCCAGGGCTCTAAGAAAATGTTACCCTATCATTGTAGTGTGCATCTAAGAATCTATTTAGTTTTTTTACATTTACTAAGAGTGAAGGGGCCCAGAAAAGATGTGATACCAATTCCCTTGTGTCCTTGCATAACATACACCATTTTGGACTCTCTTTATGTTTTTTCGAAGATTGTCCCCAGTAGGGATTTTATTTCTAATAATGCACCATAGAAAGAGTTTGGCTTTAGTGGGACATTTAAGCTTCCATATCCACTTCCACCACCATTCCTATTTTTTTTTCTAAATAAGCCTTCTTACAATACCATGTGTTAATACCATGGTCTATCAATAACACATGCCAAAAAAAAAACCATAACACATTTCATATGATAAATTTTCAATTAATAAATTTAATTATAAGGGAAAACATGTATAACTACTTTGAAAATAAATCTCAATCTATGATTTGTGAATATACTATTAAGAATATTCTATGGACTTTTAATCTCTACCATCCACCAAATAATTATTGATAATTAAATTAAAATTCTAGCAACCATATTCTAAAACAAACATACCTATTGACAAAATATTTATATTTAAAATTAATTTTTCAAAATCTTATTAAGATTTACTTTACATGATATTGAATAATTTATGGTATGAACATACAAACTTTAGTATTTCATGCCTCTTCATTGAGATTCTATCCCATATTGTATAATGATCGAACCTAAAGGCAACTATGATCTAACCTTTGAAAATGAATGGGTGAATTTATTTAGCTTTCTAAAGATGTAACACATTTACAAAGAATTATGTATTTATATCATGAACACATTGGTTTCACCATCACTGTTGAATGAAATTCATTAAGGACTTTCAGCTACGAGCTTTGTTAGGTTATTTTTTCCTCTATGTAATTTTCTTTGAAAATAATGTAGCATTCATTTGTGAAGTATAAAGCTATTCCAAGATCAAAAAATTAGTTCAAGCTCTAAGAGGTTCTATTAAAGAAACCTTAGTTTATTCCTTTCTCAATCAGAAACTCCCTAGTGCTAATAAAAAAATCACTAATTGCCTGTAGAATTCACCGTCTCAAATCACTTTATATTTTTGAAAAACAAAAGTGATATAAGAAAATCATTGAAAGATATGTACGTGTTTGTCTTCAAAATTTTAAGCATTTCGAGATATCCAAATTCCCCATAAGACCAAGAATAATAAACAATGGACATTTTTTATTCCCCCTTGTTCAAAGAAGTCTCTCAAACAAATTTCCTCCAAATGTCCCACCCTAACAAACAATAGGGAGTGAATAATTGTAATCAACCACATGTTAAAATAATTTTATAATCATACGTTGGAAGGAGCTCTTCTTAATCAATCATTAACCAATCATCAACAACAATATATTCAACAATCCAATCCTCAATGTTATCCCTTGATGTGTCATCATCAATAAATAAATAATCCAATTCGTCCCTCGACAGGTCATCATCAATAATAGATTCAATAAACCTATAATACCTGAATAACCATTAGCAAAAAGATACTCCAGAATTCATTATTCTAGCCATCCATTTGTTTTTCATCATCAGTGGCCCAATAATCTAATTTCCCCCTTGATGTGCAATAAAAAAAAACTAATAATAATAATAAACCCTCAATTGACCATCAATAATGAATGAAATAATTACCTAATAATCTCAGTTTCGCAATAATCAATTATCAGTAGTAGCCCCAATAATCCTCAGTAGTTTCTGACCTGTTTTCTGCAGAGGTCGTAGGTTTGGGGCTGTTTTCTGCATCCTGGAGGTTCAGGTCGCAGGTTTTGGCCCAAAAAGTGCGACCAACACTTCTGACACTCTCGGGAGTAGGTTTCAGAAAAAAGTGTCATCTCAGCTGTGGTTGATGCCTGTCACTTGCGCAATAGGTCTGAAAACACACGGAAGTTAGAATTTTTATTGTTTTAGGGTTTTATATGTTAAAAACAACATCAAGAAAAGAAAAAAAATAAGCCGAAGAAAAATCCTAGGGTTTGAAGCAGCTGGTCATACAGGGATCTGAAAAACGACAGAGGTTGTAATCGTAAACCCTTGTGGAGTTGCTAGTTATTAGGATGAATTCTAATCACAAGCGTACAAAAAAATCCCACTTTAGCTGTGCATAACAAACAACCCTAACGTCAAATATGGCTGCCAATTTCTTTAGATACGAGAAAATCCCACTTTAGCTGTGCATAACAAACAACCTTAACATCAAATATGACTGCCAGTTTCTTTAGATCTGCAGTTAGTTGACTAAGATGAATGCTACAAAATCCAGATCTATGTAGTAAAATACATTAAGAAGTAAATAAAAGCAAGATTTGCTCCATGCATCCAAGAGACAATACAATAATTTTTTTAAAGAATTTTTGTATTTTTGACACCTGGGAAGGGAATATAGAAAGATGTTACCATTCCCCCTTAATGGGATGGGTTCTTGTATGTCCTCAGCACATCAGGTCTAGGATCTCTCTCTCTTGATGGTGTAGAAAACCTAGACAAAAAATGGAACTCAAAGGGAGCTCATAAGAAAAATGGTAGCAAAATATGACAATGATGGAGGATCAAAGTCAGACCAAAAGTATAGATCTAGAGTGATCTTTAAGCAACAAAAGGTAATGAGTGAATGGAAAAACCCTTCTATTTATAATAAAATATTGAGTTAGTCTAGATATTGGTGCATAATTAAAATATTATTAGCCAATTCTAGATCCAACTTTTATGGAATATTTTATTATATTTGTTGGAGGGAAAAAGAATTTGAATTTGGTCAAATCCCTTTTATTTGTAAATAATACATAAATAAATAATTTATTTATTATTTTAAATATGTGGTTGAATAATAACTAAATAATAGTGATTTATTCAATTATTTATAAATGATTTAGTCAAATTTAACAAGGAATATTATTTAAATAAGGTTTAAATAATTATTCCTAGAAAATAATAAGATAAATAATGATTTATTTAATTAATTTTCCTGTTTTGGGTTAAATATGACTAGGAATATTAATTAAACCACCGTTTAACTAATTATTTCTTGAGGGAAATCAAAGAAATATGGATTTATTCAATATTTCCTCATGGGGTTTCCTGTTTAGACCATAAAAAACTTAATAAATTAAGGATTACTATGTTATTTTTCATAGTGAAAGAAATTTTACTTAGGGTAAAATTAGTCTTACATGGTGTACTTTGGTCCATCTAATAGGAACAGGTTAGATGACCAAAAATTGGTGTAACAATCATCATCCCTATAGGAGGTGTGTGAAACAATATTTGCTATAGGAGTTCAGGAAATCCAAGCCTCCTATATTTTATGGAGAGATGAAGATATCTAAAGATGCAGAATCATGGTTTCTTGGGATGAAGAATTTATTCAGATTGCACGACTATTAAGAGAACAAGAAATCCAAGATAACTACTTTCAGTATCAAAGGAAAAGTAGATATTTGGTGGGAAGATGCGAATAATTAGAGATGAGGAGTTTATTTGGGATGAGTTCGAGAGAAACTTAAAGAAGAAATACCTATGCAAAAGATATTATGATGACAGGGCCAAAGAATTATATGAGTTGAATATTGGTTCTATTATCCAAGATAATCATTAGGTTTGTTTTTAAGTCAAGATGGATAGGTTAGTTAGGGTTTAATATGGTATTTAAGTTTTTTTTCTTAAAATAATCACATGTATAAAGGTCTTTCAGTGATTTTGCAAGGTCATTATGAGTTCTAGTGTGTGTCATCATAAATGAAAAAAAAAATGGTGTCCCTTGAGCTTATCTAGTCATGATTATTAAGCTGACAATTTATCCAACTTTCGCAGCAAATGAAGTTCAAACAAGCCAGGGTTTGCTACGGAAGTTATTAACACCTTCGTAGAAAATTTTCCTTCTCGAACATTAATTTCGCTATGAAAGTATCTTTTTATATTAATAGTAGGGAAATGGTACAGAAATTTGAAAAGCAGTATGGTTAGATGATCATAACTGGATCATGGACCTAAGTGATAGCTCAAAATTCAAAGTGTTCGGAAGTGTGCTGAACCTGAGTGACTGGATAGATCTCGTCTTCCTGATTTCGACATCTTGAATGGCTCGAAAAATCGACACCGTATGAAGATGTTATTGCAGTTTGAAAATTCCAATAGAATGCAATTGTTGGAATTTGACCAAGTTTGACTTGAGTTTTGGGAAAATTAAAAAGAGAA
Organism: Pinus albicaulis; assembly: GCA_034641835.2. Classification (NCBI taxonomy): domain Eukaryota; kingdom Viridiplantae; phylum Streptophyta; class Pinopsida; order Pinales; family Pinaceae; genus Pinus; species Pinus albicaulis. The sequence goes on along the minus strand of CM076584.1, from coordinate 228,365,311 downwards.
TATTCTAGGGAATATTCTTGGAATATTACTTGAAATATTCCCTAAAATATTCCATTCGGTCTAATCAGGTCTTGACAAGTGGCACATTGTTGTTTGCAGTTGGGTGCACGTGTTTTAATTCAGGGAAATCATGGGATGCCACGTGGCAGGCCTAGAGGTCGCCACGTGGCCCAGGACATTTGTGCAAAATTTGGGTTGACTCTATCGGAGTCGAATGCAAGACCTGCTGCCGCACACGTACCCATCTTACCAACTACCCTATGGTGTGTCTTAACATATATGGTGCACCGGTTTGTTTTATTGTGTAAAGGTTTTCGAATTGGGGGTTGGAGGGGCCAACCCCTCCCCAAATGGCCCACGGTCTATGACCGTGACCCAAGGGCATAGGGGCTAACTACAAATTTCTCCGCCTACAGTTTGGAACTAGTCACATGCCACCATGAAAACGATGTTAAATGACGGTTGGAAAAGCCGCGACTGCAGTCATCGCAGTTACTTTGGTCACATGACTCCGCAAAATCCATGTGGTCAAATGTGATAGTTATGTGACCACTTTGGTTTTAACTCTGACTCAATCATGGTTTGTGGAGTTAGTTGTGTTCAGATTTAAATGTGACCATGGGGTTCAGGCGTTGGCATGTGGCCACCCCCTAAAACAAACCACCTAAGAAGGCACACTAGACCATAACCCCAACTACAACAAAACCACCTAATAATGATCCTATACCTCTTGACACAGCCTCTTCAACTCTTGGTAGATAGACACTTGTACAATTTTTACAATGATGCATTTACAATGACTTAGTACAATGATACCTTTACAATGACTGTATGCAGTGCTTCCCACTTGAAGAATTCATGTGTTGAAATTATTACTGTTGCTTTGCACCTTGATTGCTTCTCTTGTCATGCTACCCTCTATTGCACCTTGCCTTGCTTTACTTCCCTAGAACTCTAGTCCTTTGCAGCCCTTGACAGCATATGATCTAGATTTTTCTTGCCTTCTAGGAACTTGATATTGAATCTAGTGTATCTCTATTATTTAGCTCCCCAATATGTGATTTTTAGTTCTGTAGTAGTACTTTGGGTATTATTTCTAATTCCACAGGTTTTATCCAATTTCAATTATTCAAGAGAGAGTTATGCCCAATCTCTCACAATGACCTAATTATGGATTGTTTTAGTAGAGCGAACTTGTACGGCATGCCACATGTCACTGTTTCTTCATTCCGCTCTGAAATTGATACATAAAAAACTACAGTCCATGCGATATCTGCCACGTTTTACATATTCCAATCTGATACTCAGAGAGAGAGTTATGACGATTTTCCCAAGGTCACTTCTTTGAGATGAAGATCAGGATCCTGCAAAAACACTGACTTCCACATATCCTATCTCCGAAAATAATATGCACTCTAATCTAAAATTTTTATCTGAGCTTCATCAGGATTTTGGCTTCACCTCATAAAAATTTCAGCTTCGGAACCTTCGTAGAAAAATAGTTAGAGTGAAAATTCCATGATGACCTATTTCAGGTAGCAAAATATCTGCATGATGAAGATATGAGGATCACAATTTATATAAATGCTTAGGTTGAGAGGGAATTCAACAAGTGAACGTGGGAGGGGTTTTAGGAGCTTAAAAATTATTAATTATTGACTTTTCAATGACCCATGCCACAACCCCATGGGGTTTTAGCCTACTAACTGGGGTTACAAACTTCAAACATGAATATCTCTCAAACCGTGAAGAATTACGTGGCGTGCCATATATCAACGGAAAAATCTCAACAAGTAGAAACCATAAAAAACATTCTTGACCCAAAATATAGTAAATTTTAAGGTCAAAATTCCCATGCAAGATTAGGGTAGCCCCTGGTGCTACTTAGGTTGAAATCAATGACAACTACTGATCAAAAATATCCCCCTTTGGCGTGACATATATCAACAGAAACATCTCGACAAGTAGAAACCATCAAAAACATTCTTGACCTAGAATATAGTAATTTGGTAGGTCAAAATTCCCATGCATGATCGGGGAAGCCCCTGGTGCTTCTTGGGTTGACATCAATGATGACACTGATCGAAAGTCTACCCCTTTGGAATTGATAGCAACACAAGTACTCCCCCTGCAATCATGACAACTCTTCCTACAATATTCTCTCCCCCTTTAACATCAATCGAAAAGGGTAACTCTCCCTGACACACAACCATCTTACAGACCTGTACACACTTCCACTCCCCCTGACACAAAACCATCCTACGGACTTCTACACACTTCCACTCCCCCTTTATATTTTGAATAAGGAAAATCTAATGAGAACTTGGTAGAATCCCAAGCTTCTGGTGAAGATATTCAAATGATTCACGAGTACTCTTATGATCATCAATGCTTCCTACCCAGTCTGCATCTGTAAAGGCTTGAATAATGAGATTGTTACGCTTAGGATACCACAAGCCATATTATGATGTTCCCTTTAGATACTGAAGAGTTCTTTTGACGATAATACTATATGATTCTTTTGGTGTTGCTTGGAATCTTGCTACTTGTCCAACTACTTGCATAAAATCTAGTCAGGAGGTTGTTACATATAGAATACTACCAATCATAGATCTGTACAACCTCTGATCCACATCCTTAGATGAGTCGTCTATGCTCAATCTGCAACTTGTTACCATCAGGGTAAGGATGGGATTGCAATCTTCCATTTTGAATTCCTTGAGCATTTCCTTCATGTACTTGGCTTGACATATAAATATGCGTTTCTCTTGCTGAGATATTTGAAGCCCTAAGAAGTATGTTAGCTCACCAAGTAAAGAAATCTTGAACTCACTTTGCATCTTTGTAGCAAAGTCCTTACTTAGTCAATCATCATTGCTACCCAATATTATATCATCCTCTTTAGCTAGTAGAAGTGCTTTAGTTGCTTCATCTAGAACATATATGTCATTTGGAGCTAGACTTGCTGTAGGCACAATTTCACCATACCTGCCTTTCCTGATTTCACATTTTGTGGAGTTGAATAATATTGTGTGTCCTTGATCAGACATTTGTCCAAAACTGAGCAGATTGTGATTCATGTTTTCTGTTATCACTCATAAAAAATAAAACATCATTTCACAAAGTCTTAGAGGTTCATGTGTCAAAGGTAGGGTCATAGAATTCATTTTTCATTACTTGGTTAAGGAAAATTTTAAAATTTTCTTATTATCTTATCCTAAAGCCCAAAAATCACCCCCATTCAAATCTTTTCATGTCACATCAGTCATTATTTTCTGATATTTTCCATTTCCCAAGCTTATAACTCCAAAAAAGTAATTTTAGCCAAGAATCCCTACTTTCGTAGCAAAATACACAAAGAAAATGTACTTTTCACTACAAAATTGCTAATACTTTCGTAGTGAAATTGCCCAGAAATACACTAGGTACGCTACGAAAGGAAGGATTCCTATCTATCTTGTCAAAAAAGCTACTAGGTGCCAGTAAATGATTGAAAGGGATAGGGTAGATGCCATTCGAGTCAGTTAGGGTTAAGGTGAAGGTACAATGGTCATGGCTGAAGTCATTACTACTATTTTAAGCATGTATGAGTCATCATTATGCCATGAGTTGTCATTGAACTTCAAAATCTTTCCCAATTGAGTCATTTTTCATTCTCTGCTCCCTCTTTGCATGTTATATAGCTCTGGAGAGATATTTCACTGAGCCCAAGCTGTGGATGGTATTTTCATAAGTTTGAAGGTATCACTGATCAAGTGAGGCAGAGAAGACATAAAGGTATCATGGCTGAAAAGAGGAAGACCAACAAATGTGGCCAATATCTTAGATTTGAGCCACCAAACATGAACCTGATAAACGAAGACCCAACAACTTCAGAAGTTTTCAGAAGAACAGGGTGTTTTCATTTTTGCAAAAGATTGCAAGGATGCCATGTACAAGTTTCTAAAGAGTTTGCCATAAATTTCAATGAGACATCTACAAAATTTGGATTTTTGAACCTCACTGTAACACCAGAAACCATTGCAGCAACAATAAGGATTCCAGGAGGAGAAGAAAAATGGTTCAAAGGTTTCAAATTCAACATGCAGGAATGTAAAGAATTTTTCAAGCCAGAACATAGTGAGATTGACCTTACAAATTCCATTCCAAGGAGTTGCATGAAAGATAATTTATCAAAGCTATTGCTTATCATTCAGAAATAATTAACTTGTAAAGGGATATATCATAAAGTTTATTCTTACCACTTCAAGCTTCTTCTACATTTTTTTGGTAAGATATCTCTTGATCTACCTTTTTATTTATACAGAAGCTTAGCAAAAATGACAGATAAAGTTCAAGATAAAAATAAAGGAAGTGAAAGCTCACTTTTTCATCATGGTTTTATAAAATTGCTAGTTTTAGATGAGTTAAAAATACTAGGCAGAGACTAGTCTTCTTTTCTTTTTGTCAATGGTTTAGAAGTGGATGCCATCACCCCTAAAATAACTCCTAAATTTAGAGGTATAACATCAACTTTAGTGGCAGAACAAAGTGAACCGGTAGGGGAACAACAAAGTGAACCAGTAAGCATGGAAACAAAGCAGTTGCAGAAACTTGATACACCTGTTGTTTCACCTGCAAAACAAAAGTGAACTATGAGAAAACCTACAAAACAAGAGTCAACTGTGAGTAAACATGGCAGAGAAAGGATTACAAAGTGGCTAAAGGAAATTTAGAATACATTCTACATGCTATTGATATTGAAGAGACTCCCATAGTCCAAGCTGAGGATATAGATGAGGGAGGAAAGAAGCTCAAGAAAGCTAAGTCAGCAAAGAAGTTAGAGTTTGAAGGTGAGGATGCAGGTTTTATGTTTCAGGCTAGGAAACCCATGACAAGACATGCTAGAAAACTTTTGGAAAACAGTAAATAAGTTCATCCAGCCACTGACACTGCCTAGTCACCATACAACATTATTGACCTTTCATCACTTGTAGAAGAAGATCCACTCTTCAAGCAAAGGAAAGGAAAGGAGAAAATTATTGAAAAAATAGAGATTGAGGTCTTAAAGGAGAAATTGAAGTTAGAAAATCATGAAATAGCAGTCATGAAGAAAGAGGCAAGGAAACATAATGTCCAAAAAGTCCAGTTTGAGAAAATGAAAGAGATTTGGGAAGAGCAAGTTGATAATGTGTCAAATACCTTAGATGATACACAACAACTAATCAAATGGACTATGCCATAAAGAAAAGAGGTGAATCATGCTAGAAGAATAAACCTGCACTTGAAATCTAGAAACAAAATGTTGAAGGACCAAGTTAAAGACATCTGAGAGCAGTTAGAATTGATCCATGACGAGCTGAAGAAGAAGGGTTTAAAGATGACTGTAGTTGAGGAACCCACAGCTCAACTCATCATTAATGAAGAGGAAAAATCTCAAGGCTCGTAAGTTGAGTTTGTTTATTTTTTTAGAGGTTAATGGCATGTTGAAAACCAATTTTATACGGCCGAAAGGTACCTTTTTGAAACATGGTCAAAATCAGGAAATTGCACAGTTTTCCACAGTTTCGTAGTGTTGCCTAGGCTTGAAGCTAGGAAAATCCTACAAAAATTTCTGTAGCTTTATTTTTGCTTCTAAAACCATTTTTTTAGCTTTTATGGAGGGGGAAATGGTAGTGATGATATGTTAGGTCATGATGGACACCATGCAAGGTAAAGAAGAAAAAATTTTGATTGCAAAAGTCATTTTTGGATGCTATGAATTTGCCATGTTTTCATAGCGGGCTAAATTGAAGGTTCCTGAGCAGGTTTAAGAGAATTTTTGGATACGTAGACACATTAAACAGTTCAAGGGACCTTGCCAGCAATCATCCATGACTTGAAGACCATGAAATGGAGATAGCTCATCAGTTTAAGACTTCGTTGAAGATAGGGTCCTGTTTTCCTAAAAAATAGGGTTTGTTTCCATATGTTGAGGATGATATTTAATATATCAAGTAGTGATGAGCTATGAAATATCCCATTTGAACATGTGAAGCATTAGTTTTCAGATATGTAACTATTATAGGAGATAAGGTAGTTTTATGTAATAAATAGGAATTTGAGTCCTATTAGGAAAAGGGCTATTTTAGAGTGTAGCTGTCATTTTCTGATTAAAACACAAGTTTTACTATTATCAAAGGTGTCCTAGGAAGAGTTCGATGAATCTAGCCAAGATCCAGATAATCTCTAATGTAAGAAGGTCTATTAAAGGGCAGATTATCGAAATTGTAAACGGTTGGAGATTTTTTGCACTACTGCAGCTTTATGTAATTTGACTGATATCAGTAATACAAAGGAATTTTTCTTGACAGACCTGAGATTCTCATGGAGCTTTTAATGCCTTTTTGATCTATATTTTTATGTGTACTACTTGCAGTGGATTTCATCTTTATTACTCAGAATTCATATGTGTATGCTTTGACTTCCTTTATTGATGAAATGACTGTGTTTCTCTATGTTATATGTGTGATTTACCTTTGTTAAAAACTCTTACCTGCCTCAGCTTCCATGTCAAGAGCCCTTACCACTAAACCTACTAATTTGTTGAATCGATAAGCCCAATGGTTGCAGACCTATACTCTTTTCAACCTACATACATCACAATCAAGTTATTTTTGAAATAGAGTTATCCATCTAGTTTCATCATTATATAATATCATAAACCCCTTTAGAGAGCCCTCTTAGACTAAAGAGGCTAAAATTCAGTCACAAGATGGTTTGAAATAGTTACATAGAGTTGTATGATTAGTAGCCAATCAAGTGAAATTTTGTGGTAACATTTTGGTGCGCCTGCCGGGAGCCTGAAGATATACTTTCCTGAAATTTTGAAGCTGAACTTCTGAAGGTAGTAGGAGCTCAGAAAGCTATTCAAGGCTGCATCTACCTTGGTGAATCTGTTCAAAATTCATATAATCAAAGGTAGCTTTGAGAAGGAGATACCTAAGGAGTAATCCTGACCTAGATCCACCTACCATTGTGGACAATCCAAACACAAACTCTAGAGGCAGTCAAGGCATTTCTGCAATATCAGGTACTCTATTACATACACAATCCTTGTCCTCTGAAGTTTTAAGAAGTTCTGAAGATAAATAGTTTGATGATAAAATTTAGGAAGTATTGTTTAGGTCTGAAAGTGAAAAATAATTGACTAAAATTGTATTATACCTACATAAAAGAGGTATTGATACCTCAGCCTTAGTAACTCAAAAAGATAAAGAAGATTTTTGGGAAGCAGTCACTTCAGAGTTATTGTTAGAGAAAGAATCTTTGGATAGGTTGAAGGAACTAGACCCATTTGAAATTTTGTTAAGAAGTAAAACTGGTGTCCCTCTTCTTGATTGGAGTTCAATTGTGACTAGACAACAAAGACCAAAAAACCCTCCTCCTAATAGTTCCTCTTCCTCTACTGATGCTGCCCCTAAAACTACCACAGTCCCAATCATCATGGCAGGAAATGTGCCACCTCCACCTGCTGCTGCACCTTCTAGGTATGCCCCTCTTGTTCTTCTAGCTGTTCTAAATGCCCTTCCTAGCAAATATTCTACTAGAATCAAAACTTGGGGAAGTGATGAAGATATTATAGCTGACGAGCATGTAGACCAGTTCAATGAATTCATAGATAGGGAGGAGGTTGACCATGAGGATGTCAAGGTGAGATTGTTTTCTCAGAGCTTTATTGGTGAAGTTAGGAAGTGGTTCAAAGCCCTTGTTGTAGGAAGCCTACATAATTGGAATGAATTTGAAGATAGCTTCTTGAGGAAATGGGGAAATAGAACCAAACATGTACAAGTCCTCACTGAGTATAATAGTTTGAAGAGAGCTGTTGATGAAACTGTTCAAAACTTTTCAAAGAGATTTACAAAAGTTTATGAATCCATCCCTGACCATCTAAAGCCTCCACCAGGATCAGCTCAGTTGAGATATGCTGAAGCCTTTGATTATGAATTTTATATCTTGCTAAGAGAAAGAGAATCCCCTTCACTTGCTGAAATGAAAAATGAGGTAGTGAAGGTGGAGGTCAATATGATAGCAGCAAAAAGTCCAAGATGGGAAAGACTAAATTGAAAGAAGAAGACAAGCCTTCTACCTCAGATCACAAATTTGATTCCATGATGAAGTGATCTAGGTGGATATTAGTGGCCACCCACTTATTCCATTTGGACCCACACCATCAATTCTTGCAGCTTTTCACGTTCAACACAACTTACTATTTTTAACAGGTTTTCGGGTCCTGCACTCCTAGAGCCATTTTGGGTCCTTAATGATCCAGGTGGATATTGGTGGCCACCCACCTATTCTATTTGAACCCCCACCATTAGTTCTATCATTTTTTAAGTTGCAGCACAACCTACTATTTTTAGCATTTTTTCAGGTCCTGAACTTTCAGAGTCGTTTTGAGGCCCTAAATGACGTTTTTTGGGAAACCTGGGAGCAACATGGGTCCATGGATCGATGTCGCTCACATTGAAAGCTGTACTCCTCGGATAGATCTTTCTAATGAGGCATGATACGTGTCAAACAGAGATCGTATGTTGAAGTTACATCCCTGGGAAGTTGAAACACCAATTTACCCAAACAAGGCCCATAATTTTGGCGCTTCATCCCCTAGGGTTAGGTTTTTGGAAGTTTAGAGATCTCCATTGTTTCTCAATAATAAATAGGCCCTTGAGCCTCATTGTAATACAGTTCAGAGGTCTATAGTGGCCACATCTCTTCTCAGAGATATGCTACCAACACCCTAGCTATTTTTATTTCCATTATGTCTGTAAGAATATTTAATTCATTCTTTTATTAATAAAATGAAGCATTATTTCCGCTGCATCTCTATATCTATGGCCATATGTGTATTATATTTCATTCCTACATAAAATATGGATCAATGGTTTCAGAGCAGTCTTCCTTTCTCTATTTTTATTTGCATGTCCCCAACGCGGTTAGGATATAAGGAGCTAGGGCTCGATCTAGTTGAACCCTTGCAAGATCAGCCTCGCAAACCCCGAAGACCTTCCATGGCAGAAGAAAATAAAGACAAGGGAGCAGGAGATCCTATCAAAATATTTCTCGAGGAGGCCCTTGAGAAACAAAGGAACGTGATGATGGATAAATTTTCTCAAATCCTTCAACGATTGCCCACCTACAGCGCATCTGCATCCAACAGCCACTTTGGAGGCGCCACTCCCTTGAAGGTACAGGTAAAATTTGAAATTCTTGTATTTGAAGGCCAGGTAGATGTAGACGCCGTAAATAGATGGTTAAATTTTCTGGAAGGGTATTTCTCGGTCCATGATTTCTCCAACCGAGAAAAGATTATTTTTTCACTCCTCAAAGCCGCTCCCCATGTCAAAGACTGGTGGGAAACCTACTGTGAGCAAGAGGATGAAGGGGAACCCTCTCTGTTCTCAACCACACCCACTTGGAATTTGTTCTGAGATGGCATCAAGGAACAATATTACCCCGTGGGGAGCTATGAGGAAAAATATGTCCAATGGACCATGCTGCAGTAGTAAAGGGATTGAGATGTGCATGAACTGATGAATTTGTTCCATACCCTGCACAAAAAGTTTCATATTAAATATTTAGAGAGAAATTTGGTGCTCAAGTACCACAAGTGTCTGCACAAACAAATTTAGGAGGAAATTGAGTTCCTCGACATTACATTGCTTGGCATGGCATATCGCTATTCTACCAAGATCGAGCAGAAATTTAAGGAGAAGAAGTGAGACTTTGGATCTGCGAATCCGAAGCCAGGGAAAGGTGCCCCTGAAATGAAAAAAAAGGGGAAAGTCCAAAGCGGGGCAACTCAAAAAAACACCAAAAATACAAAGAAGGACATGAGGAAGTGGTGTGAATTTCATAACAGCCCCACTCATAGCACAAACAAGTGTCGGGCCAAACATTCGTTGGTGGCCGAACTAAAGGTACCTGAATCAGATGCATTTTCTGATCTTGAGTCAGAACCAGATAAAGGCAATGAGAAGGGAATAAAATCATTTATGCGGATCCTATTCCATTGTTTCCACCACCAAGATCCAGAGGGAGGATCTTGAGGACCCAGAGGAGGGGGAGCGCCTCTTCCATTTGTAGATGTGGGTGAAGGGTTCTCCATTGCAATTCCTTGTCGATAGCGGAAGCCAAAGGATCCTCATTTGAGAAGAGGTCATGAAGCGGTTCGGCCTACCGAACATAGCACACCCGCAGTCGTATACCATTGGGTGGCTTCACCCAAGGAGAGATATCCGCATCCACCAACAGTGCCTTCCGTACATCATCAAGCCATTCACGGATGAGGTATTATGTGATGTTGCTCCTCTTGATGTAGCTGATGTATTATTGGGCCAACTATACTTGTGGAGGTGACATGTTGTGTATAATTCTAGGCCTCGTGCTATTATTATTACTTTTGGAAATAACTTGTACAGGATACTGAAGGTAGTACTGCCTCCTGTCATCTTTTTTACTACTGCAAAAAAACGCAGTAAGATTGTTTCCCAAACCAGGAAATTTATTTTCCTTAAAAATCACTCATAGGGAAAGAAGAATATTGTGGCCACAACCTCGAAATAGGGCTCCCCTACACGGCTACAGTAGATGGACAAAGTCATGGAGGAATACAAGGAAATTTTCTCCTCACTCATAGACGTTCCTCTACACTGTCAAGACAAGCACTCCATTGATCTGACCCCCGACGTACCGATGCCTAATGTTGCCATACCTCCTGCAAATACACATAAATAATACACACATGTACTGTCTGAGGTTGATAAAGAAACCAAAATTAATAAACGCATCCAGCATGTCCGCTAGCAGGTCCATGACATCTTCGACAAATCTAATACCCAGTTCAACAGAATTTGCCTCATCTCACAGAGGATCTTGATGCAATGGGGCCCATTTATTCCTAAGGAGGGAGGAATGATCTAGGTGGATATCGGTGGCCACCCACTTATCCCATTTGAAGCTGCACCAACAATTATTGCAGCTTTTCACATTCAGCACAACTTACTATTTTTAGCAGTTTTCGGGTCTTGCACTCCCGGAGCCGTTTTGGGGCCTTAATGTTCCAGGTGGATATTTGTGGCAACCCACCTATTCCAATTGAACCCCCACCGTCAGTTCTTTTAATTTTTAAGTTGCAGCACAACTTACTATTTTTAACAGTTTTTCGGGTCCTAAACTTTCGGAGCTGTGTTGAGAAAACTAGGAGCAACATGGGACCATGGACCGATGTTGCTCACATTGAAAGTTCTAATCCTTGGATAAATATTTCTAACGAGGTATGATACACATCAAACAGAGATCTTATGCCGAAGTTACGTCCCCGGTGTTAGCCACCTATATTTTTCAATTATATCAGCTGGTGGCTAAATATTCTTTGCAGCTTTCAAGAACCAAATTCAGGCCTGAACTTGTTGGTGCTTGAAGTCTGTTGGTAAAATCATAAACTGCTGGTTAGATCTTCATACATTTCTGTCTCCCGGCCTCTGATATTCCATAAAAATCCAAATCAGATATTGCTGCATCCTCGTCCTTTTTCCCCTCCCCTGCTTCCATCTTACCTTCATTTCTTCAGTTTCCTTTCATCCATAAAAACCCCACTAAACCATATGTTATTCCTTATCCCCTCATTAATCTCATTTCCTAAGGTTAAAAACCCACTTTTTTAGCCTATCGGAACTTTTTCCTTTTTCAAAAATCATTGAAAATCATGTAAAATACGCCTATTTTCTGTGCGCTAGTTTTCAGCCCCTTGGGCTAAGCCCCTGCCTTTTCTTCCTCCACATGCCCGAGCACCACGACCGGTCGCTCAAGTCCTGAGGCGCTAAATCAAAACATGGTCCCACTCCTCTCTTTTCCCTTTGAAACATTAAAAAACCCATCTTTTATAAAGATTTGGCGTGAAATGTCAAACCACGTGTTATGTTGCCCCGAGTCCTCCCAGCCGTCGATCTGCTCCCGAGATCCGACGGAGTGGAGTGAGCCCCCACCTGGTGGACCCCCCCCTTCTCCGCGCTGTTTCCCATTCCCACCGGTTTCATCCTGCACCGCCTTCCGCGTGAAACTGGTTTTCCCCCGTCGGCCAGCGATTCCACACGCTGGTCGACACGTATCCTCCGCCTCGTTCCAAAACCGCTGTGCAAATCACACCGCCCACACGTTAAACCTCGTACCATAGCCCCGCAGCGGGATCCACCTCCACCGTCGGATTTGGGCCCTCCAATCTGACGGTTGCCGATCGCCCGATCTGCCCGGTCTTTAGCGAACTTGCCCGCCTGTTAAATTTCCCCCGGCGCGTTCGAAAGCCGATCCCCACCGTCGATCTCTGCAGATCGACGGCTCTCATTCGTTCTCCCGATTCCAGGGTACAAGTTCCCTTTTTCTCCGCTGACTTTTCAGAAATGCTCCCGACCGTTGATCGCAATACGATCAACGGCTCCGATTGCTCCATTTTTTTCCGCACGCCCTCCGATGCAGTTTTGCCCATATAACACAGGATTCTCTCATTTTTCTTGTATTTTGCAGGTTTTAAGGTTTTTCTTCGTGCTTTATGAAAATCTGAAGAATAAGGGTGACGACTCTCGTCCTTCCGATTAATCCAAGAGAATCAACCACAGGGTGAAGAACAATGATATCAACAAGGTTTCATGAGCCTTGGTTGCTACGCGTCCCTGTAAAGCCTGAAGAATGCCGTCAACATCAACGCAGAGAAGAGTATCGGATTCTGAAGACAGAATGAACCAGAGCAGCAGTTTTATGGATAGATTGACGGGGATTACGGCTAAGACGGTTATCAAAAGCCTAATCCCGGGCTCAGAACACAGATTAAAGAAAAACCTAAAAGTGTTCATCAGATACGTTGCCTCCACCGCCATACTTTGAGGAAAATTGATTCCCCAACCACCGCAGTGCCACCTATTGCCTCAGAATGCTCAATCAGAGGATGAATTTATTGAACAAGATCAGATATTATGCCTCGGAACAACCAAAGAAGTTATTACTGCACCGGATTTCAATGACAAAATGTTTGCAGAGTAACCCTAACAGTACGCAGAGCCTCAAAGGTCAACAAAAGCTCTCTTCGAGCTTACTTCTTAAGTATAAACACATTAATGCAATGTAACACCTGTAGAATTTCTTCATCGAACCTCACGGGGTCAGGAAGACATTAATTCTGCATTGATTGTGTTTGAGATCTTTTTATCAGATCTCACCTCCTCATCCTTCTATAAATACTCCAGAAGAAGATGAGTGAGGGGTTGGATTAGTTGGTTGTCAATGTAATTGCTGAAGCGCTGCAGCTATCTCTGAGTGGAAAACTCTTGACTGTAAATAGTGGTTTCATAGGCTCTTGGAGCTCTGCTTGTAACAGATAGGTTAGATTGTGAAGAGAGATGGATTAAAACATTGGATTTGAAGATTGTAACCGGTTTGAAGCAATCAATACAAGCTGATTTATGGGATCCTGGTCTATGCTTATGGTGATGTTATTCTCACTGTAACTTGTGTTTTGTTTCTGTTTTCAATTTGTTTCATTTTCCACTGTAAAGAACAGTTTAAACAGTGTTAGGGCCTGCTGTATATCAGTAACCTTCTCTGGCTGAGAAATCTTTATTCCAATGTTTTCTTCTAATTGTGTTATTTAGAAATGATTTAATTCAGTCTAAGTACAGAGATGTTGGCGTTCCCTCATCTTTTCGTCACTGCTGAATGTTATTTTTAAATGTTACTTTCAATATATGCTGTGTAAGGAATGAATTGAGGAAATCAAAGGTTAGCCCTGAGTCCCTTTCTTGTTTGCCCAACTATTTGATTGTTTCCCTTAGGATGTGTCAAAAGCTGACTAGTTTCGAAGTACTTATCAGATCTTGGGCCATTCTGTGTTATCTTTGTAATTGTCTTGGAAGTAACTAAGTAAAGAAGAACTAAGATGAGGAGAAAGGTGAGCCCTGCTTGCTAGTTTCTGCTCCAAAGGTTGCCTTCAAGTTTCCCTTCGTTTTAATATGTGTTCTATTAGAAGTGTATCAAAGGCTGGATAGTTTCAAAGTACTTACCAGATCCTAGTTTTCTTCTATGTTTTTCTTAAGTGCCTGGTCAAAGGCTGGCTAGTTTCAAAGTACTTACCAGATCCTGGGCTGCTCTTTGTTCTGCATCTGTCATTTCCCTTTCTTATTGTATCACCCCATTCCATAAATCAAGCCTTAAAGAGATCCTTAGGCATAGATGACTTGCCCCATAGATTACTCTTGAACCTGAATGTTTCAATTAAATTCTCTTATGACTCCATAGCCCAATGGATTGAAAACTTGCCATCATCTTTCTTTATAATGAAAGCTTACTCTGTTTGCTTGCAACTTCTCACCTTTGAACCTATTTGCATATAGATCTTTCCGCCTCAGACAGCAACTATGTTCAACCATCCGAGAAAACCAAACAAAACCCTTGGCCTTCATAACTAGCCTAATATCATCACCCCAAACTTCAGAGACAATATCCATCTTTGTACATATTGGAGAGATCCCTCTCTGGATTCAGGAGGGCTAGATCCTAGAATCCCAAATTTGGTTGAAATGATGTTAACTCTGTGATCGGACTTTTCCAATCTTGCTTGTTACAGAGACCTAACATTTCTGGCGACTCCGCTGGGGACGTTTTAACCCAGAATCTCTGGTTCCATGATGATTGTTCTATTTTGCAGCTGAGCCACTAGAAGCTAACATTTCTGGCGACTCCGATGGGGATACCTTACCCAGAAACTTCATAAAATCTTGAGAGTAGAAGCATCCTTTTCAAGCACTACCTAGAAATGGTAATTATGATGAAACTTGTTTGAATCAGTGACAAACTAGGTCAACCCTAGGATTCTTTTAAGTTTTTATCTAACCTTGGAAAATCAGCTAGCTTAGCCATAAGGATAGACTGTCTTTGTTTCATAACCGTAGCTAAGTTTTGAGGCAAAGTTAGGACATTATTTAAACCACAAATAAAAACAATTCAGAAAACACCAAAAACATTTCAGATTGGTAGTAAAACACTAGTTCTCGATATCCTGTTAATATCTTTGATGTGTTTTACCTTATACTCTTAGAAAGAGTCTGGAAAGGGCCAGGTAGCCTCCGGATCTCATCCTCTTTTAGAGGTGACATATCTGGTGAATTCCCTCCCAGTCAATCTCTGGTTAGATTTTGTTTTGTTTTGAGATATTCTTGAAAAAGAATGTTTCACAAACACTGTGGTGGACAGTGTACTCCTTTGAAAGAACTCTGAACTTTCCACCTGGCGACTCCACCATCCTGGACAGACCTTAAGACTCCACTGGGAAGAACCCTTATCATTATAAAATCATTCAAACTCAGTTAGAGGACTGTGGGATTTAAAAATTGTAAAAAAGATTGGTTAACCTCCTAAAGATTGTCACATCTGGTTGAACTTTTCTTGGTTATTTGGGTCTAAACAAACAAACATTGTGGCTCCTAAAAAGATTCACACTAGAGCCCATCCTGACCCCGATCCTCCTGAGATAGTTGACAACCCGGAAAGAATCCTTAGGAAGTCTCCTAAGATACAATTTTCAACTGTTTTCAGATCACCCCTAAGAGCTAGTTCAGTCCCTGAAAATCTGTCAGCTCTTCAGAAATCACAAACAGACTTCTTGAACCCATTCAGGACTAGGTCATTTGGTGATTTAGATCAGCTAGATTCTGAGCATTCACTTTCATCTCCCGGAACAAGTGAACCCCTTGGGGATAGAGAATCAACACCTCCTGATTTTCATTTTCTACATGATCTAGGTGCCTCTTATCCAAGATCAGCTTAGAAATCTACTGCTGTTCCATCCACTTCTGTTCATCCTTCATCCACTGTTCAAACCACTCCACTTCAACCCACACCTCCTCTTGTAAATCCTCCTCCACTACATATCATGGCAGCATGGTATGCTCCCTTAGTCCTTCCTGTACCATTAGTCAATCTTCCACAGGACTATCAGTCCAAAATTCCATTGTATGATGCTAGCAATACTATAACAGCATCCCAACATGTGGACAAGATGAATGACTACTTTGACATAAATGAAATTGATGATGATTCTGTCAAACTCAGGCTGTTTGCTCAAAGTTTGGGGGGAGAAGCAAGAAAATGGTTTAAAGGTTTAACCCCCCATAGTATTAACGACCTCCAAGCCTTCCATCAAACATTCTTAAACAAGTGGGAAGTGAGAAAGAATCCTCTCCAGGTCCTTGCTGATTACAACAATCTCCATAGGAACCCTGGGGAAAGTGTACAAGCTTATTGTACCAGATTTAACAGTGTGTATAATGCACTTTCCCCTGAACTAAAACCTCCTCAGGGCTCAGCTTTAAACAAATTTCCTGAAGGGTTTGATCCTGACGTGACATATTCGCTCAGAGAAAGAGTCTTTGCAACCCTTGAAGACATGCAAAGAGGTGCTCTTTCTGTGGAAGTTAACCTAATGGAGAAGAGAGCTAGGATGAAAGCTGAAAAGAGAGTATCTTTTAGAGAAGAATCCACCCCTTCCACCTCAAGCTCAAAGATGGAAAGAATGATGGAAGAAATGATGAAGAAAATTAGGATTCTAGAGAGAGCGCAAGCAAGTTTAAATCAAAACACTCCTCAAAACAGAAACCAAAACCAGAATCAGAATGTTAGAAGAAATCAGCCTCCAAACAGACCCAGGGAAGATGATCAGCAGATCATTCCTCCCTTTCATCAAAAATTTTTAAGTGAGGTTGAACAAATAGATCGCATAGCAGAGGAAGATGATATAAATTTATTTGGGGTAGATGATGATGACTTTGAGGTTCATTATGATAAAAAACAAGGTCTTTATACACCTTACGATGACATAAGAGATGATAATGAGAATTACTATCAAAACATGGAAAACGCTGTCATAGAGCCTTTAAGGGAGTATGAACTCAGAAGTCGATCTAATCAACAAACCCCCAACAATAAAACCTCTGACAAACCTTCTCAAAACAGCACTGCAACCAAGTCTAAAACAATCAAACAAAAAGACAAAACAGTGGCTGCTAATTCTGGTAATGGTAAAGAGAAAGACACTCAAAATATTGAAAAAAAAAGTGCAAACATTAGCAGTACTAGCACCTCGGTTAGTACTCCTGGAAAAACAACTGTTTCAACTGTAGATAAATCAAATCAGCAAGCTGTTATTGCTGATAAAGTGGCAGTAAACAAGGCTGAAGTCAACGTTTTAAATAATCAAAACCTTTTTAACCTAGAACAGGAAATCTCAAAGATCAAAATCTTTGTTCCTTTGACTGAGTTAGCTGCCCAACATGTATATAGGTCCAAAATTTTGAAGGCTTTAAACTTAGAAGATAATGAAGATACACTCAATCTTAATGATGACCAACCAGAGCTCATTTTTGGCCCAAAGATTGAAGGAAAGTTTCAAGAAGGTCCTGTCCCTCCCTTTTATGTAAGCTTAAACATTCATGATGAAATTCTGCATAACGCTATGCATGACTCAGGCGCTTCCCATAATTTAATGCCAAAAGCTGTAATGGAAAGCCTGGGTCTTGAAATTACCAGACCTTACAAAGATTTGTACTCCTTTGACTCAAGCAGAGTTAAATGTTTAGGATTGATAAAATATATCTGTGTTAACTTAGCCCAAATTCCAGCCAAGTGTTTAGTCATGGATGTTGTTGTGGCTGATGTCCCCCCAAATTATGGAATGCTTTTATCATGATCTTGGGGGGCTAAGTTACAGGGAACTATGCAAATGGACATGACCTATGCAACTATCCCTGTTTTCAATCAGACTAGAAAACTTTATAGGGAATCCCATATGCAGTACACAGTAACAAGTCAAGATCGGCCTCAAAACTCTCCTCTATATGCTATAAACACGAGCCTTGATTCTTTTATCATGTTTAATGATGAAACACTTACAGAACAAATCATTTCAGTAGAATCAATGGCTGAAACGGAGGGAGTGGAAGACAATGTTAAACTGCCGAAACAGTCTATTGTGTCTGAAGATCCTAGCAAACTAAACACAGATCTTGAACTGCAAGTTATCAATCCTTTGAACTTAAAACTTGACAGTTAGAAAGACAGTCCTCAACCCGATGAAAAACTTGAGGAATCAAATGATACAAAGTCCCTTCACCAAACTAAAAATCTGCCTCTCTGGACTATGTATTTTGATGGGTCATGCACCAAAACAAATGCTGGTGCAGGTGTCTAGATTACTAACAATGAAAATAATCATACAGAGTGTATTTCATGTAAATTAAACTTTCAGTGTTCCAACAACATAGTAGAATATGAATCCCTTCTCTTAGGCTTGCATCTCTTGAAAAAGTTAGGTGCCAAGAGAATCAATGTATATGGGGATTCTAAATTAATCATTAGGCAAGTCAATGGGGAGTATAATGCTAACCACCCCAGACTTAGAGCCTACAGGAACGATGTCATGGATCTTTTGAAAACGTTTAAGGAATCCACCTTGCCTTTTGTCCCAAGAAAAAGAAACATTGCAGCCCACAATTTAGCCTTTGCTGCTAGAACCTGCCCAATACTGTATGATGACACCTCTCAGATAAAATTCAGACCAGCTATCCCCGATAACAAGAAATATTGGCAGGTATTTGATGGAGATAAACAAATCGAAGACTTCATGCAATTCAGAAATGAGTTTGAACCCCATAGTTCAGATTCAGATTATGATACAGACTGCAGTGAAGAAAATTTTCTTGGTGAAGAAGAACCGTCTCCACAGCTGGTAGATATAAACCTTCAGACTATCAAACTTAGAAACCAAACAGAATTAAGTGCAAAATCTGAAACAGAGGAATTGGAAACCTTGCATTCTAAGGATGATAGTTTGCCCAAGGGTTTGGCCCCTCTAGAAGAACTATTTGATTTTGATGATGTGGCCAAAAAACCTAAACTGGAACTTGTAGAAACTGAAGTAGAGGAATGTAATATAGGCAGTGAAGAAAAACTGAAAATGATCAAGCTGTCCAAAACTTTGCCAGCTCACATTAAACTCAAATATTTAGAGTTGTTCAAAGAATTTTCTGATGTTTTTGCGTGGAGTTATGAAGATCTCAAATCCTATAACACTGAAATAATACAGCACAAAATTCCCCTTAAAGAGAACCAAAAACCATTCAGACAAAAACTGCGCAGAATAAACCCTGTCCAGTTGCCCTTGGTTAAGAGGGAAATCATGAAGATGCACGATGCTGGTATTATTGTCCCTATTAGATATTCTGAGTGGGTATCTAATCTGGTGTCTGTTAGGAAGAAGACTGGAGAAATCAGGCTTTGTATAGACTTCAGAAATTTAAACAAAGCTTCATTAAAGGACAACTACCCTTTACCCAAGATGGATCATATTTTGCAAAGGGTGGTGGGGTCTAAAAGAATTTCTTTGCTGGATGGCTATTCAGGGTATAATCAAGTCTTAGTCCACCCTGATGATCAATTAAAGACAACTTTCACTACACCATGGGGCACTTTCATGTATGTGAAAATGCCTTTTGGTCTAATGAATGCTGGAGCAACCTTTCAGAGAGCCATGGACATAGCATTCTCGGAAGAATTGGGCTTCTTCATCATTATCTATCTTGATGATGTAACTGTGTTTTCAAAAACAGATGAAGAACACTTAAAACATTTGAGGAAAGTTCTCGAGAAGTGCAGAAGGTTTGGGATATCTTTGAACCCCAAGAAGACTTTATTTGGCCTCCAAGAAGGTAAGCTTCTTGGGCATATCATTTCAGAGCAGGGCATAAAGATAGATCCCATGAGGATTGAGGCCATATTGCAAATCTCTCATCCTCGAAATATCAAAGAGTTGCAGTCTTTCATTGGGAAGATTAACTTTTTGAGAAGGTTCATCCCCAACTTGGCTGAGCTCCTTAGAAATATCACAAACATGTTGAAGAAGGAGCAAGGGGTAAAATGGACCGCAGAAGCAAAGACATCTTTTGAACTGGTTAAACAAGCGTTAACCAAAACACCAGTTCTCATAAGTCCGGATTTCTCAAAAGATTTTTATATCTTCTCATTTGCATCAGAACATACTATAGCTGCTGTCCTTTTACAGAAAAATCCACAAGGACAAGAGCAGCCCATTGCATTCTTTAGCAAGGCATTGAGGGATGCCCATTTGAGGTATAAAATTATGGAAAAACAGGCTTTTGCTTTGGTAAAGGCTTTAAAAGACTTCAGGGTATACATCCTTCACTCACATATCATTTCCTTTGTCCCAAATTTAGTTGTTAAAGATATTCTAACCCAGGATCCAGATGGTAAGAGAGGTAAGTGGATTGCTGTTATCCTTGAATATGATTTAGAGATTAAACCCACTAAGCTCATCAAAGGTCAGGGTCTAGCTAGGTTAATGGCTGAATCAAATTGTGAAGTTCTTGATATTAATATGATTAATGCTTTGGATAACCAAGAAGAATTCTCAACTCCCATTGTTGAAGATCATTTTGCGAATTCTCCTTGGTATACTGATATTGTTTATGTTTTGCTTAATCTGAATACACCTCCTGGTTTATCCAAAACAAAGGCAAGATTCCTAAAGTTAAAAGCTGTAAACTATTGCATTATTGATAAATGTCTTTATTGGAAAAATGCGAGTGGTATATTGCTTAAATGTTTGCCTGAGTTTGATGCAGGAAAGGTTAAACGGGAATTCCATGAAGGAGAGTGTGGAGGCCATTTGTACTGGAAGTCAACAGCCAACAAAATTTTGAGGGCTGGTTTCTATTGGCCTACTCTTTTTCCTGATGTACATAAATTGACAACTACTTGCATAAGTGCCAATTGTTTGAGGGCAAGAGAAAATTATTACCCCTTCCTCTGCATCCAATTACTGTTGAAGCCCCTTTCCAACAATGGGGACTTGACTTCATAGGAGAAATCCATCCACCATCCTCTGCCCAGCACAGGTGGATTCTTACTGCCACAGACTACTTCACTAAGTGGATAGAAGCCATTCCTTGTAGGTAGGCCAATGATTCGGTTATCATTAAATTCATAGAAACCAATATCCTTTCCAGATTTGGCTGTCCTACCAAGATTATCACAGATAATGCAGCAGCATTCGGGTCAAAGAAAATGGTAAAATTCTGTCATAAGTACCAGATAACATTGGGACACTCCACAGCCTATTACCCTCAAGGTAATGGACTTGTAGAGTCTTCCAACAAAAGCTTAGTGAACATAATAAAGAAACTGTTGGAAGACAATAAGAAGTCTTGGCACACAAAGCTGATCCATGCACTTTGGGCCGACATATTAACATTGAAGAAATCCATTGGTACATCACCCTTCCAGCTTGTGTATGGTACAGATGCAATTTTTCCTAACAGCCTTGGTGTACCAGTTATGAAGTTAATTCAAGATTTGCAGACTGAAGAAGATGACATAATCAGAAGAATAAATCAGACCATTCATCTCCAGCAAACCAGAGAGGAAGTGTACAACAAAGCATTGCAGAAGCAAGACAATATCAAGAAGATATTTGATAGAAGAACAAAGGCCAGCAATTTCAAGATTGGGGACAAAGTTTTAAAATGGGACTAAAAAAGGGAAGATAAGGGAAAGTATGGTAAATTTGACAATCTATGGCTTGGCCCTTACTCTATTCATTCAGTTGCTGGGAACAATGCATTCTTCTTACAAGAGCTGAATGGAACATAATTGTTTGGGGGTCCTGTCAATGGCAAGATGCTTAAGCATTACCTTTCTTAAATTATTTCATGTTGTAAAGCCTTTTTACCTGTTTCCATTGTAAACATCCCATCCATCATTACATTCAAAGTTATGAAAAATCAGAAAATACAAAAACAAAGAAAGAAAGAAAAGAGGGCAGAAATGAAAACAAGAAAGGCAAAGCCCCATGCCAAAAAGAGAAATAAATCTGAAAGTGTGCAAGCTTAAATGCCACTCCTGCAAAACACACTTCTAGTTAGTCAAACAGCCTAATCTTGACTAATTAGTTTTAAATTTTCTGCTGATAGGATAGTGAATTTGATTCGCCAAACTGTTTAATCTTGGCTTATCAGTAGATAGATTAGGATAGAAATGAAGGTTCAAACAAACTCAAAATCTGAACCAAAGTTCCCAACAGAAAGATGACTCAAAACTGTTTTATTTTTCTGAGTCATAAGAAAGAAGACCTGGTTCTAATTTGCTCAAGACTTGAACCAGGGGAAAGGTAAAGACAGCTCAAAGAAAAAGCAAAAACAGAGCTGTGAAAATAAGAGAAGGCCATGATAAGAAACTTTCAGATCTTAAGCCTTCTGTTTTGATTTAAAATTTTCTGCAAATAATAATCTATGTGCAACTTGTCTTTATGCCATAGATCATAGCAAGTCAAACAGCTCAATCTTGACTTGACTATTTTTAAATTTCTGTTGTAGAATTTAGAGAATGAAAGTTTGTTGGACTGCTTAATCCCAACAGACAGTAGACTAGGTAGAGAAATATCTGAGCTCAACTGTTTAATCTGAGTTCAGGGAGAAATAAGGAGTAGAAATAGATTAGATTTCCTGTTTTCAAAAGAATAAAATGTGTGAATAGAGTTTGCCAATCCAAGTGCACTCTGATGAAGAAAAAATGTTAGATCGGTAGGATTGGGTAGGTAGAAGTTGTATTGATGAAATTCATTTTTCTTTCATGACTGATATTATTTGTCAAAGAAAAGCAAGAGCAAGCAATGGGTCAGGCACCAGTCAGCATCCTAGAGAAATCAAGTCTGAATTCTTGATGCCTTCAAGAAGGCACCATCCCCAAGTGGAGCCACTGTTAGCCACCCATATTTTTCCATTATATCAGTTGGTGGCTAAATATTCTTTGCAGCCTTCAAGAAACAAATTCAGGCCTAAAATTGTTGGTGCTTGAAGTCTGTTGGTAAGATCATAAACTGCTGGTTAGATCTTCATACATTTCTGTCTCCCTGCCTCTGATATTCCATAAAAATCCAAATCAAATATTGCTGCATCCTCCTCCTTTTTCCCCTCCCCTGCTTCCATCACCCTTCGATTCTTCGGTTCCTTTCATCCGTTTGAACCCCATAAACCATATGTTATTCCTGCTCCCCCTCATTAATCATGACAGAAAAACCCCGCACCTTCTATCGGAACTTTTTCCTTTTTCAAAAATCATTGAAAATCATGTAAAATACGCCTATTTTCTGTGCGCTGGTTTTCAGCCCCTTGGGCTAAGCCCCTTCCTTTTCTTCCTCCACATGCCCGAGCGCCACAACCGGTCACTCAAGTCCTGAGGCGCTAAATCGAAACGTGGTCCCACTCCGCTCTTTTCCCTTTGAAACATTAAAAAACCCATCTTTTATAAAGATTTGGCGTGAAATGTCAAACCACGTGTTATGTTGCCCCGAGTCCTCCCAGCCGTCGATCTGCTCCCCAGATCCGACGGAGCGGAGTGAGCCCCCACCTGGTGGACCCCCCCCTTCTCCGCAATGTTTCCCATTCCCACCGGTTTCATCCCGCACCGCCTTCCGCGTGAAACTGGTTTTCCCCCGTCGGCCAGCGATTCCACACGCTGGTCGACACGTATCCTCCGCCTCGTTCCAAAACCGCCGTGCAAATCACATCGCCCGCGCGTTAAACCTCGTACCATAGCCCCACAGCGGGATCCACCTCCACCGTCGGATTTGGGCCCTCCAATCTGACGGTTGTCGATCGCCCGATCTGCCCGGTCTTTAGCGAACTTGCCCGCCTGTTAAATTTCCCCCGGCGCGTTCGAAAGCCGATCCCCACCGTCGATCTCTGTAGATCGACGACTCTCATTCGTTCTCCCGATTCCAGGGTACAAGTTCCCTTTTTCTCCGCTGACTTTTCAGAAATGCTCCCGACCGTTGATCGCAATACGATCAACGACTCTGATTGCTCCGTTTTCCTGCATGCCCTTCGATGCAGTCTTATCCATATAACGCAGGATTTTCTCATTTTTATTGTATTGTGCAGGTTTTAAGGTTCTTTCGTCGTGTTTTAATGAAAATCTGAAGGATGAGGGTGACGACTCCCGTCCTTCCGATTAATCCAGAGAATCGACTGCAGGGTGAAGAACAATGATATCAACAGGGTTTCATGAGCCTTGGTTGCTACGCGTCCCTGTAAAGCCTGAAGAATGCCGTCAACACCAACGCAGAGAAGAGTATCGGATTTTGAAGACAAAATGAACCAGAGCAGCAGTTTTATGGATAGATTGACGGGGATTACGGCTAAGACGGTTATCAAAAGCCTAATCCCCGGCTCAGAACACAAATTAAAGCAAAGCCTAAAAGTGTTCATCAGACGTTGCCTCCACCGCCATGCTTTGAGGCGAATTGATTCCTCAACCACCACAGTGCCACCTATTGCCTCGAATGCTCAGTCAGAGGCCGAATTTATTGAACAAAATCAGATATTATGCCTTGGAACAGCCAAGAAGTTATTTCTGCACCAGATTTAATGACAAAATGTTTGCAGAGTAACCCTAACAGTACGCAGAGCCTCAAAGGTCAACAAAAGCTCCTTCCGAGCTTACTTCTTAAGTATAAACACATTAATGCTGTGGAACACCTGTATAATTTCTTCATCGAGCCTCCTAGGGCCAGGAAGACATTAATTCTGCATTAATTGTATTTGAGATCTTTTCATTAGATCTCACCTCCTCATCCTTCTATAAATACTCCAGAAGAAGATGAGTGAGGGGTTGGATTAGTTGGTTGTCAAATGTAATTGCTGAAGTGTCGTAGCTGTTTCTGAGTGGAAAACTCTTGACTGTAAATAGTGGTTTCATAGGCTCTTGGAGCTCTACTTGTAACATATAGGTTAGGTTGTGAAGAGAGATGGATTAAAACATTGGATTTGAAGATTGTAACCGGTTTGAAGCAATCAATACAAGCCGATTTATGGGATCCTGGTCTATGTTGATGGTGATGTTATTCTTACTGTAACTTGTCATTTTATTTCTGTTTTCAATTTGTTTCATTTCCACTGTAAAGAACAGTTTAAACAGTGTTAGGACCTACTGTATACCAGTAACCTTCTCTGGCTGAGAAATCTTTATCCCAATGTTTTCTTCTAATTGTGTTGTTTAGAAATGATTTAATTCAGTCTAAGTACAGAGATGCTGGCGTTCCCTCATCTTCTCGTCACTGCTGAATGTTATTTTTAAATGTTACTTTCAATATATGCTGTGTAAGGAATGAATTGAGGAAATCAAAGGTTAGCCCTGAGTCCCTTTCTTGTTTGCCCAACTATTTGATTGTTTCCCTTAGGATGTGTCAAAAGGTGACTAGTTTCGAAGTACTTATCAGATCTTAGGCCATTCTGCGTTATCTTTGTGATTGTCTTGGAAGTAACTAAGTAAAGAAGAGCTAGGAGAGGAGAATGGTGAGCCCTACCCGCTAGTTTCTGCTCCAAAGGTTGCCTTCAAGTTTCCCTTCGTTTTAATCTGTGTTCTATTAGAAGTGTATCAAAGGCTGGATAGTTTCAAAGTACTTACCAGATCCTAGTTTGCTTCTATGTTCTTCTCAAGTGCTTGGTCAAAGGCTGGCTAGTTTCAAAGTACTTACCAGATCCTGGGCTACTCTTTGTTCTGCATCTGTCATTTCCCTTTCTCGTTGTACCACTCCATTCCATAAATCAAGCCTTAAAGAGATCCTTAGGCATAGATGACTTGCCCCATAGATTACTCTTGAACCTGAATGTTCCAATTAAACCCTCTTGTGACTCCATAGCCCAATGGATTGAAAACTTGCCATCATCTTTCTTTATGATCAAAGCTTATTTTGTTGCTTGCAACTTCTCACCTTTGAACCTATTTTCATATAGATCTTTCCGCCTCAGACAGCAACTATGTTCAACCATCCGAGAAAACCAAACAAAACCCTTGGCCTTCATAACTAGCCTAATATCATCACCCCAAATTTCAGAGACAATATCCATATTTGTACATATTGGAGAGATCCCTCTCCAGATTTATGAGGGCTAGATCCTAGAATCCCAAAGTTGGTTGAAATGATGTTAACTCTGTGATCGGACTTTGCCAATCTTGCTTGTTACAGAGACCTAACACCCGGGAAGTTGAAACACCAATTTACCCAAACAGGGCCCAGAGTTTTGGTGCGACATCCCCTAGGGTTAGGCTTTTGGACGTTTAGAGTTCTCCATTGTTTCTCAATAATAAATAGGCCCTCGAGCCTCATTGTAACACAGTTTAGAGGTCTATAGCCGCCACATCTCTTCTCAGAGTTACGCTACCAACACCCTAGCTATTTTTATTTCCATTATGTCCGTAAGCGTATTTCAGTCATTCTTTTATTAATAAAATGAAGCATTATTTCCACTGCATCTCTGCATCTATGGCTATATGTGTATTCTGTTACGTTCCTACAAAAAATCTGGATCATGAAGACAATGGAAAAGCTGATGGATAGGCTTTCCCTTGGGAATGCCTCTGCTCTTCCTACACAACATGAACCTCAGTTTAGAAATCCTCAGTTTAGAAGACCTCAAAACCAACAGAGACCAAGGGAAAACATAAATCAGCCACCTTAACCTCAATTAAGGCCTCCTTTTCAGCAAAACTTAGTTGATGAAGAAGATCAGCCTGAAATACAAGAAGACTTAATTCATTTCTTAGATGAAAACATGTCTGGAATGTTTTTGACTAAGGAAGAACATGATGAGTCAGATCATGAAGTAAATAAGGGTGAGGAATTGTCTGATTATCTTGTTATCACTCAGATTTTCCTTGAAGTTGTTGGAAGAGGAAAGGGGTCCGAGGTAACCACAAACCAACCTTCAGGTACAGAATCTAGCCAATATGTACCCAGAGAGGGCTCTTTCTGTAAAATTTAGCTTTGTTTTGCAAGGTATTAGGCTAGTTATAAAGTCCAGGGGTTTTGATTTTGTTTGGGTTGATGGAATTTTTAGCTGAGATTAAGATCAAATGGTTTCAGTCCATTGGGCTAATGGAGTCAAAGGATTGGCCGCACTGGCTTAATTTTTTTAACAAAAGATGGTTTATCAGGGCAAGATAATCAAACTAGAAACAATTATAGATCTAAAATGAATGGAATGGAATTTCAAACGGATGAAAGGCAACGAAGAATCTTTCAACACATTCAAGAGAAGAGAAATAGATTGATTATCAATAAAGAGCAGTTAAGTATTCTTTACTAAATAACCAAAGATGTATGAACTAGACAAACAGGAGCAATTAAGAATTCGTTGTTTAAACTAGTTTAGAAGAAAACATTTAGAATAATAACGACTGAAATCAGATTACACCTAAGTACTTTCTGATTTAATCTTTTTCGTTAAATATCAAGATAATGAAACACAGATGATATTGTAAACAAATATTAAACTTCAAAACATGAGATAGAAATGAATTATTGATCCTTCATTTGACGCATGAATCCTGAGAAAAGTCTCCTGCCTCAATTCCTTGTCCAGTTTTGCCACGAAAAGTTTCTCCAAAGCTCTTTATTCCAAAATATTCAATGTTACATCAGAGTATAAGAATCCACCCTCAATAATTTGATTGAGGGCTTATTTATACAAAAAATCATACAAAATATCTCTTAACAAAACGAGATATGATCTAAGATGACTCACAAATAAGTTACAATAAAAATAGAGACAGATGGTCTCATAGATAAGACAAGAAGTAACCGATGTTGTGCTGTTTCCTCCTTTTGAGAATGTGCTGGAGGCAGGACCTATATTTTAGCTCATTGTTGTCCTCTTCAGTAATTTTGTTCTAACTGACTTGCTTCACTGATACTCTTTGTTCTTACTGATACACTTTAACTGAACTGATACTCTTTGACCGTTGTTTGTCCCTTTATCCTTTATACTGTAGTAAATAGGAAAAATTTCATATAAGGATAAATTTTACAAAAGTTCCAACAAATCTTCCCACCATTTATCTTCTGCTATTCTTGTCTGTTGAAGCTTCCTCAATGTTTCATCAGCCTCGGTATATCTGAAGAAATTAGGCTTATTAGGAAACAAATGCTTTACTTCATGTTCTAGATAAAACAAATTCTCTAATCTGTCATGAAGATTCCTTCCTGTAGGTAGTGTTGCTTCTTATGAAATGGTTGAGGAACTGGCTTGATTGTGAGCATGTATGTCCAATTTCTTAACATAAGTTTCCAGGTCCATTATTTTATCTTCTGAAACCATAGGGCTGGGCAACCCTTTATTCAATAAAACATTAAACCTTTCTCTGAAAGCAATGATTTCACTTTGCATGTTAAAACACCTTCGTTCTAAATTTTGCATAAGAGTTCTTTTAGTAAAAACTCTTTTTATCTCCAAGATTGTTGCAGCCCTGTCCTGAATACCCTGATCTGCAAGTTGCTGTCTGGTTTGGGTGTTTAGGAATTGTATGAGCTGATTGGCTTCCTCAGGTCTATTTCCTAATTATGCTCGTGTATTCTCAACTTCATCCAGAGCTACTTTGACCAAATCATTCTGCTCGTATATTATCTGGATTGAGGACCAGATATCTTTTATTGACTGAATAATATCATATCAAATAATGTCATTTATTTCTCTTAAAGGTTTCTCTAATGTGAGATCCCTTTCCAAAGCTTTAATTAACTTTTCCAACTTTTTTACTTCCCTTGTTTTGTCAGCAACAGTCATTTTTGAAAGATCATATTTCTGTTCGAAACTAATAAGCTGTAACTTTGTGTGCTGAAGTTCTGTTACTTGCAGTTTCAAGTCATTCATTTGCTTTACTAATTCTTCTGTACTCAAATTTGAAGTATTTACCTATGATGGCTCTGTTGATTGACCTGTTGGTTGACTTGTTGTACCTGTGATAACCTCTGTTGTAGATACTGGAACACTGGACTGCTTGTCTTTTAAAGCTTGTTCAAGCTCTTTTTCTGTTTCAGTCAGTTGCTCATTCATTTTTAAGAGAAACTCCATCATTTCTTCTTCGGAATTCTTCTTTATTACTTCTTCAGTTTGAGGATGTCTGGAGGCTGGCAATTTCAACTGCTTTCTCAAAGCTGCAATGTCGTCATCTTTTTTCTTGATTAGAGCTTCTATAGCTTTGACATCCTTTGGATTGTGTCCCAAACCAATTATTATTTCTTCCAATGTTTTTATCCTATTGTCTTTGGCTTGAGAAGAAGCCTTTTGAAGCTGTAACTGTGTATTGGTGTTCTCCAAAGAATCCTGTAACCTATGAGCTGCCATTGCCTTATCAGTTAAAGTAGAATAGATCATTTCACCAGTCTGCTTATGTAACTCAATCTGATCTAAAGGATGGATATCCTTTGCTAGGACTTCAAAGTTTGTCCTAATATAATCAGCAGCTGTTTGGGGTTGTTGCACCTTGGGTTTGAAATGGCTCATTATCATTTTTCCCTGTTGGATGTCAAAAGATGACATCAATCTTTCTTGATTCTTTGGAGCCATTTTCAGATATTGATTATATACTTGAATTCTCAGTGGATCATTCCTGGCCTTGATATTGATAAATGTCTTCTTTATATCTCCTGTATCTTTAACTGGTGTTTTGAAAGAAGATATTTCAACACTCTGTTGCTTCTGTAGCTCTTTCCTTTGTGAGGTAGTGGATGCTCCACTGACTGTACCTGTTTGTTGACTGCCCAATTGTTCTGGTCCTTGACTATCAAGGATTTCATCAATAGATTCTACTTCTGGAGGAGTATTCAATTTTTGTCTCTTGGCCTGAGGCTGTTGTGAAGATCTAGTGAGAGGGGTAGCAGCTTCAACTTCTCTCTTTTTTCCCTTTTCCACATTTAATGGAATCTGCAAAATTGACATTTCTACTGGATTGGTTTGAATGAAAGAAACCTGTACTTGATCCCGTCCCTTGGAAGTTTGAGGTTGTTTTGTCACAGTGAATGTTTCTTTAACTTGTGTATCAACCTCTTTCTCTTTTCCCTTAGATGATAATGCAATATTTTCTTGTAATTTCTGCTGAAAAATTCCAGCTGAGGAAGGACCAACCTCTGATCTTGGTACCTGTGCAAAAGAGTCTAGGTCAAGCATCTTTTCAAGGTCTTTCATAACATTGTCTACATTGACCTGCTCACTATCCTGCTCTATCAATGTTCCTTCTATCCATTCATCTGTATTAGCATATTTTTCAATCTCTGGGATTCTTTGATGTATGTATGGTGCTGATTTATTCTTCATTCTTTTATCACAAATGAAGTTGAATGGGTCATAAGGCACCCAATAGAAACTCTTTTGTAATCTGAAACGGTCTTCTAATATCTTTTCGGCCTCTTCCCCTGCATCCCTAGAGTTACAGATAAAGGGACCTAATTGACTTTTGATCCGGAGTTGAGCCTTCTTCTTTGCATTACAAAAATGAACTATATCAGAATTGTTCATCTTCCTGAAATATTCTAATACAAAGATTCTCATGGGGACATATTTTGGCAATTTGAATGGACATAATTCACATCCATATATCCTAACTGCAGTGTGATTTTGGTATAAGTACCAATCACCAACTTTGTATTGTTTTGAGAGCTGTAAAGTTTTCTTGATTTCATTGCTGAGTCTTGGAGGAGAAACTCCTGTCAACAAGGTGGTTGCAGGATGTATAAAAAGATCAATGAACTCATTATAGGAATAGGGAGAATCTCGAGAACTATGAGTGATGGCTGACCAAAAGACAATAGACCTAGGATTCCCTTGGGCATTAAGCTTCTTGATATAGAAAGGGAAATTTTCTGACTGGTAATAGAGCATGAGGTGGTAGATGATAGAGGAATAATTGAATACTTTCTCATTTTCTAATCTCATGAATTGATCATGGATTTTATCTGCAATGTATGATGCAAAGTCATACCTGACAGCAGGAGGCTGTCTAGGGGTAAAAATAGACAATAATACTAGAGTTAAATGGTCAACATATTCACTGGTATTAAAGCCCATTATAAAGGATATCATTTCCAAAACAAGTCTTCCCTGCTCAGTGAAAAAAGAATACCCATAAGGGGGAGGGCCTTTAGGCTGATGATCAGGCGCCTTTAGGCTGATGATCAGGCAACATAAAGGTATGGCAGATGTGGCTTAATTCTTCATGGGATAGTTTGGTGGATTTCTCAAGTAAATCTCCCATGGACAGGGGAGTGAGGGCCTGATCAGGTTGAAAATTTAGCATCTCATTGATAGACTGAGCAGTAATTGGGAAAAGGACATCTTGATTTGAGGATAAGACTGCTCTTTGGTTAGGATCATAATTTGCATGGAAAAAATGGATTATTTCAGGGAAAATATGGACAGAGGGAAAGAGGTACCTAGGAAGATTAGATTCCCATAACCCAATCATATCCAAGCCATTCAAATAATTGTCTCTGCAGCGACAAAAAATTCGAAGAGGACTATCACTAAAAGGCAGGTCTTAAATCTGGAAATCTCTGTCGACTAATGATAAATAATCCAAGTCTCTATGAGGGGCGTTCAATGGGGTGACATTTAAAGCCACAGGAACTTCCATTCTTGGTTCTTGTGGATTCAAAAAATGGAAATTCGGCTTATGGTGAAAAATTGAGCAAAATTATAGGTTTCGATGGGAGAAATAGGTACAATTGCAGATTGGGAATTCAATTACAGTTCTCGGGATTAAGGAATGAACTAGAAATTAATTTTAACTCTGTTTCAGTGAAAGGGAAAGGAAAGCCGAGTTTCTTACAGAGTTCAGTGTGAATTTAGGGTAAATACCTGTTTTTTCTTTTGGAGATAGCAGGTACTGGTTAAGGCGGATAATCTTCTGAGAGGCTTGACTGCAATTTTCTTCGACAAGATAAAGGTTGGCGGACTTCAAAAATTTGAAATTCGAAATTTCTGCATGGAGGGTGTATTCGTTTTCTGCGTACAAAATAATGAAAAAGACGCAAATTTTGTTTTATTGGCAAAGTCAAATGGGGGGTGAATTTTTTATTATTTTAATAAATGATGTCATCCTGTACGACAGATGAGTCACAGGAAAAGGTGGTAAATGGTTTATTCCGCACCACTTTTGAGGGAAGGCGGTTTTGGGCGGAGAGGCAGCGAATCCATAGAACACACGACACGTGGCCAAGGTACTAATTGAAAACCACTGGAATTTCGCGCGTTAATGCTCGGATCGGGGATGGCCAGTGGAATTAATGACAACTGTCGATCTTGGAGCGGCCGATCGAACGGTGGACGGGACAGGGAGTTGATAGGGTTTTAATGGCGCGGGCCCGACGCATTTTATTACGAATTAATAATTTCGGGAGCATTTTGATTGGTGGGGTAGGTTCTTAATTAATCGTGAGGATTAATTAAGTCCTTTATGCAGCAGGAAAGTGATCGGGAATGGTTTTTAAACCAGAGTCAAAGTTAGGGTATGGGTTACTAACTCAAGTTAAGCGTCGGGAAAATTGAAAATACAAAGGGGATGAGTTATTTGTTTGAAGTTTTAGTTTAAACTAAACTTCGGGTTTGTTTTTGTTTTAAACACATAAAACATGTTTAAAAGTTTTTCCATATATATTTTTTATTATACAGTAATTAAATCAATGCGATTTATTTACCATAGGGGGCGGGAATAGAATTAAAGATATTTTTTAGCCAAAAGGGAATATAAAGTGGGTTTTTTATTTGAAATAAGTGGGAATTAAATACTTTTGGCTAAAAATTATAATACAAGGGCTTTTGGAATATTATATAAAAAGGGGCTATATACATAGGACAAGGTTATTTCAATAAGAATTTAATATATAAATTAGAGTTAATATGACAAGGGAACAATGTAAACTCAAAATACTTAAATATAACCAAGAAAGTGAAGATTCAAAAGTAAATGGCATTATTATACTTTCATCACTTAGACTTAGAATAAAAGTGATTTTGAGGGCTTTTCATGAAATATTGAAGGATTTTCCTAAATAAAATGGGATTTTACTTAGAAAAATATTTTTGAGAGGTGAATGAATGTGATAATGGATGATTTCAAGTACTTAGGTTTTTTCAATTATTGGGCCAAGGGTCCGGTCCCTCCAAAAGTCAAGGAAATGCCTTGAGCCCCTCTAATCTTTAAATACCTTAGCACTTTAGGGGAAATTAGTGAAATTTTTAAGGGAAATTGAAGGGGAAGTTAATAATCTTGACTTTGCTTTGCTGTGAACTTCTTCCAATGTAGTATCTGCATTTGCACTTGTGATGAAATTAAAATTGAACACATTTGGAACCATCATTCATCACATGTAATTCTGCAACAACATCTACCTACCTACCTACTTACTCTACCATTTTCTCTTCTTTATTAGGGTGCACTTAGACTGGAAAACCCTTATCAATCTTCTTTTTCTTTTACATGGAAAACCTATCTAAGTCTACACTTATTACATCCAAGGGCTCATATTAAACTGTTGAGCACCTTTTATTAACTCTACCTATCTACTTATCTGCCAAGATTAAACTGTTTGGCCAGATATTTATTCTCTATTCTACAGCATGAAATTGAAAAATGAATGAGTCAAGTTTAAATAGTTTGACTCTTCATAAATTGTGGCAAAAGTTTGACAAACTGCACACAATTTTTTTTATTACATCAGAGCAAAAAGTAGTGGCATTTAGAGTTGCACACTTTCCTTGGCCTTTCTTTTGATGGGGTTCATTTTCTTTCACTTTTTTGGCCAATTTTATTTTTTCACCCTTTGATTTTTCTTTTAGGGTATACCCTCTTTACATTTTTTTAAATTTTTTGATTTTTTTACTTTTTAAGAATATGGAACACCTTTGCAACAAGAAAAAGGTTTGAACATATTGCATAGTTCAACAAGTCAATCATGAAAAATGACACCTATTGGTATAGGAGTCTAACATATCTTAAAGGGTATCAACATGCAATATTTGAGATGCAGAAACAATACAACCTTAGAAACAGAAATGTGCCAATTATTGCAAACAAAACATAGCCCAAGAAAGATTCCCCCAAGGTTGCCGAGGTTAGGAAAGATACACCACCTCCTCTTCCTGCCAAAGGGACTGAAAAATCTGCTTCTGTTTTCAGTTTGGAGAGTGATATCTCTAAGATCAAAATCCCAGTACCTTTTGGAGAAATTCTTAAGGTGAATGAATACAAAATTAAGATTGTAAAAATGCTGAATTCCCAACCGAGAGTTGGTGATATCCTAAATGTTCAAGAAGATCATCCAACCATATACTTGGGTCCAAGATTAGAGGATGAACAGAATGAAGAGGTTCCTCCTTTTTATGTTAGCCTTAGTGTTCATGACATGAAATTGCATGATGCCATGTTGGATTCAAGAGCCTCTCATAATCTTATGCCCAAAGTGATTATGGAAATGATGGGATTGAAAATTACTAGACCATACAAGGATTTTTTTTTTCCTTTTATTCAGAAAGAGTTCAGTGCATTGGTTTAATAAAATATGTTTAATGGTAATGGACATTGTGGTAGTAGACATTCCACCTAAGTTTGGCATGCTGTTATCAAGGTCATGGGCATAAAATATCAAAGGTACAATGCAAATGGACCACACTTATGCCACCATTCCTATTTTTGGTGAGAAAAGGAGACTATACAGAGAAACAAGGATGGCTTATATGGTAAGTAGAAAAGAAAAACCTCAGAACTTTCCAATATATGTTGTTGATATTGAATTAGGATCTACTATTCTATTCAATGAATTGACTGATGAAGTAGAAGATGAAAAGAAAGCAGAAAATCAACAGACAGAAAATTAGCAAATCGGTGACGAGAAGGCGGAATGTTCATGGTTGTTACACTTTAATGGATCAGCAGGAAGAGAGGGGGCTGGAGCAGGAATATGGATCACAACTCCAGAAGATGAAAGTAAGTTCTTTTCTTACAAACTGAATTTTGATTGCACAAATAACAGGGTTGAGTATGAATCTTTATTTTTGGGCTTAGAAATTTTGAAGAGAATGAATGCCCAAAATATTTCTGTTTGTGGAGATTCTGAATTAGTTATTAAGCAAGTTGAGGGTGTATATCAAACCAAGGATGTGAGAAAGAGGGCATACATAAATTTGATCATGGAGATGTTAGAGAATTTCCAAGAATATTAATTTATTGTGAAGACTAGGGAGAAAAACTCAGTAGCTGACTCCCTAGCTGTCTCTACAAGTCTATTTATCATCCCCGCACATTCCACTAAAATATATGAGGTTGAAGTTCGCCATAGACCTTCTATCATTGATAACATTATCTTTTGGAAAGTTTTTGAGGATGACCAACAAGTCAAAAACTTTATAGAACTGAAAGAGGAGTTTGAAAGTACACAAGTAGATAAACAAAACATGATTGCTGAAACAAAGGGAAATTCTCAAGTGTTACAGCTGAAGAATAACTCTACACCCAAAGGTCTCATACCCCTTGAGAATATTTTTGATCAGAATGATGTGTTTAAGTCTCCCAGGATACAAGCTGATGATGAAGAGGTAAAGAGTTGTAATATTGGTACAATAGAAATGCTAAAGATGATTAAGCTTTCAAAGTTTCTTTCAGTTGACATGAAATATAAATATATTGAGATGATGAAAAGGTTCATAGATGGTTTTGCATGGAGTTATGCTGATTTGAAGAAGTATGATCCTACTATCATTCAGCATACCATTCCCATTAAAGAAAATGAAAATACTTTCAAACAGAAGCTGAGGAGGATTAATCCACTTCTCATGACTCTGATTGAGAAGGGAGTCAAGAAACTCTTTGATGCTAAAATTATTGTTCCAATCTGATTTTCAAAGTGGCTTTCAAACTTGGTTCTAGTCAGAAAAAAGAGTGGAGAAATCAAAATCTGCATTGACTTCAAAATTTTGAACAAAGCCGTTTTGAAGGAAAACTACCCTCTCCCAAAGATGGACCAAATTTTTCAGAACATTGTTGGTTCCCAAAGGATGTCTATCCTTGATGGTTTTTCAAGGTACAATTAGATACTTATGCATCTAGAAGATTAGGAAAAAAAAAATGTTTACCACACCA
Source organism: Pinus albicaulis (assembly GCA_034641835.2). Classification (NCBI taxonomy): domain Eukaryota; kingdom Viridiplantae; phylum Streptophyta; class Pinopsida; order Pinales; family Pinaceae; genus Pinus; species Pinus albicaulis. The sequence continues at coordinate 228,329,266 of CM076584.1, read as the reverse complement.
TGGGGCACATTCATGTATGCAAAGATGCCTTTTGGTCTGATGAATGCAGGAGCTACTTTTCAAAGAGAAATGGACATTGCCTTTGCTGAGGAGAAGGAAAAGATGGTGGTTGTCTATCTGGATGAGATAACGGTCTTCTCAGGGAGAGAAGAATATCACTTGAAGCACCTAGAAAAAATTCTGCTGAAGTGTAGAAGGTTTGGAATTTCTCTCAGTCCCACTAAAAGCATTTTTTTCTCTAACTTCAGTGAAGTTACTTGGGCATATTATTTCTAAATATGGGATTAATATTGATCCAAACATGATTAATGCAATTCCTAAAGTGGATCTGCCTAGAAGCTAAAAGGAAATTCAGTCTTTCCTTGGAAGGGTAAATTTTGTGAGGAGGTTTATTCCTAATTTTGCTGAGATTGTAAAAGACATAACAAAGATGCTGAAGAAGGGATCTGACATCAAGTGGATAGTAGAAGAAAAGCACTCATTTTAGGAGATTAAGAAGGAACTCACTCAAGCACTAGTGTTGATTAGCCTGGATTTTTCAAAATAATTTCTGGTTTTTACATTTGCATCAGAAAATAAAATTGTTGCAGAAAGGACAACAAGGTACTGAGCAGCCCATTTCATTTTTTAGTAGGACATTAGCTAATTCAGAGCTAAATTATAACATCTTAGAGAAGAAAGCTTATTCCTTGGTCAAGGCCATCAAATATTTCAGAATTTACATTCTGCATTCTCATGTTATAGCTTTTGTTCCTAATGCTATTGTGAAGGACATCTTAACTCAAGCTGATCCTAATGGTAAGACAGGAAAGTGGATAGCTAACTTGCTGGAATATGATATAGATATTAGGCCCACAAATTGGTCAAAGGTCAAGGCCTAGCAAATTTGATGGCACAATCAAATTTTGACTGTCTTGATATGAATAATTGCAGAAATTTCAAAATTATCAGATGAAGATGAAGAGTTGATTCCCATTGAAGAGAAGTACATCCTTTCTGACTGGTACAAAGACATTGTTTTTATCTTACATCATCATAGAGCACCCGCTGAGTTGAAAATGTCTAGGGCAAGATTTTTGAAGTTAAAATCTTTGAGGTACTGCATCATTGATAAAAATTTGTATTAGAAAGATACCGGTGGTATTATTTTGAATTTTTTGCTGGAAGAGGAGGCTGGAAGGGTGATTACAGAGTTTCAGAAAGGAGATTGTGGAGGTCATAATTATTGGAAGGCTACAAAAAATAAGATTCTCAGAGCAGGGTATTATTGGCCTAATATGTTTAAAGATGTCTAAAAAAATATTGTTGTCTGCCATGACTGCTAGATTTTTGATGGTAAGAAGAAGCTTGTTCCTTTACCCTTGATGCCTATCTATGTTGAGGCTCCATTGTAGCAGTGGGGGCTAGATTTTATTAGTGAGATTCATCCATCATATTCAGGTCAGCATCACTGGATTTTGATAGCAACTGATTATTTCACCAATTTGATTAAAGCAATCCAAACTAGGAAAGCAAATGTTTCAGTTATCATTTCATTTTTGGAAAATAATATATTGTCTAGGTTTGGCTGCCCTATGAAGATCATCACTGATTATGCAAAGACATTCAAATATAAGAAGTTGATCAGTTTTTTCATCAATATCACATTACACTTGGGCATTCTATTGCATATTATCCACAAGGTAATGGTCTTGCTGAATCTTCTAACAAGAGAATTGTGAGGATTATTAAGAAGATGTTGTAGGAAAATAAGAAGTCATGAAATTTGAAGCTAAAGTATTCTCTATGGGCTGATACAGTGTGCACAAAGAGATAAATTGGAACTTCACCTTATGAGTTGGTTTATGGGGCTGAAGCCATTTTTCCTACATCCTTGGGAGTGCCTGTCATGAAGCTGCTGCAAGGATTAGAGGAGGAGCCGAATGCAATTCAGAGGAGGATTAATCAGTTGATAGCATTGCAAGAGAAAATGGAGGAAGTTTATAACAGTAATCAACAATCTCAAAATAGAATCAAGAAGACATTTGACAGGAAGGTCAAGGAAGAAAAATTTCAAATCTAAGATGTGGTTTTGAAATGGGAGGCCAGGATTAAATAAAATGGGAAACATGGTAAGTTTGAGAATATTTGGAAAGGTTCATTCAGAGTAGCTACATTTCATGGGAAAAAAACTTACATTCAGCAGGAGATGGATGGACAACCTTGTGCGGGAGGGTCTGTCAATGGCAGATTTTTGAAGCACTGTTCCTCTTAAATTCTGCTGATCATTCATTCCATTGTACATGGTCCATTTTATATTTTTTTATGCTAATAAAGACAAGCTGATCATCAAGCTTGAGCCTGAGGTGAAGGCCATTAGAGTTTGAAGGAAATATTGACAAATTTCAGAGTTTTTGTTTTTAAGAAGATGGATAGAAGAACTGGAACTACAGGTTCTTTGGTGTATCACAGGGGCATACCATCCCAAGTGGAGCCACTGTTATCACTCAAAAAAATGAAACATCATTTGAAAAAGTCTTAGAGGTTCATGTGTCAAAGGTAGGGTCATAGAATTCATTTTTCATTACTGGGTTAAGGAAAATTTAAAATTTTTCTTATGAGCTTATCCGAAAGTCCAAAAATCACCCCCATTCAAATATTTTCATGTCACATTAGTCATTATTTTCTGACATTTTCCATTTCCCAGGCTTATAACTCCGAAAAAGTCATTTTAGCCAAGAATCCCTACTTTCGTAGGGAAATACACAGATAAAGCGCACTTTTCGCTATGAAACTGCTAATACTTTTGTAGCGAAACTGCCCAGAAATACACTAGGTACGCTACGAAAGGAAGGATTCATGTCTGTCTTGTCAAAATAGATGCTAGGTGTCAGTAAATGATTGAAAGGGATAGGGTAGATGCCATTCGAGTAAGTTAGGGTTAAGATTAAGGTACAATGGTCAAGGATAAAGTCATTATTACTATTTTAAGCATGTAGGAGTCATCATTATGCCATGAGTTTTCATCTAACTTCAAAATATTTCCCAATTGAGTCATTTTTCATTCTCCACTCCCTCTTCACATGTTATTTAGCTATGGAGAGCTATTTCACTGAGCCCAAGTTGTGGCTGGTATTTTCAAAAGTTTACAGGTATCACTGATCAAGTGAGGCAGAGAAGACATAAAAGTATCATAGCTGCAAAGAAGAAGACCAAAAAAGGTGGCCATTGTCTCAGATATGAGCCATCAGACATGAACCTGATAAGTGAAGACCCAATAGCTTCAGAAGTTTTCAAAAGAACAAGGTGTTTGCAGTTTTGCCAAATATTGCAAGGATGCCATGTAAAAGTTTCTAAAGAGTTTGCCCTAAATTTCATTGGGACATCTACAAAAGTGGGAATGCTTAACCTCACTATAACACTAGGAACCATTATAGCAGCAACAGGGATTCCAAGAAGAGAAGAAAAATGGTTCAAAGGTTTCAAATTCAACATACAGGAATATAAAGAATTTTTCAAGCCAGAACATAGTGAGGTTGACCTTACAAATTCCATTCCAAGGATTTTCATGAAAGATAATTTCTCAAAGCGACTACCTATCATTCATAAATACTTCACTTGTGAAGGGATATATCATAAAGTTTATTCTTACCACTTCAAGCTTCTTCTACATTTTTTTGGTAAGATATCTCTTGATCTACCTTTTTATTTATACATAAGATTAGGAAAAATGGTAGATAAAGTTCATGATAAAACTGAAGAAAGTGAAACCTCACATTTTCATCATGGTTTAATAAATTTGCTGGTTTTAGATGAGTTAAAAATACTGGCAGAGACTGGTCTTCTTTTCTGTTTGTTAGTGGTTTTGAAGCGGATTCCATCACCCCTAAAATAACTCCTAAATATAGAGGTATAACATCACCTTTAGTGGTAGAAGAAAGTGAACCAGTAGGGGCAGAGAAAAGTGATCCAGTAATCATGGAAATAGAGCAGTTGCAAAAACTAGATACACCTGGTGTTTCACTTGCCAAACAAAAGTCAACTATGAGAAAACCTACAAAACAAGAGCCAAATGTGAGTAAACATGGCAGAAAAAGGATTACAAGGAGCCAAATAGTGGCTAAAGGAAATTTATAAGACATTCTACATGCTATTGATATTGAAGAGACTCCCATAGTCCAAGCTGAGGATATAGATGAGGGAGGAAAGAAGCTCAAGAAAGCTAAGTTAGCAAAGAAGTTAGAGTTTGAAGGTGAGGATGCAGGTTTTATGTTTTAGGCTAGGAAACCCATGAGAAGACATGCTAGAAAATTTTTGGAAAGTAGTAAAGAAGCTCATCCAACCACTAAAACTGTCTAGTCACCACAAAGCATTATTGACCTTTCATCACCTGCAGAAGAAGATCCACTCTTCAAGCAAAGGAAAGGAAAGGAGAAAATTATTGAGAAAACAGATATTGAGTTATTAAAGGAGAAATTGAAGTTAGAAAATCATGAAATAGAAGTCATGAAGAAAGAGGCAAGGAAACATAATGTCCAAAAAGTGCAATTTGAGAAAATGAAAGAGATTTGGGAAGAGAAGGTTGATAGTGTGTCAAAGACCTTAGATGATACAAAACAACTAATCAAATGGACTATGCAATTAAGAAAAGAGGTGAAGCATGTTAGAAGAATGAACCTGCACTTGAAATATAGCAATATAAAGCTAAAGGACCAAGTTAAAGACCTCTAAGAGCAGTTAGAATTGATCCATGAGGAGCTAGAGAAGAAGGGTTTAAAGATGACTGTAGTGTAGGAGCCCATAACTCAACTCATCATTAATGAAGAGGAAACAACTCAAGGCTCTTAAGTTGAGTTTGTTTATGTTTTCAGAGGTTAATGGAATGTTTAAAACCAATTTTATACAACTGGAAGGTACCTTTTTGAAACAAGGTCAAAATCTAGAAATTGCACAGTTTTCCACAGTTTCATAGCGTTTCCTAGGCTTGAAGCCAGAAAAACGCTATGAAAATTTATGTAGCTTTCTTTTTTCTTCTAATACCATTTTTTGCGGATTTTATGGAGGGGAAATAGTAGTGTTGATATGTCAGGTCATGATGGAAACCATGCAAGAGCAAAGAAGCAAAAAATTTGATTGCGAAAGTCATTTTTTGGACGCTATGAAAGCACGCTACGAAACTGCCATGTTTTTGTAGTGAGCTATTTTGAAGGTTTTTGAGCAAGTTTAAGAGAAATTTTGGACAGGTATACACATTCAACAGGTCAAGGGACCTTGCCAACAATCATCCATGACTTGAAGACCATGAAATGGAGACAACTCATCAGTTGAAGGCTTCGTTTAAGATAGGGTCCTGTTTCCCTAAAAAATAGTGCTTGTTTCCATATGTTGAGGAGGATATTTAACATTTCAAGTAGTGATGAGCTATGACATAGCCCATTCAAAAATATTAAGCATTAGTTTTCAGATATGTAACTATTTTAAGAGATAAGGTAGTTTGATGTAATAAATAGGAATTTGAGTCCTATTAGGAAAAGGACTGTTTTAGAGTGTAGTTTTTATTTTCGGATTAAAGCACATGTTTACTGTTATGCAAGGTGTCATAGGAAGAGTTTGATGAATCTAGCCAAGAGGTAGATCATCTCTGATGTAAGAAGGTCTATTAAAGGGCGGATTATCGAAATTGTAAAGGGTTGGAGATTTTTTTCACTACTGCAGCTTTATGTAATTTGACTGATATCAGTAATACAGAGGAATTTTTCTTGACAGAACTGAGATTCTCATGGATTTTTTAATGCCTCTATGATCTATATTTTTTGTTGAGATTTAACAAGATGATGAGCTTAGTGAAAAGAGTTGACTTCACTAAGTGCGCCCGCAGGCTATTTTTGGCGCAAGTCTATTTTTAGACATGGTGATCATATTTTAGAAGTTGTAGGATGCTATTTGTAGATGGTTGGTCAAGTTGGAAAAATATATGAAATTATATTTTTAGAATATTGGGCGAATTCTATATATAGATCGTCGATCTAAAAATATATGCATGTCGATTATTATTAGCTCTTAATAATAATCAGACTCTAAATAGGAACTTATTCTCTTGGAGCACTTAATTTCAGTATATAGATTTTTCAAATCAGTGGGCTGAAGGAATTACAAAATTCCTAAGGGTTTACTAGAGTTCATGCATGGAGGACTTAGTTAGAACTAAAGTGGTAGTGTTATGATAGAGTTGGAAGAGTAGTTCATGGAGTTGTATTTAGTTTAATTCAATTAGACTCAGTTGAGCTAGTTGTATCTAATATAAATGAATGATACACTAGTGAGAGTGGAGTGAATTAATTAGTTAATTAATTCAAAAATAATAACTCATTAATCAACTAAAAAATACAGCAGTTAACTACAATGCATGTCAGATCAATTGGAGACCCAATGCAGAGATAGGTGAAAGGGTGAGATAGACTATCTGTTGTGACCATAGTGATGCATGAATTGCATCTACATATACATTAGATTTTCCAATGATAATCACGTAGTCAAGGAGAGTGTGATTGCATTGAATTGGTCTTTGTAATCAACTTGGATTGTGCGGTGGAGGCAGGCTAGCAGGAGGGCACAAATTGGTGCATGGATTTGCATATTTCTTTTATGTTAGTGTGTGACGATTGAATGTACTAAGAGATTGATGTACTAAGCTTTGTATGAGGATTGTTACATGATCTCCATGATACATAATATATGATATTTGGGGTTTTAAGCTTAAAGCTTTCCCGTTAAACAACTGTGTTATGTGCGATTGTTTTTATGCTTCATGTGTGTGCAATTAATTTTCCACAAAAGATTAATAGTGGAATTATTCTATATTTTGCAAGAAGTTAAATATTGTGATATCAAGGGAATATAGGGCATATGCATGCTTAATGTATATAATTTCTACATGGTATCAGAGCAGTGTTAATTCTTGAATATTATAATTTTGAAGAGTTGCTGAGTTTGTGCTGGTGGATAATTCGAATTTGCTGCAGAAAATTCTTGGTGCAGAAGTTGAGTATACATTGAAATGTATTTTAATGGGTTGCGATTGGAGTATGCCCTTGATGGGAGCTCAAATTACATAGCCTGGAAGGATAGGATGGAGGCGGTGCTGGAGGATAATGGACTGAAGGAGTTCATTGACAGTGATGTTCCTAATCCGAGATCTAGCGATGCTGCATTACTTGACGCATGGCAAAAGAAGATAGCAAAGACAAGAAGAATTCTGTTCGAAGGTGTGAAGGACCATATTGTGTCTAGCGTTCATGGAAAATCCACTCCATTATTAAAGTGCAAGGCTTTGACAGATTTGTTCCAAAGCAGAAGCGACCAGAGGAAGTTGGCGCTTAAAGACAATCTCAGAAAAATAAAAATGGAGAAGGGTGACAATATTCCAAAATACCTCACGAAGTTTGTCCACTACAAGGATGAACTCGGAAGTGTGGGGATCACTGTTGATGAATAAGACTTGGTGAGCTTGGCTCTCCTTGGGCTTTCAAAGAGTTGGCATAGCTACGAAGACTCTGTCAATGGACGGGAGAAACTTCCGGAATGGGAGCGAATTTGGTCAAATCTTGTGCAGGAGGAGATAAGGCGGGGTACTAGGGATGGCTCTTCATCGAAGAATGAAGATGAAGAGAATTGTGCTTTGGATGCCTGTTATCCCCCTATAAATTCCTTGACAAGCAAGCAAGGGGCTAATTTGTTTTTTGAGCCTTCAAGGAATGCATTTCCTCTAAAAACACATCATCATTGAAGTCTCCTGTGCCTTTGCCTTTGATAAACCCCCACTGCTGTCCCTAGTTTAAAGGTCCTCACTGATTTGTAAAAAGTTTTGCTCCAAAAGCATACATTTGCCCCTTTTATCCCTCCAGAATGCCCGTTTTAACCTTTGTTTTCCCCTTGTCAAATTCCCCTCTAATCCCCTAAATCTCCCCTTCTTTCCCCTATCGTTGCCCTTCATAGGCCTTAAAATGCTCTAAAAATGGGCCAACTAACCATATTTTCATGTCTATTGGGTCTTAGCCCCCTTCAGACCAGCCCCCTTAATCTTTCTCTCCACGGACCCAATGCCAAGACCAGGCGCCAAGGCGGAATGCGCTTATCTCAATTGGTTATCAGGTGATTTTTTCGCCGTCGATCTATTCAAATCTGACGGTTATCACAAAATCTCTTCTCACCCGTCTTTCCCATCCGTCGCCCGATCATATATCAACCATCCATTTCCCCGCAGATCTATGGTTTGTATTCCCTCCGCCTGGTGGTCCCTGCAATGCGCACTGTTCATAAACCACCGGTTTCCATCGCACCGCGTTTGGAGGTTGGGCGGTAATTTTTTTTTTTAGAGCGATTCCACTCATCGCATGACACGTGGCTTCACGCACTATTCACAAACCGCCCTCCATCGCGCGTTACCGTTCTACGTTTGCCCCGACGCAATATCGTCGTGCGCCATCCGATCTGAGGTAGGCCATCCAACGACGATCGCTCCGCGAAGTCGCACGAGGATTAATTAGAGGCAATCGTACCCCTGTCCCACTGTCCATCGCCCTTCGACATGTTTTCCACCGTCGATCTCCGCCGGAGATCGGACGACCCAGATTAAATGCATGCCTGCAAATTAACCCCGTATCGCCACGTCACCCTTTCCACGTAGTTTGTCGTATTTCGCCCGTCTCTCTTTATATATTCAAAGGTTCAAAGTTCAAAGGTTTTGCATTAAAAATTTGCTGCTCTCCACCCACGTCCTCCAGACCATGTTCCACTATTACGTTGCATTTTCCACCATGATCCTACACTTTTCTGCCATCTCACCAGTCTACATGGCCATTCTCGTCATCCTCGTTGCATCCACCACCTCCATGAGTGGTTTTCTTAACAGGTTTTCATGTTTTGCAGGGTTATCAGATGGTGAAAGCCACCATGATTACACAGTCTTTATTACAATGGAAGAAAATGCAGAAAGGACCATTTTTCAGAGGCCGAAATCACGAAGAAAGCTTGGGAAGGAGCCATGACAGGACTTGCATTAAAGGAACAGGGTTTGAACTTTGAAAAACCTCCCCAGAGCCATTAAAAGCGCATATTTCATCGACAGAGACAGAAATGGAGCAGCAGAGAGTTTAAGGCATGAAAATGAAGATCTTTGAGCCTTAACTCAGTGGTTTAGAGGCAAAGTACCAGATTGAAGACATCATGGATCGCACAGAGGGTAAAAAGCACATAAATTAATGTATATCAGGTTTTCTACATCAGTAGAATGTTTTTCTCCATGAAAGGACACAGTAAACATTAGTGTTTCAGTCTACATTGTGTCCAAGTAAAGTTTTCCCCCTTGACAACAGTCCTATGCTATCAGAAGCATTTGTTTCACAGTATGGCAGACCTTAGCATCATTATTATACCTTTGTTTAGTTCACTAGAGTGTTACATCAAGTACATCAGAGACATACCTGGAGTAAAATGCAGCCTGACGAAGATCACTCTTCCATCCAAAGAGTACCAGAGATAAATGCTCAGAATTTAAAACAGAATGGGCTTCGGCCCTCCTCCTCTTTTGACTTTTAATGCTTCATTTAGTTTTTCACCTACCTTCTCTGCTCTCTTTAGCTATAAAATTCATGAAGGAGCTCATTGTAAAGGTTGTTGATTAGTTATCAGAGAATTGCAAGCTGTAAGTTGTAATATAGGCTGAGGAAGAGGTTTTCTGACTGAGTATCCAGCTATTGGAAATGTTGTACTTGACTGGTGTTGCTTTTTAATATGACAAGAACATTTCTTTGGATCCTGATCTAAAGCAGCGGTGATGTTTTTCTATCTCTGTATTTGTGTTTAACTTGCATTCCATTTCATTTCATTTCTACTGGCTCGCATCAGAAATCTGGCATAGGATTTACCCTTGTTAGGTACCCTATGTTTCTGCTCTCCTTGCCTTTAATGTTTTCTGCTAAATGTGTTATATAAAATTTGATTTCAGTTAATTTAACCAGTGTAGTGGATGTTATTGCCTGCTAGCTGATGTATGAATTAAATGAATCCATTCTTATATGTTCTTGTTAGGATTTAATTGAAATAATTGGGAACACTGGGAGGTCTAGAACCCTGTTATATCTCACTAGGATCCTTTTCAATTGATTGAACCTTTCTAAGATCCCTCAAGCTGGAGGCCGAAGCATTGAGAGTTCAAAGTCTCTCTCTGATCTCGGGTCTTTAACTTTGTGTTCTAAATCTTTATTGTTTCCTCGTCCCTCACCATTCCTTACCACACTATCTTAAGATCCAATGTTTTATATGACTAGCCCAACTGAAAGCCTACACATTGAATAGCAAGTAAACCCTTTCCTGACTCCATTGCCCAATGGTCTTGAATGCTCCCTGGAACACTTCACCTCTGCCTAAATCCTCTTTGCTCATCCTTGTCTTATATTGAACCTTTCTTTCTTGATGACCATAAACCACACCAACAATCAAACAAACAAACCCCGAGCCTTATAACTAGCCTAATATCTTAAATTTTTAACTTCCAAGATATATACCTTAAACAATCATAGAGAGATCCCTCTCTGGACCCAGGAGGGCTAGATCCTGAGGTCTAAAAGTGGTTTGATGTTGTCTCATCTTTTGGTATTTCCAACCTTGCCAAAACATGGGAACCCCAACATAATGCCGACTCCACTGGGGAAAATATGAGAACCTATAACTGATAACATTGGTCTATTTCCCATTGTCGTCACCAACATAATGGCGACTTCGCTGGGGATATTCTGAGTACTTTCACCTTAGTACATCATAAGAACCTCAGAAACCTATAATCTCTGGTTGGGTTGGCAGTTAAGCACTCATATTCACAGATCAACCTCTATACCATTTGTTGTGTTTTTCCCACACTCTTAGACAGAGTCTGGAAAGGGTCAGGTAGCCTCCGAATCTCACAATCTTTCAGAGGTGACATATATGGTAAAAGCCCTTCCAGTCAATCTCTGGATAGAGCTTGCTGTGTTTGGAAGATGTCCTTGAAAAGGGACATCTCATAATCACTGTGGTGGAAAGTGTACCCCCCAGAAGCACCCTCCATCTAACGACTCCATAATTCCTAAACAAATAAAAGACTCCACTGGTGATCAATAGGCCTGCTGATTATGTTGGTTCAAATAAGACTCCACTGGGAGACCAGAGCCCATTACGACATCAACCATAATAGGAGTAACAAGTAGGTTTAAGCTGATTTGTTGGAAAAAAACATTCTGGCTTTAAGAACCATTCACACGAGAGCTTATCCCAACCCAAACCCACTTGAAATAGTTGATAACCCTGAGATCATCCTCAAAAGATCTCCTACACCTAAACGATCAACTATTTCTATCCACATCCATAGAGCTAACTCTGCACCAGAAGACTTTACAGCTCTATCAGACCCATTTTTTGACCTAGGCACTCAAAACAGTTTACCAAGAACTAGGTCATTCAGCATCATAGACCGGTCAGACCTTGAGCTTCCTGCTTCACCACCTCAAAGTGGTAAACACCTTTGGGATAGACAGACCCCTCCATCTACACCTCTTGATATTCACTTCATTCAAAACTCGGGGGTCAATCATCCTAGATCTGCTCATCAGTTTTCTACTGGTCATAATATCCCCATCATCCGTATATCAGCTGCCCAAGTCAACCCTTTACCTCATCAAAACATCATCATGGCAGCCTGGTATGTGCCTCTGGTTTTACCTCAGCCTCTAGTACCCTTACCCAACGATTATCAGTCAAAGATATCACACTTCACTGCAAAAGAGTCTACCACAGCCCAACACCATGTAGATAGGATGGAAGATTATTTTGACTACCTGGAGATTGATGATGATACAGTCAAAATGAGAATCTTTGCCCAGAGCTTAGGAGGTGATGTGAAGAAATGGTTCAAAGGGCTACCTCCTAATATCATCCAAGACCTTCCTGCTTTATATCAAACTTTCATAAACAAGTGGGAAGTTAAGGCCAACCCTCTCCAAATCCTAGAAGAATACAAGAACCTGAAAAGAAATGTAAGAGAGAGTGTCCAGGACTACTCTACAAGGTTTAACAACGTTTATAATGCTCTTCCACCACACATGAAACCTCCCCTAGGTATGGTTCTGGTGAGATACCCTGAAGGCTTGGATGCTGACATGGCCTACCAGCTTAGAGAGAGGGATTACAACAAATTGGAAGACATGCAAAAAGGAGAAGTGAGTCTAGAGGCAAATTTGATTGAGAAAAAAGCAAGATTGAGAGCTGAGAAAAGGGTAACATACAGAGATGACAATGTAGCCTCCACATCTGACCCAAATTATGATTGCATATCCAAAAACATGGAAAGGATACAACAAATGATGGAAAAAATGGTCATCACAGTTATTAACCAGAACAAAAATCAAAACCATAACCAGAACCAAAACTTTAGAAGAAACAATGCCACTCCCAACAGAAAAAGAGAAGCAGATCAACAAGTTATTCCCCCATTCCAAGAGAACTTTCTCGATGAAGATGAGGGAATCATAGAAGAGTCTAAAGGGAACACAATAAAGATGTTTGAAGTAGAAAAATCAATCCACAACTATTCCACAGAAGAAGATCAGCCCTCACCCTCGTATTGGGATGAGGAATGGTTAGAATCTGAAGATTACAGGTTAGGATTTGAAGATTCCATCATGCAGGTCAGAGAAAAATATGAACTTAGAAGCAAAAAGAGCCAAGACACTGCCAGGCCGAAAGCTTTTGAGGTTACCATCAAGAAAAGGCTTAAGAAAACTTCTAAAGTGGCCGCTGAAAGTAGCAAATCAGAAGTTGAGATTTCTGGAAAGAACAAAGAAAAAGACAACCAAAACACTGGTAAACAACGTAAACCAACTAGCAACACTAGCATTGCGGTTAGTGCTCCTAATAAAACTATCACAAACACTATACATAGTGAGAATCAGCACACTGATTCAACCATTAAGGTAGTGGTTAAAAAAACAGAGTTGAACGTTCGAAAGAGTCAGTCCACTTTCAATTTGGAAAGTGAGATTGCAAAAATTAAAATCTTTGTCCCACTCTCTGAGCTGGCCACTCAGGATGTATATAAAAGGCCAAATTTTGAAAGCTTTAAATTTAGGTGAGAACAGTGACACTGTTAATTTGAATGATGATCAACCGGCCCTTCTGTTTGGTCCAAAGATAGAAGGAAAGTTTCAGGAAGGGGTAGTGCCACCTTTTTACATCAGTCTTAATATCCATGACAGGATCCTTCATAATGCAATGCACAACTCTGGTGCCTCACACAACTTGATGCCTAAAGTAGTTATGGAAATATTAGGCCTAGAGATAACTCGTCCCTGTAAAGACCTATACTCTTTTGACTCTAGCAGGGTAAAGTGTCTTGGCTTGATCAAATATTTATGTGTGAGCCTTACCCAGATTCCAGCCAAGTGTATGGTCATGGATGTTGTCGTGGCAGACGTGCCACCCAAGTATGGTATGTTATTGTCAAGGTCGTGGGGAGCCAAGCTGCAAGGAACAATGCAGATGGATGGGGCCTATGCCACAATCCTAGTATTTGGCCAACTTAGAAGACTGTACAGGGAGGCACAAATGAAATTCCTGGTCAGTAGCCCCGAAAAGCCTGAAAATTCACCTTTATACTCTGTACATACAGACCTTGACTCCTTCATCCTTTGTAATGATGAATCCTTAGGGGGGTCAGAGTCCAAAAACAGAGATACAAACAAGGAAACAGAGCGCACAGACTTTAACATAATGGCTACTCTAGACTCGGAGGAGAATGATGAAGAAAATTTTGAACAATGCACTGAAACAAAAACTCAAAGTGAACCAGAAAAAGAATGCAGTCAGTTGATTAGTCACCCTTCACTAACACTTACACCACACCAAAAATGAATTGATGAGAAACTCGAGAATGAAACCTTATGGGAAATGAATTTCGATGGGTCATGCACCAAGAGAACTGCTGGAGCAGGAGTGTGGATACATAACAAGAAGAATGATTATGCAGAGAGCCATGCCTGTAACCTGCACTTCAAATGTACAAACAATATTGCAGAATATGAGGCTCTTATCCTAGGCTTAAACCTGTTGAGAAAATTAGGAGCCCGTAGGATAAATGTGCGTGGGGACTCTGAGCTGATCATTAAATAGGTGAATGGTGAATACACAGCAAAATATCCCAGGCTGAGAGCCTACAGGAATGACTCCATGGATCTATTGAAAACCTTTGTAGAATATGATCTAGTGTTTGTCCCTAAAGGTCAGAATGAAATTGCAAATGGACTAGCCTGCATGACCAGTTCGTATCAGAAGCCTCCCAGTGACCAACAGATCATCATTTAGACCAAATTCAGACCTGCAGTGCCGGACAATGAAAAATATTGGCAGGTATTTGAGGGCGATAAACAGATTGAATATTTCCTGGTAGGCAGAAATGAGTTTGAATCTTCTGATTTAGAATCTAAACCTAACAGTAGCTGCCTAAGTGAAGAGTCCTCAGATGAAGAAGAAGCACCGTGTAACATATAAATAAACACTTTAAACGAACATATTGGAAATCCAAACGAAAAATATGAAAACGCAGATAGTGAAGAAGTGGAGGTGCTGCAGACCAAAGATAAAAACATACCTCGAGGTCTGGCACCTTTAGAGGACCTTTTTGACTTTGATGATGTAGCAAAAAAGCCCACTATAGAACATGCAAACTCTAATGTCGAGGAATGAAACATAGGCACTGAAGATAAACCCAAGATGATTAAATTGGCGAACTCCCTGCCTGCAAACATGAAAAAGAAATACATTGACCTATTCAAGGAATTCATTGATGTGTTTTCTTGGAGTTATGTGGACTTAAGGGCCCATGACACGAACATCATACAACATAAAATACCCTTGAAAAAAAATTAGAAGCCCTTCAGACAAAAAATTTGCAGAATAAACCCAAAACAATTGCCTGCAGTGGAAAAAGAGATTAAGAAGATGTATGAGGCAGTTATAATTGTGCCTGTGAGGTTCTATGTTTGGGTATCAAACCTAGTGGCTGTGAGAAAGAAAATAGAGGAGATAAGGCTTTGTATTGATTTCAGGAATCTTAATAGAGCCTCACTCAAGTATAATTACCCTTTGCCAAAAATGGAATATATTCTTCAGAGGGTAGTAGGCTCTAAAAGGATCTCCCTGCTAGATGGTTTTTCAGGTTACAACCAAGTCTTAGTAATCCCAGAAGACCAACTCAAGATATCCTTTACCACTCCATGGGGCACCTTTATGTATGTTAAAATGCCCTTTGGACTGATGAACACTGGTGCAACCTTCCAAAGAGCAATGGATATAGCTTTTCCCGATGAGATATGGCACTTCATTGTCATTTACCTCGATGACATAACAGTTTATTCCAAGACTGAAGAAGAACACCTAAAACATCTGAGAAAGGTCTTTGAAAAATGTAGAAGATTCGGTTTGTCATTGAATCCTAAAAAGACTGCATTTGGTCTGCAAGAAGGTAAGCTTCTTGGCCACATCATATCTGAGAAGGGGATTAGGATAGACCCACAAAGAGTTGAGGGAATACTACAAATCACACACCCAAGAAACATCAAATAATTATATTCCTTCATCGGGAAAATCAACTTCCTAAGGATATTTATTCCCAACTTAGCTGAACACCTTAGGAATATGACAAACATGTTGAGGAAAGGTGTAGGAGTTAAAAGGACTATTCAAGCTAAGAAATATTTTGAATCAATTAAACTTTCACTCACCTGGGCTCCTGTCCTAATCATTCTAGATTTCTCAAAGGATTTCCTGATCTTTTCATTTGCCTCTTAGCATACAATGGCTGCAGTTCTGCTGCAGAAAAATCTAGAGGGAATGGAACAACCCATTTCTTTCTTCAGCAAAGCACTCATAGATGCACCCTTGAAATACAGCATAATGGAAAAACAGGCCTATGCTCTGGTTAAGGCCTTGAAAGACTTTAGGGTGTACATACTGCATTCCCACACCATAGCCTATGTACCCAACATAGTGGTTAAAGACATCTTGTCCCAAGACCCAGATGGGAAAAGGGGCAAATGGATTGCTGTGATCTTAGAATATGACCTTGAGATAAAACCCACCAAACTGATCAAATGTCAGGCCTTAGCTCAAATAATGGCTGAATCAAATCTACAAGCCCTTGACATTAACATGATTGATGCCTTGGATGAGCAGGAAGGATTGCCTGATCTCACTGTTGAGGAGAAGTTCCAGAACTCTCCATGGTATTCTGACGTTCTCTATGTGCTTTCACACCTCAATGCCCCTCCTGAACTGTCAAAGACCAAGGCCATATTCTTAAAGCTAAAAGCCAGAAGCTATTGCATCATGAATGAAGGATTATACTGGAAAAATGCAAATGGCCTATTTCTTAAATGTTTGTCTGAGTCTGAAGTAGAAAGGATTAAACAAGAACTCCATGCAAGAGAGTGTGGAGGCCACCTGAATTGGAAAGCCACTGCAAAAAATATACTCAGAGTTGGCTACTATTGGCCTACACTCTTCAATGATATCCATAAGATGATAATTGCATGCCACAAGTGCCAGATTTTTTAAGGCAGAAGAAAGCTCCTCCGTTTACCTCTACAACCCATCACTGTTGAAGGTCCCTTTATGCAATGGGGCCTAGACTTCATAGGAGAAATTCACCCTGCTTCTTTTGCACAACACAAATGGATCTTAACAGCCATAGACTACTTCACTAAGTGGATAGAATCCATACCTACTAGGAATGCCACAGATTCAGTCATCATTACGTTCTTAGAAGGTCATGTCCTCTCTCGATTTGGCTGCCCAAGGAAAATAATCACTGATAATGCTGCCATTTTTGGATCCAAGAAAATGGTTGATTTTTGTCACAGGTATCAAATAGAACTCGGTCATTGAACTGCCTATTACCCTCAAGGCAACGGATTAGCTGAATCATCAAACAAGAGCCTGGTGACTATCATCAAAAAGCTGTTGGAAGAGAACAAAAATTCATGGCATAACAATTTAGTGCATTCTTTGTGGGCTGACAGGCTTACAACAAAGAAGTCCATTGGCATGTCATGATACCAGCTTGTCTATGGAACAGAAGAAGTGTTTCCTACCAGCCTTGGAATACCAGTGATCAAACTTGTTCAATATATTCAGACAGAAGAAGACAGTATGGTGAGAAGGATAAACCAAACAATTCATCTCCAGAAAACAAGGGAAGAGGTCTATAATAGAGCTATCAAAGTTTAGGAAAATATAAAGAAGTTATTTGACAAAAGAACTAAGGCCTCTGATTTCAAAATTGGAGATAAAGTTCTGAAGTGGGACTCAAGGAGAGAGGACAAAGGAAAGCACGACAATTTTGATAGTTTGTGGCAAGGTCCCTACATCATCTAGGCCACTATGGGTTAAAATGCCTTTTTTCTACAAGAGTTAGATGGTACATAGCTGTTTGGGGGTCCTGTCAATGGTAGGATTCTCAAGCACTACTTCTGCTGATTTCCAATTTTCAGTTTCCATTTCCATTGTACATACCATTGCAGTGTTTTGTTTTCAAGAAAAAGAGGAAATGTTCCAAAAAATAGAGAAAAGGGAGAGGTTCAGACATGCTCAAAACATGAACCTCCGAAGTGCAAAAGATTGGCTCTAATGTGATCAAAATCTGAGCCAAAGGAAGTAAAGATAGCTGGTTAAAAAATGCCCAAAACTTGGACCGGAAAAGAAGAAAGAAGAATCAGCTCTAACAAGCCCAAAATCGGAGCTGAAATGAAGAAAAGAAAGTGACTCTAACAAGCTCAAAACTTGAGTCACAGAAGAAAGAAGGATGCTTCAAATTTCAGACTTCAAGCCTTCAAGATTTTGTTTTCAGTTTTCTGCAAGTTTCTGTCCATGTGCAACTGTCTTTATGCCTTGGATCTACAACAAACTAGACTGTCTAATCCTAGTTTGGCTATTTTTAAATTTCTTTTGTAGAATATAGAGAAGAAATCTGCTGGATAGTTTAATCCCAGCAGATGTTAGAATAGGTAGAGAAACATGTGAGACCAACAGCTTAATCTGGTCTCATGGAGGAATAAGGGTAGAAATAGAATAGGTTTATTTTCTTGTTTGTAAAAAATAAAATTATGTAAAGGGTTTGCTAGTCCAAATGCACCCTAAAAGAAGAAAAAAATTCTAGGATTGTAGGATGGGTAGGTAGATTGTTTGGGTGATGTTTCTGCTAATTGATGTCTTCACAATTGTGGTAGTTGAAAACCAAAGGAGAAAGGTGGCTCAAGCAACAGGCATCTGGCCTACTCCAAAGATCATTTCTGAATTCTTGACTCCTTCAAGAATAAGCCATCCCCATGTGGAGCCACTGTTAGCCCCCTATAAATTCCTTGACAAGCAAGCAAGGGGCTAATTTGTTTTATGGGCCTTCAAGGAATGCATGTCCTCTAAAAACACATCATCCTTGAAGTCTCCTATGCCTTTGCCTTTGATAAACCCCCACTGCTGTCCCTAGTTTAAAGGTCCTCACTGATTTGTAAAAAACTACGCTCCAAAAGCCTACATCTGCCCCTTGTATCCTTGCAGAATGCCTGTTTTAACCTTTTTTTTCCCCTTGTCAAATTCCCCTCTAATCCCCTAAATCTCCCCTTCTTTCCCCTATCGTTGCCTTTCATAGGCCTTAAAATGCTCTAAAAATGGGCCAACTAACCATATTTTCATGTCTATTGGGTCTTAGCCCCCTTCAGACCAGCCCCCTTAATCTTTCTCTCCACGGACCCAGCACCAAGACCAGGCGCCAAGGCGGAAGGCGCCTATCTCAATTGGTTATCGGGTGATTTTTCCGCCGTCGATTTATTCAGATCTGACGGTTGTCACAAAATCTCTTCGCACCCATCTTTCCCGTCTGCCACCCGATCATATATCATCTGTCCGTTTCCCCGCAGATCGATGGTCCTTATTCCCTCCACCTGGTGGTCCCCGCAATGTGCACTATTCATAAACCATCGGTTTCCATCGCACCGCGTTTGGAGGTTGGGCGGTAATTTTTTTTTTAGAGCGATTCCACTCATTGCATGGCACATGGCTTCACACACTATTCACAAACTTCCCTCCATCGTACGTTACCGTTCGACGTTTTTCCTGGAGCGATATCACCGTGCGCCGTCCGATCTGAGGCAGGCCATCCAACGGTGATCACTCCGCGAAGTCGCACGAGGATTAATTAGAGGCAATCGTACCCCTGGCCCATTGTCCATCGCCCTCTGACATGTTTTCCACCATCGATCTCCGCCGAAGATCGGACGGCCCAGATTAAATGCATGCCCGCCAATTAACCCCGTATCGCCACATCACCCTTTCCACGTAGTTTGTCGTATTTCGCCCGTCTCTCTTTATATATTCAAAGGGTCAATGTTCAAAGGTTTTGCATTAAAAATTTGTTGCGCTACGCCCACGTCCTCCAGACCATGTTCCACTATTAAGTTTAATTTTCCACCATGATCCTATACTTTTCCGCCATCTCACCAGTATGCATGGCCATTCTCGTCATCCCCATTGCATCCACCACCTCCATGCATGGTTTTCTTAACAGGTTTTCGTGTTTTGTAGGGTTATCAGATGGTGAAAGCTACCATGATTACACAATCTTTATTACAGAAGCAAAAAAACGTAGAAAGGACCATTTTTTCAGAGGCCGAAATCACGAAGAAAGCCTGGGAAGGAGCCATGATAGGACTTGCATTAAAGGAACATGGTTTGAGCTCTGTAAAACCTCCCCAGAGCCATTAAAAGTGCAAATTTCACCGACAGAGACAGAAATGGAGTAGAAGAGAGTTTAAGGCACGAAAATGAAGATCTTTGAGCCTTAACTCAGTGGTTTAGAGGCAAAGTACCAGATTGAAGACATCATGGATCACACAGAGGGTACAGAGCGCATAAATTAATGTATATCAGGTTTTCTATATCAGCAGAATGTTTTTCTCCATGAAAGGACATGGCACACATTATTGTTTCAGTCTACATTGTGACCAAGTAAAGTTTTCCCCCCTGAAAACAGTCCTATGCTATCAGAAGGATTTGTTTCACAGTATGGCAGACCTTAGCATCATTATTCTACCTTTGTTTAGTTCACTAGAGTGTTACATCAAGTACATCAGAGACATACCTGGAGTAAAATGCAGCCTAACGAGAATCACTCTTCCATACAAAGAGTACCAGAGATAAATGCTCAGAATTTAAAACAGAATGGGCTTTGGCCCTCCTCCTCTTCTGAGTTTTAATGCTTCATTTAGTTTTTCACCTACCTTCTTCGCTCTCTTCAGCTATAAAATTCATGAAGGAGCTTATTGTAAAGGTTGTTGATTAGTTATCAGAGAATTGCAAGCTATTTATTTTGAGACATAGTCTCTATGTAAAGTTGTAATATAGGCTGAGGAAGAGGTTTTCTGACTGAGTATCCAGCTATTGGCAATGTTGTACTTGACTGGTGTTGCTTTTTAATATGACAAGCACATTTCTTTGGATTCTGATCTAAAGCAGCGGTGATGTTTTTCTATATTTTTATTTGTGTTTAACTTGAATTCCGTTTCATTTCATTTCTACTGGCTTGCATCAGAAATATGGCATAGGATTTACCCTTGTTAGGTGCCCTATGTTTCTTCTCTCCTTGCCTTTAATGTTTTCTGCTAAATGCGTTAACTAAGAGTTGATTTCAGTTAATTTAACCAGTGTAGTGGATGTTATTTCCTTCTAGATGATGTATGAATTAAATGAATCTATTCTTAGATGTTCTTTTTAGGATTTAATTGAAATAATTGGGAACACTGGGAGGTCTAGAACCCTGTCTCTATCTCACTAGGATCCTTTTCAATTGAGTGAACCTTTCTAAGATCCCTCAAGTTGGAGGCCGAAGCATTGAGAGTTCAAAGTCTCTCTCTGATCTCATGTCTTTAACTTTGTGTTCTAAATCTTTATTGTTTCCCCCTCCCTCACCATTCCTTAGCACACTATCATCTTTAAGATCCAATGTTTTAGATGACTAGCCCAACTGAAAGCCTGCACATTGAATAGCAAGTAAACCCTTTCCTGACTCCATTGCCCAATGGTCTTGAATGCTCCCTGGAATGCTTCACCTCTGCCTAAATCCTCTTTGCTCATCCTTGTCTTATATTGAACCTTTATTTCCTGATGACCAACAACCAAACCAACAATCAAACAAACAAACCCCGAGCCTTATAACTAGCCTAATATCTTAAATTTTGAACTTCCAAGATATATACCTTAAACAATCATGGAGAGATCCCTCTCTGTACCCAAGAGGGATAGATCTTGAGGTCTAAAAGTGGTTTGATGTTGTCTCATATTTTGGTATTGCCAACCTTGCCAAAACATGGGAACCCCAACACTGCCAAAGCAAGGAAGGGGAAGGGGAAGAAATTTCCTTCAAAATCCAAAGCTAAAGGCAAGAAGCAGGATTTTTCCAAGGTGAAGCATTTTCATTGTCACGAACATGGGCATTTCGCCACTAACTGCCTACAGAAGAAGAACAAAAATAAGGTTGCTGGAGCTACAGCTGGAGAGGCCTTAGCCTCGCAATTTGAACTTGATTTCTCTTTGAGTGCATGCTTGGTTTCAATCCATATGGGATCAGTGTGGTATCTTGATAATGGCGAGTCTTCCATATGACGGGAGACAAGGAGTTGTTTAGTGACTTGGAGGAGAAGGACCTCCAGATGCATATAGAGATGGGAGAATATGGTCAATATAGTGCGACTGGCATTGGGACCATTACCTTTGAGAGGGATTTTGGTAATCCATTGTTGTTGAAGGATGTTATGCATGTTCTAGGTTTGAAGAAGAACTTGGTCTCGGTCGCAATGTTGGAAGACAAAGGTTATGATGTTGTTTTTAGTGAGGGAAAAGCCTTCCTTTGACATAAAACAATGGGTCAAACCAAGAAGATAGCGGTTCAAATTAAGAATCTCTACAAGCTGGAGGTAGATGGCTGCGCTGCAATGGTGGGCAAAGCAGAAGAAGTGGTGAACCGGGATGAGGGCGAATTATGGCACAGGAGATTGGGCCATCTTCACCATGGCACTTTGAATATTTTGCAATAGATTTCTACTAGAATTCCCAAGGGTACTCTTGCGCAGTCAGATCAGTGCAAGGGATGTACTATGGGTAAGTATGTGAAGACCAATTTTCATGAGAAGGAGAACCGTGCTTCGGTGATCTTGGAGAGAATTCACACAGACGTGTGTGGACCTTTCTTAGTTGCTTCAACATAAAAAAATAGGTATTATGTTATATTTGTTGATGACTATTCTTGTAGATGCTGGTTCTTCTTCATGCAGAATAAGAGAAAAACATTCTCAAATTTTTGTGAGTTTAAAGCATTGGTGGAGAAGGAGTCGGGGAAGCAAGCGAACGCTCTACGAAGCGATAATGGTGGTGAATACATCTTGGGCGAATTCAAAGACTTCTGTAGCAAAGAAGGAATTCGAAGAGAACTCATAGCGCCTCATAACCCACAACAGAATGGGGTCGCAGAGAGGAAGAATAGAATGATTGTGGGTGTTACACGAGATATGCTTGAGAGGGAGCTAGACTTGCATGCAGTGAAGGAACTTCTTGTTTCGAAATATGAGCCTCCGGATGTGGATCAGCCACAAGAGGAGATTCATGGAGTGGAGGAGTACACTCATGCAGAACCAAACATCAGACAAGGAAAAAAATGTACCACAGAAGTTGAGAGACTGAAGGTTGATGCGACATAGAATGTAGGAGTCCCTACATCACAACGTAGACAGAGACAATCACCTGACCGTTATATTGGATACATGGATCTTATGAGCAAGTATATCATGACAGAGCCATCTTCTTTCGAAGAAGCAGTGTAGGAGCCCACATGGGTAGATGCCATGGTGGAGGAGTATGACTCCATTGTCAGAAACAGTGCTTAGGAGATTGTTCCAAGGCCAGTGGGAAAATCAGTTGTAGGATCAAAATGGATCTACAAGGTAAAGCAAGCTGCTGATGGGAGCGTCGAAAAGTATAAGGCAAGATTTATTTCCTGGGGCTTCTCATAGATCGAGGGGATTGACTATGAAGAAACCTTTGCACCTGTCGCATGGAATTATTCCATACTGACCATCCTTTCTCTCTCAACGCAGATGGATTGGCACATTCATCAGATGGATGTGAAGACTAGATTCCTTAATGGGATCATTGAGGAAGAGGTGTACATTGAGCAGCCTGAAGGATTTTAGATCTTCAGCAGCGAGTCGCATGTGTGCAGAATCAAAAGAGCGTTGTATGGGCTGAAGCAAGCACCACATGCTTGGTACACTCGGATCGACAACTATTTCACTGGACTTGGCTTCACCAAGAGTGAGGCGGATGCAAACCTATACCAAATTGTGGTGGAGGGTAATATTTTAATCATTGTTCTTTATGTTGATGATTTAATACTAATGGGTGATGAGCAGTTGATACACTCATGCAAGGAAAATCTTGCAAATGAGATTGAGATGAAGGATTTGGGCCTCCTTCATTATTTCCTTGGATTGGAAATATGGCAGTGGGAAGGTGAAATGTTTGTGTCTCAAGGCAAGTATGCCCAGGAGATACTGGAGAAGTTTCACATGCAAGGCTTCAAGCCTATCGACACTCCTCTTCCAAGAAATTGGAGGAGAGAGGATGCTACATCAGCATAGGTAGTGGATGCCACTATTTATCGACAGTTGGTGGGTTCGCTCATGTATTTAGTCAATACAAGATCAGAAATATGTTATGCGGTGAACCAGCTTTCACAAGCGATGGTTAAGCCTACCAAGCTCTTTTGGAAGGCAGGCAAGCATGTCCTGAGATATCTCAGGGGCACATCTGAGTATGGTTTATGGTACAGACAGATGGATGAGGTGAAGTTGCATGGCTTCACGGATGTAGATTGGGCAGGTAGCCCAATAGATATAAAGAGCACATCAGGAGTGACTTTCAGTATCAGATCTACGACATTTTATTGGTACAACAGGAAACAAATATCTATGGCACTCAGTTTAGCGGAAGAAGAATACATGGCAGTAAGTCAAGCTTCATGTGAGGCTATCTGGATGAGGAAGATCCTGGTTGGTTTGTTCGGTTCACATTTAGATACTACAATAATACATTGTGATAATCAGAGTTGCATTAAACTCTTGGTTAATCATGTGTTTCATGATAGATCTAAACATATTGATATACGGTATCATCATATCAGAGATTGTGTGCAGCGAAAGATCATGTTGCTTCAGTACATTCCTACGGAGGATTAGGATGCAGATATTCTGATGAAGGTGCTCACTAAGAGCAAACTAGAATACCATAGAGGCAGGATCGGGGTGAAGGATAATCCCTATCTTGTTGAGAGGGAGTGTTGAGATTCAACAAGATGATGAGCTTAGTGAAATAGAGTCGCCTTCACTAAGTGGGCCCGCAGGCTATTTTTGGCACAAGTCTATTTTTATACATGATGATTATATTTTAGAAGTTGCAGGATGCTATTTGTGGATGGTTGGTCAAGTTGGAAAAATAGATGAAATTCTATTTTTAGAATATTGGGTGAAGTCTATTTATAGATCATCAATCTAAATATAGATGCATGTCGATTATTATTAGCTCTTAATAATAATTAGACTCTAAACAAAAACTTCATTAGGGGAATTTTGAGGTCTAAAATGGGCCTCCTAAGGAAATTATAAAATAATAGTGGATATAATAAAATAAGATTTGATTACATCATCAAATTTTAGAGGGAAAAAGGAAAAAACTACTTTTTCAACTCGTATTTTCATCTTATCTCCCAAATTTTTTACCCAAATTTCGAGCAAGAGTACTTGTTGGATGAAAAATTTAATTCCACATCCAAGGAGTACCCATGTTGCATACTTTGGATGGATCCTCATACACGAAAAATGAGAAATACATGAAAAACGTGTTTGCAGTCATGTTTTTTAATGTATTTCTCAATTTTCGTGTAGCAGGGTCCATCAAAAGTATCCAACATGGGTACTCCTTGGATGAAGAATTAAATTTTTCATCCAACAAGTACTCCCCCTCGATATTTGAGTAAAAACTTTGGGAGATAAGATGAAAATATGAGTTGAAAAAGTAGTTTTATTATTTTATTATTTTTTAATATTTTTACCTTTTACTTAAAAAATGGTGAATCAACCCCCATGGTTGACATCATCATCTTGAATCCTATTTGTTATTCTAAAGTTTATTTTTGTTGTACATTTTTCTTAGGAGGCCCATTTTAGACCTAAAAATTCCCCTAATGATTCTCTTGGAGCACTTAATTTCAGTATACAGATTTGTCAAATCAGTGGGCTGAAGAAATTATGCAATTCCTAAGGGTTTACTGGAGTTCATGCATGGAGGACTTAGTTATAACTGAAGTGGAAAAGTTATGATAGAGTTGGAAGAGTAGTTCATGGAGTTGTATTCAGTTTAACTCAGTTGAGCTACTTGTATCTAATCTAACTGAATGATACACTAGTGAGAGTGGAGTGAATTAATTAGTTAATTAATTCACAAATAATAACTCATTAATCAAATGAACAATACAACAGTTAACTATAGTGCATGTCAGATCCAGTGGAGACCCAGTGCAGAGATAGGTGAAAGGGTGAGATAGACTATCTGTTGTGACCATAGTGATGCATGAATTGCATCTACATATACATTGGAGTTTCCAATGATAATCACACAGTCAAGGAGAGTGGGATTGCATTGAATTGGTCTTTGTAATAAGCTTGGATTGCGCAGTGGAGGCAGGCTAGCAGGAGGGTAGAGATTGGTGCATGGATTTGCAGATTTCTTCTATGTTAGTGTGTGACGATTGATTGTACTGAGAGCTTGATGTACTAAGCTTTGTATGAGGATTGTTACATGATCTCCATGATACATAATATATGATAGTTGGGGTTTTAAGCTTTAGGATTTTCCGTTAAACAATTGTGTTATGTGCAATTGTTTTTATGCTTCACATGTGTGTGCAATTAATTTTTCACAAAATATTAACAGTGGAATGATTCTGTAGTTTGCAAGAAGTTAAATATTGCGAGACCAGGGGAATATAGGACATATGCATGCTTAATGTATATAATTTCTACATTTTTATGTGTACTACTTGCAGTGGATTTCATCTTTATTACTCAAAATTCATATGTGTATGCTCTGACTTCCTTTATTAATGAAATGACTGTGTTGACCTATGTTATATGTGTGATTTACCTTTGTTAAAAACTCTTACCTGCCTTAGCTTCCATGTCAAGAGACCTTACCACTGAACCTACTGATTTGTTGACTCCATAAGCCTAATGGTTGCAGACCTGTACTCTTTTCAATCTACATACATCACAATCAAGTTATTTTTCAAATAGAGTTACCATATAGTTTCATCATTATCTAATATTATAAACCCCTTTGAGAGAGCCCTCTCAGACTAAAGAGTCTAAACTTCAGTCACAAGCTAGTTTGAAATAGTTACATAGAGTTGTCTGATTAACAGCCATTCAAGTGCAATTTTGCGATAACATTTTCAACCAATTCAACATTATTGGCTAGAGAATCTTTGCTTCTTAGAGTGACGGTACCTGACCCTATAACATTTGAAGATCCATCATTTCCAAAGGACACTGTTCCATCCTTATTCTCTTTCAGAGATACAAATTTATTTCTATCTCCAGTCATATGCGTTGAGCAACCACTATCAGCATACCACACATATTTGTTGTTTTGAGCCTTGAGAGAAAGAGCACAATTATTAGTTTTCTTCTTCTTCCATGTTTGTTCGTTTTGTGGCTTCGAAGATTCTTTTGGAGGATTTTCAAGTCTATAGTTTGTGGCTATGTGCCCAAAGTTTTAACATTTATAACATTCAATATTATTTCTTAATTTTTCAAATCTATTTATGTTTCGCTGAGCCCTGGGAGTTTCATATTTGACAGATCTCCTGGAATTGTATTGGTTCCTTGGGTACGTGCGACATTCTATAGCTTTATGACCAAATTTTCCACATGAATAACAAAATCCATAAAAATTATGTTGGTACCTGGATGGAAATATTCGTCGAGGAATTGTCTTCCAAGGCCATTGTTGTGATTCTTGTCTAATGAAGTCTACATGCATATCAGATCTCATATGTTCATTGTATTTTGTTGTAGAAGGTCCTGCTTCTTCTTCTTTGTAACCAAGGCCAGTTCTGTCATTTTAAGATCGTTGATTGTTGATGAGTTCTTCCAATGCCCTTGAGCTGTTGGCATTGTTTTGGATAGTTTTTCCCTTCTTCACTTCCTTACGTAGCAAGACTAATACGGCTTTTAATTCTTCCCTTTCTTGGTTTCTTTCTTCCAACTTCTTTTGAAGTGACTCTTCAATGCATTTGTTTTCTTCAACTTCAATTTTGAGACCTTGATTTTGTTTTGTAAGAGTATTGGAACGAATCTTCTCAGCCTTGAGCTCTTTTATAAGCTTAATTGCTTCCTCAGAAAATTCTTCTATGGTCAACCCTTCTTCTTCGTTGTTCGATACCTCTTGTCTTGGATATAAAAAATACTCTCTCATTTGCTTCTTCTTCGCTATCATTGTCTTGATCGGATGATGAGCTATCTTCTTTAGAGAGAATGTTCATTTTGGATCCTTGCTTATTAAAATTTTTAAAGCCTTTATTTCCTTTTGAGTTGCCATCACTCCTGTTCGGAAATTTTGTTGCGAAATGCCCAACCTCACCACAACTGAAACATATCAATGGATGTTTACCTTTGAATTTTCCCTTACCAATTTTTAGTTTTCTCGTAAAGTAATCATATTCTTCATTTGAAATACTTTCTTCATCATCTCCCTTTTCTTCACATTTGCAGGTGCATGTATTTTCAATTGAAAGTTGTTTTTCCTTATTGGTTTTCTTAGATGCAATGAATGCAGTTTCTAGATGCGAAGTACCCTCTTCTTCATCTAGTCTCATTTCATATGCTATGAAAACTCCATGTAATTCCTCTTTGCTGAGTTTGTCCAGATTTTCACTGTATTATAAGACCGATACCTTTGGGTTGAATCTCCCAGGTAACGTTCTAAGAATATTTCGTATAATAGTATTCTTGTCAAGTGACTCTCCCAATCCTTCTAGAGTGTTGGTTATTTCATCAACATATTGGAAGTATGTTGCAATGTTTCCATCTTCTTTCATTCCAAGTTGCTCAAATTTTTGTCTATAGATTTGAATATTTTCTTCTTTGAAATTTGAGTCACCTTCATATATATTCTCAAGCTTGTCTCATACATTTTTGGCCATTTTACAACCCAACACCTTATGATAAGCATATTCAATAAGTCCACTGATAATAATATTCTTTTCTTTTGCATCATTTACTGAATTCTTCTTTCCTTGTTCATCTGTGGTTGGTGTAAAGCCATTTTGAACAGTGTCCCATACTTCATAACCTTGTGCCAAGAGATAGACCTCCATTCTTCCTTTCCAGAGTGCATAATTGTTTTCATTGAACAAAGGTACACCATTCTTGGTATGCTCCATGACCTCCTTCTAGCTATTAAACTGCTATTGAAGGAACCAAGCTCTAATACCTTTCCTTTCAATTGTATTATTATTAATATTTGAGAGAATTAGTTAATATTCATTTATTATCAGTGTTTGTACAATGATAGCAGTAAACAAAAGGAACACAAATGCACATAGTTTTTAAAGTGGAAACCCTCTCTGGGAAAAAAACCACTCGAATGCTTTTATAATAATTATTTAATATTCAACTCCAATTGAACATAAAGCTCCAACTTCATAGAATCTAGAAAAGTATTCTTCTCCAGCCCCCACTAGATGGACGCTCCAACACCCGAGATTCTTCAGTAGTCAACTGAACGGATGCCCCAACACCCAATGAGCTAAAAATCACCCTAGCACCACCCTACCAACCTGAAGTTTTCACAGGCTTGAACCTATTGGTGACTTCATGCACTAGCCTAACACCACCCTACCACCCTATCGAAGAATAAGAGAAGAATGGACTCCTGTACCAAGGAAA
Organism: Pinus albicaulis; assembly: GCA_034641835.2. NCBI lineage: Eukaryota > Viridiplantae > Streptophyta > Pinopsida > Pinales > Pinaceae > Pinus > Pinus albicaulis. Next base: position 228,300,155 of record CM076584.1, on the reverse strand, counting down.
ATGGTCCACTTTACAATGATATAGAATGTTGTAGAAGAAGAAGGCACACTAGACCATAACCCCAACTACGACAAAACCACCTAATAATGATCCTAGACCTCCTGACACTGCCTCTTCAACTCTTGGCAGATAGACACTTGTACAATTTTTTCAATGATGCATTTACAATGACTTAGTACAATGATACCTTTATAATGATTGTATGCAGTGCTGCCCACTTGAAGACTTCATGTGTTGAACTTATTCCTGTTGTTCTGCACCTTGATTATTTCTCTTTTCATGATACCCTCTGCTACACCTTTCTTTGCTTTGCTGCCCTAAAAATTTTGGTCCTTTGCAGCCATTGACAACACATGGTATAGCTTTTTCTTTCCTTCTAGGATCTCAATATTGAATCTAGTGTATCTATGTTATTTGAGCTCCCCAATTTGTGATTTTTGGTTATATAGTAGTAATTTGAGTATTCTTTACAATTCCATAGGTCTGATCCAATTTGGATTCATCAAGAGAGTTATTCCCAATCTCTCACAATGACCTAATTATGGATTGTTTCAGTAGAGAGAACTTGTACGACATTCCACGTGTCACTGTTTATTCATTCCGCTCTAAAATTGATACAGTGAAAACTACAGTTCGTGCACTATCTATTTTTTTTTACATAATTCCAACCCGATACGTAGAGAGAGAGTTATGGTGATTTTACCAAGGTCACTTCTTTGAGATGAAGTTCAGGAGCCTGTAAAAACAATAACTTCCACAGATCATATCTCTGAAAATATTGCGCACCTTGATTTGAAATGTTTACAGGAGCTTCCTCAATATTTTGTCTTCGCCTCATAAAAATTTCAGCTTCTGAAACTTCGTAGAAAAAATGTCAGAGAGAAAATGCCACACTGACCTATTTCAGGTAGCGAAATTCCTACCTGATGAGGATACAAAGATCACAATTTATATAAATGCTTAGGTTGAGAGGGACTTCAACAAGTGAACGTCGGAGGGATTTTAGGAGCTTAAAAGTTATTAATTATTGACTTTTAAATGACCCATGCCACAACCCCATGGGGTTTTACCCCACTAACCGGGGTTACAAACTTCAAACATGAATATCTCTCAAACCATGAAGATTTACGTGGTGTGCCATATATCAACGGAAACATCTCAACAAGTAGAAACCATCAAAAACATTCTTGACCCAGAATATAGTAATTTGGTATGTAAAAATTTCCATGCAATATCATCATAGGCCCTGGTGCTGCTTTGGTTGACATCAATGACAAACTCTGATCAACATGAAGTTCCAGGGTCCACCAGGGCCAGAAAGTGCCAACAGTAGTTCAGGGCCTAGCCAGGGCAGTTAGAGGCCTTATTCAAAAAACCAATAGTCAATTCTGAATATAATGAGCATTCTGAATCCAATTGAGGAGTTTTCAGAATATGTTGAGTACCTTTATAGGTCAAGAACCCATCAGAGAAATTTTTAGTGACCCTAGTGCCAGGGGGTGCCGATAGGTGTTGGAGGCAAAACCGGAGCAGCCAGAGGAATTTTTTAGTGAACCAGTAGTATATTCTTACTATTTTTTGCATTCTAAATCTAATGAAGGGATTTTTAGAGCCATTTAAATATTTTTGAAGGTTGAAGAGCCACAGGGAAGTTTTGGGCAGCCCAGGGCCAACCGTGGAGGGAGGCCTAGATTGGGGAGGAAATTCTCGTTTTGAGAAAAATATCAGTTTATTTTTGGTGTCTGATGTGTGCTGGAGACAGTAGGTGAGGTTTCAGGGATAGAAAAATGATTCTTAAGGAGTTAATACCATAGAGAAGCTCAGTGTAGCTCGGAGCACTGAAATAAGGAATCAAGTCTAAGGGAGCCTAGATCTGTTTGTAGAGTAATGAAAACCATGACATGAGTATAAATGGTATTCTAAGCCCATTGGTCAAGTTTAGTAACCATTTGAGTTAAGTGTGGAACTTGTAGAAGAAATTTTTCCATAATCCCAAAGAGCCAAGTCAAGATGACAAGAGCTCAAGGAGATGTAGCCCACGATATTCGAGTGAAATCCTAGATTAATTTTGCTGTTATGTGTGGATTTTTATTTGCTGCATTATATTTCTGCTTTACATGTTTAATTTCAGCAAAAATAAATGGACTTAAAGAACTTAAACAATTAAAAATCATACACCTTTTTCAAGTAAAAATTTCCGCAAAAGTAAAGTAGAAGCTAGATCTTTTGTTTGTTTAACTGAGTGGGAGGTTATAGAAAATAATAACAAGTTATACAATCCATATACAGATCAGGATGGTATTATAGCTCTTGGTTGCTTTATTGAAAGAGCAATAGCTTGCTTGTTTTACTTGAAAGGTGTTTAAAGAGTGCAAAGGATTTGACTGTTTGACTGTTTGAAAACTGACTGTTGCTTGAGTTTGATAGAGCTTAAGGGAAAGATACTGATAGCTAAGTCCAGGAGAGGAAAATAAGGAAGAAGGGCTGAAGGCATCTTCCTTACCCAAAGGAACTCAAGGAAATCCTTGAAGCACAAAAGGGTTTGTTTGCAAAAGGATGCTTGAATAAGAGCTTGACTCTACAACCATTTTGTTTAGAAGCTTTGACAATAGTTTTGAAAGCTTTTTGAATATTGTGGAAGTTATTTTTTTCATTTTCATAATGAAAAATTCATCAAGATAGGTTTCAAAATCCTCCTCTCTCACAAGATTCTTTAATGAAGACATGAAGCGAGACTTCTACATGTTGAAGGACATGGTGCAAATTCTATTTGAAGATAGAAGAGAAATCACTATGCTTCATGAGAAATTGGTTGCTATGAAGAAAGAGAAGGAAGAAATTGTTCAAATATTTCATGAGATGGAGATGTAGCTCCATCAAGCCCACGAGGCCTTAACCAAGAACATGCGTGAAGTAGAGGTAATTCGCTCAAATTTGTCTTTAGTTTCCTCTTCAGATAGATGTGTTGGTTCATTTGAAAAGCACACTAGAGGTATAGGGTCCAAGTTAATGTTTCAAATGGGCAATGAAGGCAAGGGTTTAGGTAAACATAGACAAGGCATGAATGATCCTATTTTGGTTGAAGAGAGACATAAGAATTTTGGTCTTGGTTTTGTTCAATCTAATGACGAAAACTCCACAACCATGAAGGCATGTTAGGCAACTTCAAAGAGAAATTTTGTCGCAATTTCTAAACCACAAACATTTAAAGTTTGTTTTCAAGTTCATTTCCATTGTTTGAAGCCTATGCTGCAACAAGAAGATTGTAGACATGCAGCTTATGGCGAGCATGTGAGTTCAGAAAGTTTTCAAGACATAAACACTGATGTTAGTTTGCAAAATAAAGCTATAACCTCTAAAAGTTCATCTCCTCATGAAGGAAAAAAGCATGGACATGCAAGGAAACATTTGAGGTATAATTCTTCCCATAGTCAAGTTTATTAGGTTTTTTCAAGGCATGAAAATTCTGCATGCTTGAATGGAAGAAAGAGTTGTTGTGCATATTATGGTCTGTGTAACCATGTTGTTTCGAGATGTTGGAAGAGGATGAAGGCATACAAGAACCAGTTGAGGAAAAAGCAACTTGCAAAGAAGGTGCATAAGACTTGCACACATTTCCAGAAGAGGGGACATGTTGTTTCCCAATGTTGGACATTGCATCCAACTAATCGTCCCAAGCACATGAGGCAAGAGGATAGAAAGACTGGCGAAAGTGGAACCAAGGATTCCATCATTGATTTGAGAATAGATGTTTCACATGAAGAATATTTTCAATAGCAAAAGTCGCCATGAAAGTGGCTTGGTAAGAAGTGGTTTGACTTCTAGACACAATAAGACATACTTTCATTTGCACGTATGCAAATTTCAGTCAAGTATGCATGTATTTATGTTGCAATCTCATTTTTTTTGAGCCACCTTGGATCGATGATTAAGGAAGTGTTGTTCAACTACCTTTTGTAAATTTCTCGCCAGAAATTTCTATGAGTGAAAGGAAGAAAGTTCTTGACAGGAGGACAAGCGCATCCAAGAAGGGAAGTGTCAGTTGAAAGGCACTAGCCATGCAAGGAAAGTGTATGGAGGCTAAAAAGAAGAGAGTAATTTACTCTCATTTACTGTATAGAAAATTATACCAATCTTTTGGGATCCAAAAGATTCCTAATGGGGAGGTGTGATCAGAACTGGATCATGGACCTAAGTGATAGCTCAAAATTCAAAGTGTTCGGAAGTGTGCTGAACCTGAGTGACTGGATAGACCTCATCTTCTTGATTCCGACACCGTGAACGGTTCGAAAAACCGACATCGTATAGAGAAGTTAGTGCGGTTTGAAAAGTCTAGTAAACTGCAATTTTTTGACTTTGATCAAGTTTGACTTGAGTTTTGGGAAAATTAAAAATAGAATATTCCAGGGAATATTCCTAGAATATTCCTCAAAAAATTCCCCAAAATATTCCCTGGAATATTCCATTCGGTCCAATCAGGTCTTGATAAGTGGCACATTGTTGTTCGCAGTTGGGTGCATGTGTTTTAATTCGGGCCAATCATGGGTTGCCATGTGGTAGGCCCAGAGGCTACCACGTGGCAAGGGACATTTGTGCAAAATTTGGGTTGACTCCACCACACACACACCCATCTTACCAACTGCCCTATGTGTGTCTTAACATATATGGTGCACCAGATTGTTTTATCATGTAAAGGTTTTCAAATTGGAGGTTGGAGGGGCCAGCACTGAGGGCCAGCACCTCCCCACATAGCTAATGGCCCATGACCGCGACCCAGGGGCAAAGGCCGTAACCGCAAATTTCTCCACCTACAGTTTGGAACTGGCCACATGCCACCATGACAACAATGTTAAACGATGGTTGGAAAACCTGCGACTACAGTTATCGTAGTTACTCTAGGCACATGACTCCGTAGAATCCACGTGGTCAAAGGTGACAGTTACACGACCACTCTGGTTTTAAATATGACCCAACCACGGTTTGTGTTAGGTCTCTATATTACTAGTATAGACCCTTATTGTTGTTAGTGTAACTCTATTATTGTTATTATTGTACCCTTGTAACCCCCATATTGTTATTATTGTGCCCTTAAATTATTATTGTTAGGTCGGCTAGGATTACATTGTGGCCCCATGGACTCCTATATATAGAAAGGAGGTTTTTTAATTTGAATCATCCAATAATTTTTCATTCATGTAATGTATTGGAGGTTTCCCCCTCGAATTGGCTTATTTATAAGGCGTTGATATCTCTTTTCTTCTCTTTTTGGAGCTGGTTTCACAACATTTGGTATCAGAGCTTTGAGATTCTAGGGTTTTGCTGCTCCAAATAGGTCATCATGGAATTTTCGCTATAAATTTTTTTCTATGAAGGTTCAGAATCTCAATTTTTTAGAGTGTGAAGAAAACATCCCAAGGAACATCATCGCAAAATTTCAGAGCTTGGTTCGCAATATTTTCGGAGATATGATCTGTGCAAGTTAGGTCATTTTGCAGGCTCCTGAATTTAACCTAAACAGGTCATCGTGGTATTTTCATAATGAATTTGTTTCTATGAAGGTTCAAAAACTGAAATTTTTAGAGTGTGAAGCCGCAATCTAGAGGAATAGTATCGCAAAATTTCAGGTATTTGTTCGCAATATTTTCGGAGTTATGATCTGTGGAAGTTAGGAATTTTTGAGGCTTCTGAATTTCATCTCAAAGAGGTGATCGTGGGAAAATATTCATATCTCTCTCTCTGAGCATCAAATCAGAATGATGTAAAAAGTGGCTACAAATAAATAGACTGTAGTTTTTGGCCTATCAATTTCAGATCCAAAAGAGGAAACATTGACACGTGGCAAGTCGTACAAGTTCACTCTACTGAACCAGTCCTAAATTGGGTCATTGTGGCAGATTGGACATAACTTTGCCTTGAAGAATCCAAATCAGATCAGACCTGTGGAATTTTAAAGAAACTTCATAGGGCTACTACAGGGCTAAATTTCAGATATTGAGGATCCACAATTATAGAGATAATTCAATTTTAATATCGAGCTCCCCAAAAGCAAGTAAAAGGTGTGTATTTTTTTTCCGAATTGCATAAGTCTTGTTTGAAGAATCAAGTTGAATTGATTCCAAGGGAATATTGTAGAATAGATATTAGTATTGGATTCTAAAATGGCCCCTAAAAAGAATTCAACACTGATTAAGCCTTTAGAAAGCTCTACTATGACTCATGAAGACGAAGAATGGCAACATGACATATCAAAATTACAAGAGCAAGTGCAAGAAATTTCGCTCTCGCAAAGAGAAAAAAGAAATGACATGGAAGTTTTGAAGAAAGGCGTGGAAACTAAGATGGATGGTTTGAAGAAAGGCGTGGAATCTAAGATGGATGGTTTGAAGAATGGCATGGAACCTAAGATAGATGGCATGGAATCTAAGATAAATGGCATGGAAGTTGGCATGGAATCTAAGATGGATGACATGGAAGCTAATATCGATGAGAAAATGGAAATCACGAAGAATGATCTAAAAGTAGACATGGAAGGTTTGAAAAATTTGATACAAGAAATGTTTCCTAATGGTGAAAAGATAGTAGAGGAAACTCATGATGAGAACAAAATAAATGTTAATCGTGATTTCATAAAATCTAATGTTGGTGAGAAGAACCACCATATTCCAAAAATGAATATGAGGAAGTTTGATGGAAAGGATCCTGTATCATGGATACTACAGATGGAGCAATATTTTGATCTCCATAATGTGAAAAACACACAAAAGGTACAAATTGCAACTTTACATTTAGAACAAAATATATTTGTATGGTATCTATGGCTTTTCTCCCATAAAAGAAATGTCACTTGGTCAATTTTTATAGAGGAAATGATAGCACATTATGAGGATACAAAGAGAAACACCTTCTTTAGCCAATTGATAAATCTCAAATAAAAGGGTTTAATGGGGGAGCACATTGAGGACTTCAAAAAATTGAATATAAGGGTAACTGATATTCTAGAGGAACACAGGATTGATCTCTTCATAGGTACTTTAAAGGATAATATCCAACATGAAGTTCGCATTTTAGAACCTGATTCATTGGAGAAGGCAGTCAGGTTGGCAAAAAAAATTGAATGCAAAATTATGGCGACAAGGAAGCCTACCACTCACTTCTATAAATAGGGAAGTGTTGCCACTCCTATATTTCCAAAACCTACAAGGTTGACATCACAAAAATTTGAAGAAAAAAGATAAAAAGTGCTTTGCTACAGTTGTGATAGAAAATACACTAAAGGTCATAAGTGTGATGGGAAGAAATGATTTTACATAGATTGTGAAGAGGAAGAAGAAAATGAACAAGAAGAGGATATACACTAGGAACCAACCCAAGAAGAGGAATAAATGAGTCCAACCATATCGTGTAATGCATTGGAAGGAATTAGCACTCCTCAAACTCTCAAGATAGGACATATCAAGAAGAAAAAGGTAATAGTGTTGATTGATTCAGGTAGTACCCATAATTTTATTCATTGTAAGGTAGCCAAGGAATTGAATTGTTTCCTATACCCAGCACCAGAATGTCAAGTGATGGTTGCAAATGGAGGAACTATAAATTTCTCTGGAAAATGTCATAATATCAAGCTAACCATGGGGGAATATGTATTGAATAGTCTAATGCTTTCCATTCCTATGGGAGGTGCTGATGTTGTACTAGGAGTACAATGGTTACAATCTTTGGGGATGGTAGCTTTTAATTTTCAAGAAATTTTCTTGAAATTTTTTTCAGAAGGAAAGGAAGTCGAATTATGGGATATTGCAGGGAAGACGAGAAAGATAATAAGCTCTAATGTCATGAAGAAGCTTCTAAAGAAAGAACAACGAGGCATAATTGCACAATTATGCTCACTAGAAGTTCCAACATCAAAATCATCTATTTCTGCAGATCTCCAAAAAGTCTTGGACAATCATTCCAAGGTTTTTGAAACTCCCAAAGGACTCCCACCTATTCGTGATCATGATCATGATATTCATTTGATTCTAGGAAGTGTTCCTCCAAACATCAGGCCTTATAGATATCCTTATGTCTAAAAGAGCGAAATTGAACGTATGATTGCAAAAATTTTAGAGGTGGGTATAATTCAACCTAGCCAAAGTTCTTTCTATGCTCTTGTAGTATTCGTACACAAGAAGTATGGATCATGCTGCATGTGTCTGGATTATAGGGAGCTCAATAAGCTCACCATTAAAGATAAATTTCCCATTCCTATGATTGATGAATTATTGGATGAATTACATGGAGAAATTTATTTTACAAAGTTGGATCTTCATTCAGGGTATTATCAAATTAGAATGAAGAGTGAAGATATTCCGAAAATAGCATTTCGAACTCATGAGGGTCATTATGAATTTTTGATCATGCCTTTTGGCCTTACCAATGCACCTTCTACATTTCAAGGGTTGATGAATTCCATTTTCAAACCCTTCCTTAGAAAATTTGTGCTATTATTTTTTTCTGATATACTAATCTACAACAGGTCTTGGAAGGATCATGTTCAACAAGTTGACAGGGTGCTCAAACTATTGCAGGAGAAACAATTATATGCAAAAACATCCAAATATTTCTTTGGAGTACAAGAGGCGGAAGATATGGGTCATATTGTATCTCACGAGGGTGTTAAGTTAGAACATAACAAAATTAAATCCATTAAGGAATGGAAAGTCCCCACAACCATAAAGGAGTTGCGAGGATTTCTCAGGTTAACAGGGTATTATCGAAAGTTTGTTAAGAATTTTGGGAGAATAGAAGCACCTCTAACAACATTATTGAAGAAAGATGCATTTTCATGGACTCCTGAAGCAACTAAGGCCTTTGAACATCTTAAAGAGGCAATGTTCCTAGCACCAGTCTTAGCTACGCCAGAATTCATAAAAACCTTTATTGTGGAATGTGATGCCTCAGGAAATGGAATTGGTGCTATTTTAATGCAAGAAGGAAGACCCATTGCTTTTGAAAGTTGTCCAATCAAATGAAAGTATTTATAGAAACCTATTTATGATAAGGAAATGTTAGCAATACTGCATGCACTAAAGAAATGGATAACTTACCTAATGGGAAGACACTTGAAGGTAAAAATGATCGTAATAGTCTTAAACACTTTTTGGAACAAAGACTATCTTCAGAAGAGAAACAAAAATGGGTCACAAAGATGTTGGGTTATGACTTTGAAATAATATACAAAAAAGGGAAGCTAAATGTTGTTGCAGATGCACTCTCAAGAAAGAATGAAGAGGTGGAAGCATTGCTTTGTTCCATTTCTATTATCCAACCAAATTAGATAATCGAAGCAAGGGATGAATGGAAGAAGGACGAAGAAGTGTGGACACACATTCAAAAGTTTTAGCAAGATCCTAGTACATATGATACATTTAGTTGGAAAAATTATTCATTATGATACAAAGATCACTTATATCTTTGTAATAATTCCCAACTAAAACAAAAGATTCTTTTGGAATTGCACACTTCTCCTTTAGGAGGACACTCGGGATTTTAAAAAACTTACCACAGGGTGAAGAAAGATTTCTTTTGTATGGCCTTAAATCTGATATTCAAAATTTTGTGGCGGAATGTTTGGTTTGCTAGCAAAATAATGTTGAGACAATTAAGATCCCGGGTCTTTTACAACCTTTATCCATTCCAAATCAACATTGGGAGGATATTTCAATGGATTTGATCACAGATTTACTTAAGTCCGAAGGAAATATTATCATCATGGTGGTAGTTGATAGACTTATCAAGTATGCATACTTTTGTGCATTATCTCATCCATTTAAAGCAAGTACGGTTGCTACTACATTTATGGACTCAATTCAAAAGCTACATGGAAACCCAAATATTATAGTGAGTGACAAAGATCCCATTTTTACTTGAAATTTTTGGACGGAGTTATTTTCCTGTTTGGGTACTTAATTAGCTCATATCTCATCTTATCATCCTTAATCCGATGATCAAACTGATATAGTAAATAAATGTTTGGAAGGATATCTTCGTTGTTTTGTATTTGATAAAAAAACATAATGGGTCAAGTGGTTACCTCTAGCTGAATGGTGGTATAACGCTTCCTTCCATACTGTAGCAAAAATGACCACATTTATGGCACTTTATGGATATCATCCACCATCCATCACATCATCTTTAAGAAAAAATTCGAAGGTTCAAGAAGTGGAAGATCACATCGAGCATCAACAATAAGTTCTCCAACTCTTAAAGGACAACCTGAATTTGGCACAAAATCAGCAGATGAACAAACAGGTAGATCAACATCGCGTGAGAAGTTTTGATATTAGGGCGGGTATTTTTACGGCAAACCATACAAACAAATGTCCCTCAAGCTTAAACTAAGAGGATAAATAAGTATCACCAAAGTTCTATGGTCCTTACAGTGTGCAAAATATTGGTACTATGGCATACAAATTGGAGCTTCCTGCTTCTTCGCGAGTGCATCCAGTTTTCCATGTTTCATGCTTAAAAAAGGTTATAGGGGACAAAATTTCAATTCAAAAAATATTTCCAAAACTTTATGAGGAAGGAAAAACCATGTGCAGACTTTGAAGCGGAAGGGTAGTATAGAACTAGAACGGTACGGAATACGATCGATTTCGATATCTCATCGAGTGGAAGAACTTACCCACTGAAGATTCTACATGGGAGGATGAGAATTTTATACATAAGCACCCAGAGCTACTCAAGCATTGAGGACAACACTTTTTTGAAGGAGAGGGGAATGTTAGGTCCCTATATTACTAGTATAGTCCCTTATTGTTGTTAGTGTAACCCCCTTATTGTTATTATTGTACCCCTGTAACCCCCATATTTCTATTATTGTGCCCTTAAATTATTATTGTCTGGTAGAAAATGCAACAAGATGATGGAGCTTAGTGAAAAGAAGTCGCCTTCACTAAGTGGGCCCTTGAGCTATTTTTGGCGCAAAGTCTATTTTTAGACTATGTCTATTTTTAGACTATGTCTATTTTTAGACATATGGATCATGGTCTATGAGTTGCGGGATGCTATTTATGGATGGTTGGTCAAGTTGGTAAAAATAGATGGACCTCTATTTTTATACATTGGGCGGAATCTGTTTTTAGACTGCCAGTCTAAAAATAGATCAGTCAAATATTATTAGCCCTTAATAATATTTAGACTATAAACATTATCTTATCCTCTTGGAGCACTTCAGTTTGATGCTTGGATGTGGCACATGCAGCTGACAGAAGGAAATATGCTTTTCCTAAGGGTTAGTTGAGCTATTTCATGGTTGACTTAAGTTAGAACTCATGTGGCAGAGTTTGGTGGAGTTGATGAGACAGTTGGTGGAGTTGTGTTCTGTTTAACTTAGTTGAACTAGTTGTATTTAGTCTAACTGAAAAATACACTAGTGATGAGTGGTGTGAATTAATTATTAATTAATTTACTAATTATTAACTCATAAATCAACTAAAGAACACATCAGTTAACTGCAATGCATGGACAGTTCAGTGGAGACCAGTGTTAGAGGTGGGTGAAAGGGTGAGTCTACTATCAGTTGTGACTATGGCTGTGCATGAGATTTGCGCACACATTGATTGAGATTGCCAATGAGGATTGCGCAGTACAAGGCAGGTGGATTCGAACTTGGATCTCATCATTATTCATCTTGGATTGCGCAGTAGAGGCAAGCAGACTTGTGGAGGAGATTTGAACCTGTGACTTGTTCACTTTATATGCTAGTTTGTGTGTAGCATGTGAGATAGTGCTGAGAGCTGTGAGAGATTTGTGCTATGTATTGTTACATGTTATCTATAATTATAATATACAGATAGTTGGGGTTTTTCAGCTGTATCCTTTCCCCATTACATACTGTGTTATATGTGTGCTTGATTATGTTTTAATGTGCGCATGCGACTGCTTCTATTTCCGCATATTGATGATCAATTGTAGAAGAGGTTATGTATTATGCATGAAGCTTAAATAGTGTGTAATCAGGATAATCTCGATGAATAATTCAGCTATTATTAAAATTTATACATGGTATCAGAGCGAAAATTGATCATCGGATCTATTACAGTGATTACAATTTATTTCGGTAGACAGAGTCTGTAAGCGGGCCAGGTAGCCTCTGGATCCATCCTTTCTCTGAAAGGTGATATATCCAATAAATGCCCCTACATTTGATCTCTATGCTAGAAATACTTTGTTCTCACAGATTGGAAGCAGTTGAGTTTTGAGCTAGTGGAATTCGAATTTGCAGCAGAATTTGGAATTCGAATTTGCAGCAGTTTTCTTGGTGTCGAAGTCAAAATGTCTTTCAGCGGATTGCGACTGGAGTATGCCCTTCAGGGTAGCTCGAATTATGTTGCATGGAAGGAAATAATGGAGGCGGTATTAGATGATAACGGGCTGAAGGAGTTGATAGAGGCTGAGGTCCCAAAGCCTACTGATGCTGCTCAAGTTGACGCTTGGCAAAAGAAGATGGAAAAATGTCGAAGGATTCTGTTGGAGGGCGTGAAGGATCACATTGTATCCAACATGCATGGAAAAGCTTCTCCATACTTGATGTGGAAAGCGTTGATAGATTTATTCCAAAGCAAGAGTGACCAGAGGAAGTTGGCGCTCAAGGATAAACTCAGACACATAAAGATGGAGAAAGGCGACAGTATGCCCAAGTACCTCACGAAGTTCATCCAATGCAGGGATGAGCTGGGAAGTGTGGGGGTGATTGTAGATGATGAGGAATTGGTGAGCTTGGCTCTCCTTGGTCTTCTGAAGAGTTGGCATGCCTATCAGGATTCTGTCAATGGTCGGGAGAAATTTCCAGGATGGGAGCGACTTTGGTCGGATCTTGTGCAAGAGGAGATAAGGCGGATTACCAGGGACGGATCTTCATCAAAGGCATCTGATGAAGAAAATTGCGCTTTGGCTGCCAAAGCAAAGAAGGGGAAGAGCAAGAAAGCTTCTCATTCCATTGCGAAAGGCAAGAAGCAGGACATGTCCAAGGTGAAGTGCTTTCACTGTCACCAGCACAGACATTATGCCACAAAGTGTCTGCAGAAGAAGAAAAATAAGCAGGCTGCTGGATCTATAGTGGGAGAGGCCTTAGCCTCGCAGTTTGAGCTGGATTTTTCGCTGATCGCATGCTTGGTCTCAAGTGTAATGGAATCAGTATGGTTCTTGGACAGTGGTGCGTCTTTTCACATGACTAGAGATCGAGATCTGTTTTCAAATCTGGATGAGAAAGATCTTGGAGTGCACATCGAGATGGGCGATGATGGTAGATACAGTGTGACCAGTATCGGTACCATTTCCTTTGAGAGGGAGTCTGGTAAACCCTTCGTATTGAAGGAAGTGATGCATGTTCCAGGATTGAAGAAGAATCTGATCTCTGTGGTGATGTTAGAAGACAAGGGGTACGATGTTGTCTTCAGCGAAGGAAAGGCTTTCCTGCGCAGTAAGACAACTGGAGAAACCTGAAAGATAGGGGTTCGAGTCAAGAACCTTTATCAGTTGCAAGTGGATAGCTGCGCAGCAATGGCATGCAAGGCAGAAGGAGTGGTGAGCCGGGATTATGGCGAGCTGTGGCACCGGAGATTGGGCCACCTTCACCATGGAGCTTTGAAAATACTACAACAGATTTCTACTGGGCTTCCTAAGGGCACTCTTGCGCAGTCAGATCAGTGCAAGAGGTGTACCTTGGGAAAATTTGTGAAAGCCACCTTTCACGAGAAGGATAGTTGCGCCACGACGATCCTTGAGAGAATTCACACATACGTGTGTGGGCCTTTCTCAGTAGCTTTGACAGCAAAGCACAAGTACTATGTGATCTTTGTTGATGATTTTTCTCGGAAGTGCTGGATCTTCTTCATGCAGAAGAAGAGCGAGACATACTCAAAGTTCTGTGAGTTCAAGGTGCTGGTTAAGAAGGAATCGGGGAAGCATGTGAAGGCTCTTAGGAGCGACAATGGTGGTGAATTCATCTCTGCTGAATTCAAGGACTTTTGCAGTGCAGAAGGAATTCAGAGAGAGCTCATAGCACCTCATAACCCACAACAGAACAGGGTTGCTGAGCGGAAGAATAGAATGATCGTGGGTGCTGCACGGGCGATGTTGCATGATCAGGGCCTATCCCTTCACTTGTGGGTAGAGGCATGCAATACTGCAGTATATGTGCAAAACCGTTGTCCTCACAAGATACTTGGCATGAGTACACCCGAGGAGGCATTTTCTGGCAAGAGGCCTGATATTTCCCATTTGAGGATTTGTGGTTCACCTGTCTACATGCTTGTGACGAAGGATGCCAGGAAGAAGCTGGAGCCGACCGCAGAGGTTGGGATATTTGTGGGGTACACTGATACACCCCACAACTATTGTGTGTATTTTCCAGACAGTCGCAAGACTATTGTGCGACGGGATATCAAATTTCAGGAGGAGAAAGCCATGCAGTGTTCGCTTGAGAGGGAGCCACACTTGCATGTAGATGAGGATCTATTAGTTCCTAAGGATGAGCTTCAGGATGTGGATCAGCCACAAGAAGAAGTTCATGGAGTGGAAGAGACCACTCATGCAACGCCAACCATCAGAGGGCACAAGTGCACTACAGAAGCTGAGCGACTGGCTCAAGATGCAGAGAAGGTTGTAGGACCACCGACAGCACATCACAGATAGAGACAGTCACCGGACCGGTACACTGGATACATGGCTCTTGTGAGCAAATGTGTCGTGATAGAGCCATCCTCTTTCGAGGAAACTATGGAGGACCCCGCATGGGTAGATGCCATGGTGGAAGAGTATGATTCGATTGTCAGAAACAGTGCATGGGAGATTGTCCCAAGGCCGGAGGGGAAATCAGTGGTGGGTTCGAGATGGATCTACAAAGTAAAGTAGGCGGCTGACGGGAGTGTGGAGAAGTACAAGGCAAGATTTGTTGCCCGAGGCTTCTCACAGATAGAGGGGATCAATTATGAGGAGACCTTTGCACTTGTCGCAAGGTACTCTTCCATACAGACGATCCTAGCTCTCTCAGCGCAGATGAGGTGGCACATCCATCAGATGGATGTGAAGACTGCGTTCCTCAATGGAGTCATTGAGGAGGAGGTGTACATAGAGCAACCTGAAGGTTTCGAGATCTTCAGCAGTGAGTCGCATGTGTGCATACTCAAGAGAGCACTGTATGGGTTGAAACAAGCACCTCGTGCTTGGTACACACAGATAGACAGTTATTTCACCAGACTTGGATTCTCCAAGAGTGAGGCGGATCCTAACGTCTACCAGATTGTGGTGGAGGGGAAATTGCTGATCATTTTACTTTATGTAGATGATCTAATTTTGATGGGTGATGAGCTGTTGATACTTTCATGCAAGGAGGATCTTGCTAGAGAGTTTGAGATGAAGGACTTGGGCCTCCTTCATTATTTCCTGGGATTGGAAATTTGGCAGCGCAGTGATGGACTGTTTGTTTCTCAGGGTAAGTATGCCCGGGAGATACTGGAGAAGTTCAGCATGCATGGCTGCAAGCCTGTTGATACTCCTCTTCCTGGAGGTTGGAGGAAGGAGGATGCTACTTCAGCGGAGGTAGTGGATGCCACTGTTTATCGACAGTTGGTGGGGTCGCTTATGTATCTGGTCAATACACGACCCGATATATGCTATGCTGTTAACCAGCTTTCGCAAGCTATGGTTAAGCCTACCAAGCTCTTCTGGAAGGCAGGAAAGCATGTATTGCGTTATCTTAGAGGCACATCGGGATATGGCTTGTGGTACAGACAGGAGGATGAGGCGAAGCTATGTGGCTTCACAGATGCAGATTGGGCAGGAAGCCCAAAAGAAAGAAAGAGCACATCTGGAGGGATCTTCAGTATTGGGTCGATAGCAGTTTCTTGGTACAGCAGGAAGCAGAGATCTATGGCACTCAGTTCAGCAGAGGTTGAGTATATGGCAGTAAGCTTGGCTGCATGCGAGGCCATATAGATGAGGAAGATCCTGGTCGGGTTGTTCGGGTCACACTTGGAGCCTACTGTGATTTATTGTGATAACCAGAGTTGCATTAAACTCTCAGCTAATCCAGTATTTCATGATAGATCCAAACACATCGACATCAGGTACCATCATATCGAGAGATTACGTAGAGCGGAGAATCATGTTACTTTCATACATTCCAGGAGGATCGGGATGCGTGTCTTGACTTAAGCGCTCACCGAGAAGAAATTCGAATACCATAGAGGCGGGGATAGGGTTGTAGATAATCCATATCTTGTGAGAGAGTGTTGATCTCTGCAACAAGATGATGGAGCTTAGTGAAAAAAGTAGCCTTCACCTAAGTAGACCCCGCAGAGCTATTTTGAAACAAAGTCTATTTTTAGACATATGGATCATGGTCTACGACTTGCAGGATTCTATTTATGGATGATTGGTCGATTTGGTAAAAATAGATGGACCTCTATTTTTAGGCATTGGGCGGAATCTATTTTTAGACTACCGGGCTAAAAATAGAACAGTCAAATATTATTAACCCTTAATAATATTTAGACTATAAACATTATCTTATCCTCTTGGAGCACTTCAGTTTGATGCTTGGATGTGGAAAATGCAGCTGACAGAAGGAAATACGCTTTTCCTAAGGGTTAGTTGAGCTATTGCATGGTTGACTTCGGTTAGAACTCATGTGGCAGAGTTTGGTGGAGTTGATGAGACAGTTGGTGGAGTTGTGTTCGGTTTAACTTAGTTGAACTAGTTGTATTTAGTCTAAGTGATAAATACACTAGTGATGAGTGGTGTGAATTAATTATTAATTAATTCACTAATTATTAACTCATAAATCAACTAAAGAACACATCAGTTAACTGCAATGCATGGACAGTTCAGTGGAGACCAGTGTTAGAGGTGGGTGAAAGGGTGAGTCTACTATCAGTTGTGATTATGGATGTGCATGAGATTTGCACACACATTGATTGAGATTGCCAATGAGGATTGCGCAGTACAAGCCATGTGGATTCGAACTTGGATCTCATCATTATTCATCTTGGATTGCGTAGTAGAGGCAGGCAGACTTGTGGAGGAGATTTGAACCTGTGACTTGTTCACTTTCTATGCTAGTTTGTGTGTAGCATGTGAGATAGTGCTGAGAGCTGTGAGAGCTTTGTGCTATGTATTTTTACATGTTCTCTATCATTATAATATATAGATAGTTGGGCGTTTTCAGCTGTATGCTTTCCCCATTACATACTGCGTTATATGTGTGCTTGATTATGTTTTAATGTGCGCATGTGACTGCTTCTATTTCCGCATATTGATGATCAATTGTAGAAGAGGTTATGTATTATGCATGAATCTTAAATAGTGTGTAATTAGGATAATCTCAGTGAATAATTCAGCTATTATTCAAATTTCTACAATTTTTAGGTCGGCTAGGATTACATTATGGCCCCACTAGGATTACATTGTGGCCGCATGGACTCCTATATATAGAAAGGAGGTTTTGTAATTTGAATCATCCAAGAATTGTTCATTCATCTAATGTATTGGAGGTTTCCCCCTCGAAGTGGCTTATTTCTAAGGTGTTGATATCTCTTTTCTTCTCTTTTTGGAGCTGGTTTCACAACAGTTTGTGGAGTCAGTTGCAATCAGATTTAAATGTGACTGTGGGGTTTGGGGGTTGGCATGTGGCCACCCCCTCCCCCTTAACTGTAAATTCTAACATTAAATGGTTTGTGCTGGCTGGAAATTGGAGCGCCTCCAAAAATTTGGATTTTGACCAAACTTAGTGGGCTTAAATGTAGTTTCTCCACAATTAGTGGAGCTTTTTTGGGTGTCACTGGAAAATTTGAGTTTAGGCTCCATATTGAGCTATATTTGACCAATTTTGGAGTGCCAATAGACAATTTTGACTGTATTAGATTTTTTAGAATCATTGGTGAGGGATGCAGAGCCATCAGAGGAATTTTGAGCAGGTTTTTTCTTCAGAAAAGTTCTAGGGGCCACTAGGGCCACCATGTGCTAACAACAGTTTGAGGCTTAGCTAATGCAACTTGAGGCCTTTTTCAACAATCCAATAGTCAATTTTAGATGTTTTAGATGTTATAAAACTAATGGTGTGGTTTTCAGAGCCTGTAGAGAAATTTTGAAAGCTAAGATGCTTCAGTGAAGTTCTAGGGGCCACCAGGGCCAGCAAGTGCCAGTAGTAATTCGGGGCCTCGCCATGGCAGCTAGAGGCCTTATTCAGCAAACCAATAGTAATTTATGACTGTAATGAGAATTATGAATCCAATGGAGGATTTTTAAGAAGATTTTGAGTACTTCTAGAGGTCGAGAACCCATCATAAAATTTTTTAGTGACCCAAGTGCCAAGGGGTGCCGATAGGTGTTGGAGGCGAAACCAGAGCATCCAGAGGCCAATTTCAATGAACCAATAGTCTATTCTAACTATTTTTGGCATTATAAATCTAATGAAGGTATTTTTAGAGCCATTTGAAGAATTCGGAAGGTATAATAGCCACAGGGAAGTTTTGGGCAGCCCTGGGCCAACCGTGGAGGGAGGCCTAGATTGGGGATGTAGTGATCGTTTTGAGAAAACGATCAGTATATTTTTGGTGTCTAATATATGTTGGAGATAATAGGTGAGGTTTTAGGGAGATTAAAATAATTCTGAAGGAGTTAGTTCCATAGAGAATCTCAGTTTAGCTCAAAGCACCGACAGAAGGAATCAATTGTAAGGGAGCCTAGATCTATTTGTAGAGTGATGAAAACAATGATAGGGATATAAATGGTATTTTAAGCCCATTGGTTCACTTCATTAAGAATTGGAGTTAAGACTAGAACTTGTAAAAGAAAATTTTCCATAATCCCAAAGAACCAGGTCAAGATGACAAGAGCTCAGGGAGATGATATTCGGGTGAACTCCTAGATTAATTTTGATGTTATGTGTGGATGCTTATTTTCTGCATTATATTGATGTTTGAAATTTTTAATTTCAACAAAAAAAATGGACTTAAAGCACTTAAACAGTTAAAAATCATGCACATAGTTTCAAGTAAAAGTTTCCGCAAAAGTCAAGTACAAGCTAGAACTTTTATTTGTTTAACTGAGTGGGAGGTTCTTGAAAGGAATAACCAGTTATCCAACCCATATTCAGATCATCAGAGGTTATTGGGTAATTACTATACCTTTTTTATTTATCCACCATCCCAAAACAAGTGCACCATATAACTGCTCAGTCGTTTTGTTTCCTTTTCACTTTTTCATAAATTTGTTGTCACAAACCCGTTCTCATCTCCTTACGAGATACTCTTGCTCTCTAAGTATTGGTCATGTTAGCTGTCTTTAGGTCAGCTCAGTTAGTGTCAAAAACTGGTTAGCTATCCTTAGGATCTTTTGCAGGTGTCAATATTTTTCTCACTGCATTTTGGAGCCATGGCAGCTGAAAGGAAGCAGTATAAAGGAGGGTCTGTGGTAAGATATGATCCCATGGACATGGTATTGTTGGAATAAGACCCCACATTCACCCAAGAATTTTCCAGCATTGTGTGTCTTTAGTTCTGTAGAATATTCCAGGGGTATCATGGGAAAATTTCAAAGGATTTTTCCATTAAATTTACAGGGACATGATCTAAAGTAGGGATACTAAATTTTGCAGTGTCCCCTGACACTATTTCTCAAGCCACAAATATTCCTATTTCAGGAGAATTATGGTTCAAGTTGCAAAAGTTAAAATTTCAAAATTGTGAGGAGTTCCTAAAGGAAGAACATAAAATCATTGAGATGGCTACATGCATTCACAGAACTTTCCTTAAAGAGTAATTTTATAATTTTATGATGGTGATCTAGAAATACTTCACTTGTGAGGGTAGGTTCCACATGGTATATCAATACCATTTCAAGGTTTTGTTGCACTTCACATGTAAACGACCCTTAGATATACCTTTCTATTTATTTAGAAGCCTATGAAAAATGGCTATCAAGGTGCAGGCCAAACCTGATGCCAGTAACACTTCAATTTTTCATCATGCTATTATAAATTTTCTGGTGGCTGAAGAGTTGAATAGGCTCAACAGAGATTGGCCCACTTTTTTATTTTTAAGTGGCTATGAATTGGATGCTGCCACCCCTAGGAGAACTCCGAAGTCAAAAAATAGAACCTGAGGGGAGGATAATAAATCTAAGGCAGAGCTTGTAGCTAAGAATAAAACAGAAATATAGCCTATAGCAGAACCTATGGAACTTGAAGTTGAACATGTAAAAGATCTCGTGGTAGCTGAAAAATTTTCTACAAGTACCAAGACAAAAAATTATACCTGAAGGAGGACTAGAAGCCAAAGCAAAGGGAAGGGTAAAATGGCAGATATCCTTGAAGCTATTAACATTGAAGAAAGCCCCTTTCTGCAAACTGTAGAGATAAAATAGGAAAAAGCCAAAAATAAGAGCAAAGAAGCCAAAAATTTGGATTTTAATCAAGAATATTCAAGTTTATTTTGAAGCTCAGGAAACATGTCACAAGATCACAAGAACTAAAAGAAAATATGTCTGAGCTGCCATTAGAAGAAGAGGCGCCTTCAAAAAAATTAGAACCTATGGAAAAGAGGAAAATTAAGGAGCTTGTACAGGAGAAATCCAAAGTTGAGATGCTGCAAGAATAGTTGAAAGATACTCGAAATGGTGTAATAGAATCAATTTTTTTATTGAGGAATTGAAGGAAGACATATCGAAGCAACTCGACTTTTACAATGAGGTTTCAGATAAATTTGGAAAGATGTTAAAAAAGGAAATTTCCTTTAGACATAATGATGAAAAAAATATGCAGGAGGAACATATGGTTGCAAGCTGATAGGAAGAGATTATAGGAACAAGTCATAACTTTAGAAACACAAATGGAAATGATCCAAACTGAAATTTTGAAGAGGGGCCTCAAATTCATTACTGTAACTAATGATACCCCATGAGTATGGTAACACCATAAATTTTTTCTTATGCTATCTATAATCAACAGGTTGGGTAATATACATTCTTATATAGCCTCTTAGAATTATTTTGGAGGCGAATTGTTTTTGAAAATGCAAAATCTCACAAACTAGGTAATTTCGTAGCAACTCTCCATCTTAAAGGCATAAATTTTCTATGAAACTGCTGTAGCTCTCCATGGAGGAAAATAAAAATATAAAATTTAGAAATAAGAGGGCTCAATGCATGTATTTAACTTATAAACCTCAGAGAAGAGACTGAAATAATCAGAAAAATCAAATATTTTGTAGGAGGGTTATTTTGGCATTTTCTACTGAAGTTTGCTACCAAACTGCCTATACTCTGTTTTTTTTAGCGTAATGAATTTTTGATGATTTTTTGGAAATAAAACCATGAAGGAATGGGTAAACCAAAATTTAAAGGCATTCACATAATCATCCTATTTTTTAGGTGAACAAATCAGCAGGTCAACCTTCCATGTGGCTTGCAGCTCATCAAGCCAACTCATCATGCCAACTTATCATGACAGCTCATCATTCCAGCTCAAGCATTTGAGTTCCTAATTCTAGTTCATCAACCATCCAACACCTCAGTAGTTATTTATAGTTGATAAGGATTATTGGCAGATTGGAGTTTTTTTGAAGTTCATAAATCGCGATAGAGTCCTTTTTGTGTACAAAATTTGCCAAGCAGAAAATATCCCTAGAAAGTATCCATGTTTTGTTATTCTACTAGAAATAGGTCTATTAGCTAAGGCATCGAGTCTAGTATGGGTGGAAGACTATTTTAAAGAGGCCTCACTCTATAAATGAGGGACTTTTTTACTTTGAAGGGGTTGATGAATGTGAAAAGAGAGCTACTATGTAAATTTTCTTTATGAGCTAATATACAATTTGCAGCAAATTGTCTTCAAACCTGAGAATCTCCTTGGCTTATATGTTTTTTTTATCTCCTTATTTTACATATGGCTATCAGTTTCATGGAAATATGATCACTTGTAATTCATGATTAAATGCTCCAAGTTCCTTCATTTGCTATGTTTTTGCTGTAAGAGTTAATTTTTAGCCAATTTTCCTCAGTTTCCATGAATTTTTTTTTTTTTTTTTGTAATCGAATTTCTTTAGCTGACTCCATGCCCAAAGGTGGCTTTCATTACACTCTTCCATCCATTAAAAAATCACATGAAAAGTACAAAATTAGTGTTCTAAAGTTTTGAGTTTTATACTGAGAATATTATAGATATTTTGAGAGAGCCCTCTCAGGCTAGAAGGGCTAACTTCCAGTTAAAAATTTGGTTTGAAATAGTTTTGCTGGGTTGATGGTTGACACAGCCAAACTTGTTCCATCCTAGTGCTAACAAGTTCTATGATAGATCACGAGTAGACTAGTATATTTCTAGACTTGTCGAGGTATGTTCTTTATCTTAAGGATGAGAAAGAAAATATTCAAAGGTTCATCAATGGGTTCTTAGTAGAATTCATAGATAAAATTGAGTTTGATGAGCCCTGGTCATCGTAGGAAGGAATCAACCAGATGAAGCATTGTTATGAACATTCACAGTGCAAGTATGATCTTAAGCAGGATCAGAAAGGTAAGGATAATACTAAATGAAAGTGGGCTATGAAGCAAGGAATACTTCAGGGTGTAGGTGACTAGGATAATGTAACACCATATAAAAAGTTCAATTTAGTTGATAGAGGAAATGGGTCTAAGCCTGAGAATAATAATAAGGGTAATGGCATGAAACCTTTGAGGTGTTGTAATTGTGGTGGAGAGCATCACCTGAGTGATTTCCCATCACATCTAAGTGGAAGGCCTCATATTTACAGTGCTTAGGAGGAAAAAACAATTGGAGATGTTGGGAAGAGTATTCCTTAGATTTATGTAGCAATAGGTAATAGGCAGGTGGATGATCAGACATCCATTATCGAGATGGAATGTAAGCTTCATGATCAAGTTGCTTCTATTTTTATTGATCCAAAATCTAACTATAGTTATATCGGTCCTGATTTGGTGGGTACGTTTGGATTGAGTAAAGAATTGCATGTAGAACCTTGGTTGGTGTAGTTGGATATAGAGACTAAGAAAAGGGTTCATCATGTAGAAATTTTAATACAATTATGTATTGTCTGGATTCTCCTGATCTAACAATTATATGCCACAGTTAGATACATAATCCTTCTACTAAAAAATTTGCGGAAATTTAATCACCATATGAAAACACATGAAGAAAGATCAATCACATATAACACAGATCTTTTCACTGGGAAAGCATAAAGCTAAAAACCCCACTATCATATATTATGTATATATCATGGATCATGAAAAAATATCATACAAAACTCTAATCCAAGAGCTCTCAGTACAATATACAATCATGTCACATTGTCATACAAAAATTGGCATATTCATGCACCAATTTACTGCCTCCTGACAGCATGCCTCCACTGCGCAATCCCTGCTAATCACAATCCCTGAATGAATTCGATCCTTCTTTGCCTTGACTACGCAATACTCATTGGAATCTCCTATGTGTGTGTGGTTGGAAGAGTGCACCCACTAATGTCACAACCGATAGTCAAACTGTCCCTTTCACCTGTCTCTCAACTAGGTCTCCTCTCGATTTGACATGCATGTAGTTAATAGTGGTAAATATTTAGTTGCATGTGAGATCACTCCAAGTGAATTAATTTAATATTTAGTTCACTAATCTCTCACTAGTGTATCTTTAGTTGCAGCTTGTTACAACCAGCACAACTGAGTTTAACTCACTTAACTGAGTTAAATTACTTTACAACTCACATAACTACACATCCAACTTTGTTACAACTTTGTATCACTCAGTTACAAAAAATTCCACTTGCATGTTCCACCATCCAACCTTAGAACTCGTAATTCCTTTAGTCAACTCGTTTGCCACATCAGTTAACTGAAATCAAGTGCTTCAATAGAATAAATTATTATTTATTGTCTAATTATTATTAAGAGCTAATAATAATCGACATGCATTCTATTTTTCGACATGCGATCTATAAATAAACTTTTCCCATGCATCTAAAAATAGAATCTCATATATAAATAGAATTTTATAAGTCATCTATAAATAGACTCCCACAATAAATAGATTTTTCTCACCATTCTAAAAATAGACATACGCCTAAAAATAGCCTGCGGGCCCCACCTAGTGTAGGTGCTTAATTTTCACTAGGATCATCATCTTTCTCAATCTCAACATTCCCTCTCAACAAGAAAGGGATTATCCTTCACCCCAATCCTGTCTCTATGGTATTCGAATTTTCTCCTGCTGAGCGCCTTCGTCAGAATATCTGCATCCTGATCTTCCGTAGGAATGTACTGAAGCAACATGATATTACGCTACACACAATCTTTGATATGATGATACCCGATATCTATATGCTTACATATATAATGAAACACAAGATTAATTGAGAGTTTAATGCAACTCTGATTATCACAATGAATCACTGTAGGATCTAAATGAGAACCAAAAAAACCAACCAGGATCTTTCTCATCCAGATAACCTCACATGCAGCTTGACTTGATGCCATGTATTCTACTTCCACTGAAATGAGTGTCACAGATCTTTGTTTGCTGTTGTACCAAGAAAGAATTGTAGATCCAATACTGAAGACCCCTCCTAATGTGCTATTTCTGTTCGTTGGGTTGCCTGCCTAATCTAAATCTATGAAGACATGCAACTTCACCTCATCCGTTTGTCTGTACCATAATCCATACTCATATGTGCCCCTGAGATATCTTAGGATGTGCTTTCTCGCCTTCCAAAAGAGCTTGGTAGGCTTAACCATCACTTGACTAAGCTGGTTCACCGCATAGCATATGTGCGGTCTTGTATTTACTAAATACATTAGCAAACCCACTAAATATCAATAGACAGTAGAATCCACTACCTCTCCAGACGTAGCGTCCTCTTTCCTTAAGTTTCTTGGAAGAGGAGTATCCATGGGTTTTCAACTCTCCATGTGAAACTTACCTAGTATCTCCCTTGCATACTTGCCTTGAGAAAAAAAAATTTCACCTTCTCGCTGCCATATTTCCAATCCAAGGAAATAATGAAGGAGGCCCATATCCTTCATCTCAAACTCCTTCGCAAGTTCCTCCTTGCATGAGTGTATCAGCTGCTCATCAATAGTTAGTATTAAATCATCAACATAAATAAAAATGATTAAAAGCTTACCCTCCACCAAAATTTGGTATAGGTTTGCATCTACCTCACTCTTGGTGAAGCCAAGTCCAATGAAATAGCTATCGATCCGAGTGTACCAAGCATGGGGTGCTTGCTTCAGCCCATACAACGCTCTTTTGAGTCTGCACACATGTGACTCGCTGCTGAAGATCTCAAATCCTTCAGGCTGCTCAATGTACGCTTCTTCCTCAATGATCCCATTAAGGAACACAATATTCACATCCATCTGATGAATTTTCCAACCCATATGCACTGAGAGAGCAAGGATGGTCCTTATGGAAGAATACTGTGCGACAGGTGCAAAGGTTTATTCATGATCAATCCCCTTGATCTGTGAGAAGTCTCGAGCCAAAAATATGGCCTTGTATTTCTCAGCAATCCCATTAGCAGCTTGCTTTACCTTGTATATCCATCTTGAATCTACCATTGATTTATCAACCAGCCATGGAACAATTTCCCAAGCACTGTTTATGACAATGGAGTCATACTCCTCCACCATTTGATCCGGATTATGCAGGAATGCAACAGAATAAACATATAACCATAAATACAGAGATGCAGCGGAAATAACACTTCATTTCATTAATAATAAAGAACTGAAATTTGCTTACAGACAGAATGGAAATAAAACTAGCTAGGGCGCTGGTAGCTATCTCGCGAGAAGAGATGTGGCATCTACGGAGCCTACGAGCGAGTTCTGATGAGGCTCGGCCTATTTATCATTTAGAAACAATGGGAAATCCTAAACGGCCAAGAAAACCCTAACCCTGGGAGATGAAGCGCCAAAACTATGGACGATTTGGGTAAATTGGTGTTTCAACTTCCCAGGGGCGTAACTTTGGCACACGATCTCCGTTTGACGCGTACCATACCTCGTTAGAAATATCTATTCGAGAAATACAAATTTGGAATGAGTAAAATTGGTTCATGGACCCATGTTGCTCTCTGTTTTCCCAAAAAACGTCGTTTAGGGCCTCAAAACGGCTCCGGAAGTTTAGGACCCGAAAAACTGCTAAAAATAGTAAATTGTGCCGAAACTGAAAAACTAAAATAGACAATGGTGGAGCCCCAAGTGGAATAGGCGGGTGACCACCAATATCCACCTGGATCATTCCTCCCCCCTTAGGAAGCAATGGTCCCCATTGCGTTAAGTTCCTCCATGAGATGAGGAAATTTCTGCTGAACTTGGTCTCTGGTGAACCACTTTCCTTGGTGCAGGAGTTGGCCAGCTTTGACAACCCGATACAGTTGGATCTGCTGTTGACGAGTGTTCTTGATTTACATGTCCATGATACAATCTGTGGTGGCCTGTTCCATGCAGTCTGGGTTTAACTCTGTTGGTGTGAGTTGTTCTGCAATGTCCGAGGTGTCCAGTAGAGGTGGAAAGTAAGGACGAAGGCGATCCACATTGAAGACTGGGTGCAGACCAAGGAATGGCGGAATACTAAGCTCGAAGGCATTGTTACCTACAGCCTTGGTGATGGTGTACGGCCCGTATCGGAGCGGGCGAAGCTTGCGGTGAGGTCCAGTGAGGCGCTCCTTCTGCAAATGTAGCCATACTTTGTCGCCCACCTGGAAGTGGTGTGGCACCCGGTGTTGATCATGGCGCTGCTTGTACTTCGCATTGGCTTTGTCCAATATATCATGAACCTGTTGGCGGATGTGTTGAATGCGCTCGATGAAGCTACTTGCTTTGTCAACTTCAGACTGGACGTGCGCTGAATCGGCCTGAGCAGCTGCAAATGGCATGGCTACGTCAATGGGACATAGTGGCCGGAATCCCAAGCCCACCTGAAAGGGGCTATGGCCAATTGAACTGTGGAGAGCCCGGTTATAACTATGTTGTACATAAGGGAGGCTCTCGTCCCATGTGCGTGGGTGCTTTGAATTGTACATGCGCAGAATGTGTACAATCATTCTGTTGACGACCTCTGTCTGGCCATCTGTTTGGGGATGGAAAGCTGTGGACTTGGTGAGCTTGGTATCCAACATCGACTAGAGGCTGGACCAAAATGTGCTGAGGAACCTGCTATCCCGATCTGATATGATAGACTGTGGGATCCCAAAGTGCACCCACACTCGTTCAAAGAAGAGTTTAGCAGTGGCTTCTGCTGTGATATTCTTCTTGCGGGCCGCCATAATGGCCATCTTCGAGAATCTGTCGACAACCACAAAAACACAGTCATTTCCTTGCTTAGTAGAAAGCAGGCCCGACATGTAATCCATGGATATGGATTCCCAAGGTCGACTAGGGGTAGGTAGAGGAATATATAGGCCTTGCTTCTTGATGGTCGGTTTGGCAATGGCACAAGCAGTGCAGGATCTGATGTGCTTCTCGACATCCTTTCGAAGGTTCGGCCAATAGAAATACTTCTGTAGTATTGCTACTGTTTTCTCGACCCCGAAATGCCCATCGACTCGACTGTAGTGTGCTTCCCATATCATCTTGGCACGCTCGCTTGAAGGAACACAAAGGTGTCCCAGGTGACATAAAAGTGCATCTTGGAGGTGAAAATTTGGAACTTGCGTGCCCCCAAAGAGTGCCTTGTAAGTGTGGCCGAATTCTGGGTCACTCTCATAGAGAAGCGGCCAATCAGAAGTCTCGTGCCCACAAGAGTTGAGCACGGTGGTGAGCGCCACGATCGGTGGTCGGCTGAGGCAGTCTGCAACATTATTGGTGCTACCCTTCTTGTACTTGATGTTCAAATGAAACTGTTGCGGATATGTGGACCACTTCTGATGGCGATCATTCTGCAACTTCCCTTGTGTCTGTATGAACTGCAGGGGCCGGTGGTCTATGTGGATGATTGTTTCCTTCCCCCAAATGTAATGCTTCCATTGTCGACAGGCTTGCACAATGGAATACATTTCTTTGTCATAGGTGGGATACTTGCGAACTGTCTCAGACAATGTCTCACTGTGATATGCCACTGGATGTCCCTATTGAGTAAGAACTGCCCCAATAGCATAGTTAGAGGCATCTGTCTCGATCTCAAACGGCTGCTGCAAGTCTGGTAAGGTGAGCACTGGGGCAGAACAGAGGCGATTTTTCAATTCTTTGAACGCCTTTTGTTGAGGTTCCGACCAAAATAATTTTTCTCTTGCTCCTCCTTTGGTGACTTGACTCAAGGGCCAAGTGATATGAGAGAATCCCAACACGAATCTACGGTAGAAATTAGCAAGACCCAGAAAGCTGCGAAGCTCTGTTATAGTGGTTGGGGCTGGCCAATCCCGAATGACTTGGATCTTGGATGGATCCACATGCACCCCCATTTCATCAATAATGTATCCCAGATATTGAACCTGGGTCATGCCAAAAGTGCACTTCTCCAAATTGGCACACAACTTGTGTTGCCGCAGTGTTTGGAGGACTTGTCGGATGTGGTGAAGGTGCTCTTCCCAAGTCTGGCTGAAGATCAGAATGTCATCCCAGTACACCACTACAAATGAGTTGGTGAATGGCCGCAAGATGTCATCCATCATCCTCATGAAGGTGGCGGGAGCATTCGTCAACCCGAAAGGCATGACCAGCCATTCGAAAAGGCCTTCCTTGGCTTTGAAGGCAATCTTCCACACATCGGAGGGTTCAATTGGTACCTGGTGATACCCAGACTTCAGGTCGATCTTACTGAAATATTTTGCACCTTTGAGTTGGTCCAGAAGGTCATCAATCCGTGGGATTGGGTACCTATTCTGGACAGTGATCTTGTTCAGCGCCCGATAGTCAATACAAAGTCTCCACGTCCCATCCTTCTTCTGTACCAACATGATCGGGCTCCCACGGGGCGATGAACTTGGTCTGATGTGACCTTTCTGCAACAGCTCCTGAATCTGCCTCTTGATTTCATCATTTTCCAGAACAGAGCGTCGATAGATCGGTCCATTGGGTAGTGGCGCACCTGGGGTCAGATCAATCGGGTGCTTGACCTGGCAGTGCAGAGGAACCCCTGTGGGTGAGGTGAAGATGTCCTCGTACTCCTCCACGACCTTATCCATTTGTTGTTGTCGTGCAGAGGGGCCCTGTCTGGAGGTCGTGGCCACCGTCTTCTTCTTGCCCTGGGGGCGGATCATCAGGAAAACGAATTTCCTGGTTTGGGAAATGAGCTTACTGCATTGTTTTGCAGTAACCAAAGAGATAGTGGTAGGAGGTGGTACCTCTGGTATCCTGTACAACTTATTTCCCAAAGTAACAATAACAGCACGAGGTCGAGACTCATACACAGCATGACGCTTCCACAAGTATGGTTGTCCTAATAATACATCGAAAACATCAATAGGAGCAACGTCACATAATACCTCATCTGTGAAGGGCTTGATGCTATAAGGAAGGCGGCACTGCTGGCTGACGCGGAGATCTCGTCCTTGGTGAAGCCACCCGATGGTGTATGGATGTGGGTGAGCTGTGGTCGGCAAGCCCAACAGCTTCACGGCGTCTGCTGAAATGAGGTTCTTTTGGCTCCCATTGTCGACAATGAACTGTACCGGGGAGCCCTTTACCCACATCTGGGAGTGGAAGAGACGTTCCTCCTCCTCTGGATCTTCCGGTTCCTCCTTTTGGATCTTTGTAGTGGAAACAGTGGCGTTGGGCTCCGCATCAATAATCTATTTCCCTTTTTCATTCTCCTTTTCAGGTTCTGATTCGGAGTCAGAGCATGCATCTGACTCAGAAGCCCTCATCTCGGCCACTAGCAACTGCTTGGCTCGACACTCACTTGTGTTGTGAGTGGAGCTCTTATGGAACTCACACCACTTTCCCGTGTCCTTCTTTGGTTTTGCGGTGCTGTTCTTTTCTTGTGGCTTTGACGGGTTGTCTTTAGCCGCCATGCCTTGGCTCTGTCCTTTGTTCTGGGGTTTGGAAGCACCTTTCCCTTGCTTTTGATTCGCAGATCCAAAGTCTCGCTTCTTCTGTTTGAATTTCTGCTCAATCTTGGCAGCATACCGGTATGCCGTACCAAGCGAGGAGATGTCGAGGAACTCCATTTCCTCCTGAATGTATCTGTGCAGACAGTTGCGATACTTTAGCACCAGATGTTTCTCTGAATCTTTGATACCCAAATTTGTGCTAGGGTATGGAACAGATTCGTCAGCGCATGCACATCTTGATCCCTTTGTTGTCGCAGCGTGGTCCATTGTATGTACTTGTCCTCATAGCTCCCCGTGGGATAGTACTGTTCCTTGACGGCGTCTCGGAAAGAATTCAAAGTTGGTACGGCCGAGAACAGAGAGGGTTCTATCTGGTCCTTGTTTTCACAGTAGGTTTCCCACCAGTCCTTAACATGGGGGGTAGCTTTGAGGAGTGCAAAAATAATCTTCTCAAGATACGAAAAAGGTGTGAACAAAAATATCCTTCTAAGATTCAACCATCTATCTACGGCATCTGTGTCTATTTGACCCTCAAATATGGGAATGTCAAAATTTACTTGTACCTTAAAAGGAGTCGCGCCTCCAGAGTGGCTGCTGGATGCAGATGCGCTGCCGGTGGGTAGCCATTGAAGGATCTGAGCAAAGTTATCCATCATCACGTTCCTTTGTCTTTCGAGGGCCTCCTCGAGCAATATTTTGATAGGATCTCCTGCTCCCTCATCTTTCTTTTCATCCCCCATGGGCGTCCGTCGAGGTTTGCGAGGCTGATCTTGCAAAGGTTCCACCAGATCGAGCCCTGGCTCCTTATACCCCGACCTCGTTGGGGACATGCAAAGAAGGATCGACGCGGAACCGCTGCGGTGAGTCCGAGGTTGTGCGAGGAACACAACGGAGACGAAGCATGTGTAAATACGAGGTGGAGGAAAATAGCAGCACCATTTCATTAATATCAAAGAACTGAAATTTGCTTACAGACAGAATGGAAATAAAACTAGCTAGGGCGCTGGTAGCTATCTTTGAGAAGAGATGTGGCAGCTACAGGCCTCTGAACTGTCTTACAATGAGGCTGAAGGGCCTATTTATCATTTAGAAACAATGGGAAATCCTAAACAGCCAAAACCCTAACCCTAGGAGATGAAACGCCAAAACTATGGGCCCCGTTTGGGTAAATTGGTGTTTCAACTTCCCAGGGGCGTAACTTTGGCACCACCGATCTCTGGTGGCTTGTACCGCCTCGTTAGAAAGTCTGTCAGGGACTAAAATTTGGAACAAACAACATGGATCCATGGACATGTTTGCTCTTAGATTTCTAAGCGTGGTTTGAGACACCTCGAAAGCGACTCGGAAGTTTAGGACCAGCGCTAGAAATAAGTAGTGACGCAAAACTAGATGATGCTAGGTAGACAATGGTGGAGCTGAGTGAATAGTGAACGCAATATCCCTCGGATCTTGTTGCATCTGCATGTGAATATGGTATTCTTTGAAGAATGGCTCAGTCACAATATATCTGCTCATGAGAGCCATGTATCCAGTGAATCGGTCAGGAGACTGTCTCTATCTGCGTTGTGAAGTAGGGACTCCTACATTCTATGCCGCACCAAGCTTCAACCTCTCAACTTCTGTGGTACGCATTCTGCCAGT
Source organism: Pinus albicaulis (assembly GCA_034641835.2). Classification (NCBI taxonomy): domain Eukaryota; kingdom Viridiplantae; phylum Streptophyta; class Pinopsida; order Pinales; family Pinaceae; genus Pinus; species Pinus albicaulis. Next base: position 228,268,461 of record CM076584.1, on the reverse strand, counting down.
TCTGATGTTTGGTTGTACATGAGTGGACTCCTCCACTCCATGAACCTCCTGCTGTGGTTGATCCACATCTAGAGACTCATCTTTGGGAACCAAAATTTACTCCACTGCATGTAAGTCTAGCTCCCTCTCAAGAGACAACTTCATGGCTTTCTCCTATTGAATTTTATATCCCATTGCACCACAGTCATTCGACTGTTTGGAAAATACACACGATAATTATGGGGTGTTTTTGTGTACCCCAAAAATATTCCAACTTCAGCAGTCAGCTCTAGCTTCTTCCTGGCGTTCTTGGTCACATGCACATAAACAGATGAGCCAAAAATATTAAAGTGAGAAACATTTGGTTTCTTACCAGTAAAATCTTCTTCAGGTGTACTCATGCCAAGTAATCTATGAGGACAACGGTTTTGCACATAAACCACAGTGTTGCATGCTTCCGCTCACAAATGCATTGGTAGGCCCTGATCATGTAGCATTTCTCGTGCAGCGCCAACAATCGTTCTATTCTTCGTCTCCGCAACCCCATTTTTCTGTGGGTTATGAGGCGCTATGAGTTCTCTCTGAATTCCTTATTTTATATAGAAGTATTTGAATTTGTTTGAGATGTATTCTCCAACATTATTGCTCTACAAAGCCCTCACTCTCTTCCTTGACTCTTTCTCAACCAATGCCTTAAACTCACAGAATTTTGAGAATGTTTGATCCTTCTTCTGCATGAAGAAGATCCATCATTTACAAGAAAAGTAATCAACAAAAATAACATAATACCTATGTTTTCTTGCTCAAGAAACCAAGAATGGTCTACACACATCTGTTTGAACTCTCTCTAATATCATCGAAGCATGGTTCTCCTTTTCATAAAAGGTGGAATTTGCATACTTCCCCATGGTGAAACCGTTGCATTGATCTAACTGAGCAAGTGTTCCCATTGGAAGTCTAGTATATATTTGATGCATGAGTTTCAAAACTCCATGATGAAGATGGCCCAATTTCCTGTGCCATAATTCACCCTCATCCCGTCTCACCACTTTTTCTGCCTTGCCCATAATTGCATCGCAACCTTCTACCTTCATCTTGTAGATATTCTTGACTCGAATCCATTTCCTCTTGGCTTGACCCATTGTTTTATGTCCCAGGAAAGCTTTTCCATCACTGAAAACAACGTCATAGCTTCTGTCTTCCAACATCATGACTGAGACCAAGTTTTTATTAAGACCTGGAACATGCATAACATATTTCAATATAAATGGTTTACTTGGCTCCCTCTCAAAGGTATTAGTACCAATTCCGATGACACTGTACCGTCCATCATCACCAATCTCTATATGAATTTGGAGATCTTTCTCCTCCAAGTCACCGAAAAGCTCCTTATCTCCCATTGTGTGGAAGGAAGAACCACTATCAAGATACCAAACCGATCCCATTGCGCCTGAAACCAAGCATGTGATCAAAGAGAAATCAAGTTCAAATTGAGAGGCAAGGGCCTCACCAGCGGCAGCTCCAACAAACTTCTTGTTCTTCTTTTTTTGTGGGCAGTTAGTGGCGAGATGCCCATGTACGTGACGGTGAAAACACTTCACCTTGGAAAAATCCAGCTTCTTGCCTTTAGACTTAGATTTTGAACAAGATTTATTCCCCTTCCCTTTCCTTGCCTTGGTAGCCAAAGCACAATCCTCTTCATCATCATGCTTTGATGAAGAGCTGTTGGAACAGGGTCTGCTACAAAGTTGCGAATCTGGTCCATTTTGTATATTTTTGATTATATTTAGTATAACGTTGGGGTTTTGGGGTGGGTCAAAACCCCTAATGCATTGTAAGTGGGTCAAGGGTAGACCAAGAGTCTGCAAACCACGGTTTCCATACCATTGGATGCTTAGGCTAAATTAGTATAAACAGTTGAGCGTTTTCGAGTCGATAGGGAGAAAATGAATAGAGATTGATACGAAGTACGAATTGCTAGATCTTGGGTTGGGTTGTTTGGGTTAGGACTCCTACTAGCTGTGTGCATAGAGATCCTCTATCCTGCTATGTGTGGACCCTTCTATCTTTGTGCGTAGGTGGTATTTGAGGAATGTAAGAGGATTTTGATAAGTAATATATGTGAAGTATTGTTGAACTTATGATGTTTTCTGGATCTGTTCTATTATGATTGATGCAAACTAAGATTGTATGATTAAGCTACGAACTCATCTATTTTATCTCTGTGGTATGAAAGTATCTACACTTAGTATGTTACTATGATATGACTGTTGTTGCACTTACTGATTGCATCTCTGTTAATGAACACAAACTATTTTTGTTGACAATATTGGTTGTAATTATGCTGTTTTATGGTTGTGAATGATGATACACATGTGGATGCAAACCTGCTAGAGAAGATATGATAACAACTATAATATGGTTACATTCTGGAACCCTACGAATCACCCTTCTGTGTAGATCTAATAATTGTGGGCCTGCATGATTACCTACTCTCTCTCAGGGTGCAGAAACCTGGTTCTAGCACCCTCCCATATTACTTCGGGTGAGATTTTCACAGGTCATTGCTGAAAGGGCCAGTAGTATAGGGGTTTGTTGGAAAACATTCACCTTCGAACTTGGGTTAGGACCCATCAAGCCAACAAGAGCCATATTTGGTGTTCCACCTGAACTCCTCCTGCATTAGATCCGACCACAGTCATTGCCAATTCGGCGGTTTTTCCCGTCTATTGGCGGAGTCTTGATAACTGTGCCAACTCTAAGGAATTCCAAAGAGAGCCAAGCTCACGAAATAATCATCAGAAACTATTATTCCCACATTCCTAAGTTCATCCCGACATTGTACAAAATTTGTGAGACACTTAGGAATATTTTTTCCCTTCTCCATCTTGAATTGTCTGAGTTTATCCTTCAGCACCAATTTCCTATGGTCGCTGCTACTTTGGAAAATATCCATCATAGCCTTCCACATCGCAAATGGAGTGTCTTTCCCATGAATACTTGAGACAATATGGTCTAGCAGACCTTCCAACAGAATCCTTCTCATCTTCACTACTTTCTTTTTCCAGGCGTCAAGTAATGCAACATCCATCGAAGTGGGCTTAGAAACATCACTGTAGATGAATTCCTTCAAGCCATTATCTTCAAGCACCGCCTCCATCCTATCCTTCCATGAAATGTAGTTTGAGCTTCCCTCGAGTGCATACTCTAACTACAAACCATTGAAAGCCATTTTGATGTTTACTCAACTGTCGCACCAAGAAATTATTGTAGCAAATTCGAATTGCTTCCACCAACAAACTCAGCTACTGCTTCAATATTGAAATATTCTTTTCTACGATGCCATGTAGAAATTTTAATACAATTATTTATTGCTTGGATTCTCCTGATCTAACAATTATATGCCACTATTAAATACAAAATCCTTCTACTAAATCTTTGCGGAAATTTAATCGCCAATTGCGAACACATGAAGAAAGATCAATCACACATAACACATTTTTTTTTTATCGGGAAAGCATAAAGCTAAAAACCACACTATCATATATTATGTATATATCATGCATCATGAAACAATCTCATAAAAATCTCTAATACAAGAGCTCTCAGTACAATATACAATCGTCTCACACTGTCATACAAAAATTGGCATATTCATGCACCAATTTACTACCTCCTAACAACCTGCCTCCACTGCACAATCCTTGCTGATAAAAATCCCTGAATGAATTTGATCCCACCTTGCCTTTACTACACAATCCTCATTGGCATCTCCAATGTGCATGTGGTTGCAAGCGTGTACCCACTAATGTCACAATTGATAGTCAAACTGTCCCTTTCACCTATCTCTCAACTGGGTCTCCATTGGATCTGACATGAATGTAGCGAACAGTAGTAAATATTCAGTTTCATGTGAGATCAATCCATGTGAATTAATTTAATATTTAATTCACTGATCTCTCATTGGTGTATCTTTAGTTACAACTAGTTACAAATAGCACAACTGAGTTTAAATCACTTAACTAAGTTAAACTACTTTACAACTCACATAACTACACATCCAACTCTATTACAACTTTGTATCACTTAGTTACAACAAAGTCCACATGCATGTCCCACCAACCAACCTTATAACTCATAATTCCTTCAGTCAACTGGTTTGCCACATCAGTTAATTGAAATCAAGTGCTTCAAGAGAGTAGATTATTATTTATTGTCTAATTATTGTTAAGAGATAATAATAATCAACATGCATTCTATTTTTAAGCATGTGATCTATAAATAGACTTCGCCCATGCATATAAAAGTAGAACTTCCTCCATAAATAGATTTTTCTCAACGATCTATAAATAGACTCCCACTATAAATATAATTTTCTCACCATTCTAAAAATAGACATACACCTAAAAATAGCGTGCGGGCCCCACTTACTGTAGGTGCTTAATTTTCACTAGGATCATCATCTTGTTGAATCTCAACACATCATTGGGTGATATATTGTGGATTTTGAGCTTAATGGTATCCCTACATCTGCAAATATAAATGTGCTTCCTTTGGGTTCATATAGTATACTTTTGGGCATGGATTGGGTATTCATTCGCGGGATCAAATGACCAGGATATTGAATTCCTGGATGATGATGGGGAAAGGAGAATTTTGCAGGGAAAGGAGAAGCCTAATTTGGTGAGAATGGTTACATATGAAATCAAAGAACAACCGTAGGAAAATAAGCTTGTTATTTTCAGTGCATATTTATAGTGACAAAGGGAAGGATTTTGAGGATAAGGAATTTTTGAATATGTAGCCTCTTTTGCAGCAGTTTTAGGATGTGTTTCCTGCAAATATTCTAGAATTACTGCCTCATAGGGAATTGTACTTCTATATTGAGTTGATTATAGGAGAAACACCAACATCAAAGTCACCTTAGAAGATGATCACTCCAAATTTGGTGCAATTGAAGTTGAAAATTAGGGAAATTTTTGATAAGGGATACATAAGGCCAAGTATATCGCCTTGGGGTGCACTAGTTTTGTTTGTAAGGAAGAAGGATTGCACTCTTAGATTGTGCATTGATTAGAGAAAAATGAAAAAAGTGACCATCAAGAACATGTAGCACATATTTCATTAAAATTGGAAAAATTATATTACAAGGACATGAATAAACTTCTGTTTTTTGGTTATTTTGAAATTCTAGATCCACTGTTTAATTCCAAATTTAATGAAATATGTGTTATGTATAAATTTCCATGGATTGATGACTTATTTAATTAGTTGAAGGGAGAGGTAGTGTTATGAAATATTGATCTGAATTAAGGTAATCATTGGGTTCACATCAAAGAATAAGACATATAAAACACTACATTTTGAACCAGGTATGGTCACTATGATTTTTTGGTGGTTCCTTTTGGTATTAATAATGCTCCAACCACTTTAATGTGTTTGATGAACAATGTGTTACATCCATATACGGAAAATTTTGTTATATTATTTGTTGATGATATATTGATATATACCAAGAATGAGGAAGAGCATGAAAATCATAAAACAATCGTTAGGTATTATTTGAAGATGAGGATATACTGACTAAAAAGTGTACTTTGTGTTGGTTTTATCCACAAACAGTATCTACACACGAATCTTATAACAAAAATAAACAATGGCGAGCATAAAACAATGGCAGGTAAACAAGATATTTCCCTGGTTCCCAGATGCAGGGTGACCAGAAACGCATGAACATATATTCCTTTTAGTGTTACAACACATATATATACATGCCGAAGCATACATAAACCCCAATCCATAAACCCTGGATTAGAACATAACCGTAGTTCCCTTGACCGGATCTACAAAAATACCAGGGGTTGAAAACCATCGTACCCCAAAACCATGTGCAAAAAACCATGCACAAAACCATGGATGTAGACTACCCACCGGAAATTAAGGACCAAAAATTTTCGCCGGGGTGCTGCCCTGGACCCCGACAGGGGGGGCTACCGCCCCCCCTGTGAACCCCCCATTGCACCCAGCGCAAAGGGGGGACTATCACCCCCCCTCTTACCCCCCCGTTGCACCCAGCGCAAAGGGGGGACTTTCACCCCCCCTCTTACCCCCCCGTGCATGCTTAGTCATGGAAAGAATATAACATATACCCAACACTTTATTTCACACTCAAATTCATTACTTGGGACATGTTTCAAAGGAAGGGATAACATTGGACCTGGAAAAAATTAAATATATCATGGAGTGGCCACTTCTAGGAATGTGGATGAGGTCAGATCATTCATGGGACTGTTGGAAATATTGTCATTGATGGCAAAGGAGAAGACATGAGCAACACTTGGACAGTCATTCAAAGGAGCAAAGAAGTAGAAGGAGTAGATATGGAGAGATAGAGTTAGAGTAGGCTGAACATGGCCAATTGATTTTGAAGATCTGGTCAAGACAAGAATAATTTTGTAAGTAAATTCAGTTGTGTATATAAAAGGATTTGTTTCAGCATTTCATGAGTATTATTCAATCTAAATTTTGTGTGAATGGGATTGAATTTCAATAAACAATTTTATAAACACTGCGGGATATACACTCTGTAATTGGGGGTTAAATGTGTTCTGTGTGCCATTAAATAAATCGACATTTATGTTGATGTTGTGATGTGGAATTGAATGTGCATAAATTTATGAATTGAAAGTCTGGGAACTGAATAGTGCACAGGAAGGAATGGATGTTGGGTTGAGGAAAACCTTTGAGGACCAAGCCGACATAAATTGGCTTTGCTCTTGTATTATGTTCAGGGAAATCGTAAATACTTTAAAGATACGTCTTTCAATTCATTGTGATCAACTTATATAAAGAAGGAAAATTGGTGTGACCTCGAACTTGGTTCAAACTAGAGGTGGAATTTGAAGAGTGGATTCGGTGGGAAATGGGTGAAGATCCCATCTTAGAGTTAATGGCGTAATTGGATGAGAATGCGGGTTTCAATAATCCAAAAGTTCGGGGCAGAATAGAATTCAAAGGCGCAAGGGAGGATCATTCGATCTCAATGATAACGAGTTGCCTTGTTAATTACAGAGAACTATGCTAAGGGAAGCATACTGAAGTGTACGTTGAAATCAGAATTCGGAACCTTATGTGAAAACACAGAGAATTGGTAAAATAACTATGCATCGAATGGAACCTGGAGCAAATGAAACAATTGGAACTGTGAACAGAAAATATGGTTTTGAAGAAACCATAAATGGTCTCGCGTGACCTCAAAAATGGTAAGCTTATTTGCCTTTTGGAACACGATAAAGGGGAGTGCTTGACGTGTGGCAATAAGTGGTATTTGGAAACCATTTATATCGCACAAATTTTGAAGATTACAACTCGTGCATCTTCATAGCATGATAGTCGTCGGATGGGTGCCTAAAGCATTGCTGGAATGCAAGAGAAATTTGACCATTAGATTCCAAGCGAAGTTGCATGGGCGAAAGGTATGTGGATAAATGTTGGGACCCAGAACTTTAATGTGTTGATATTTGGTTTATGCATAACGATGTGGTCCATATAGGGAGGTGAGGTTTGGCATAATACATATGGGTTATGAAATTGTTGGTGGTTGGAAGTTTTAATGTTAACTGGCCATATATATAAGAAGTGAGTGCAATACTTGGATATTTAATTAACCAAGGTCGGGTTTGATATATGTTGACAACCATTGTGGGCCTCGGGACATTCATATTTGTTGGATTTGGTTTGAATAATTAAGAGGTAGGCATCTTTATTACGCGATGATCGTTGGATCATTCAATTGGTAGAGCGATGATGAGACTGTTGTCGATTCGCTGGATGAAAGACATGTTAATCAAGTTGTGGGCCAGATCCATGATAATGGCGTTGGATGATATGATATGTTGAAATATATGTGGGTATGAAAAAATATTTTAAAGTGATTAACCGAAGTTAATGGAGGTTTTGATATGTATTAATGGATTGTGGTCTGCATATAAATAAATGTTTATAGATATAATCGCATGTGAGTTGGTAAATCTTGGGGCTAAACGAATGTATGTTTATAACCTTTACCAAAGCCAAAACATATAAAGGTATTCCATCGATGGATTAATAAAGATGTGGAGAACATAAATGAAAGTGTTGGCCGAAGTGTGATTATTGAATTTTATTCCAAATATAGGTATTGTTTCCATTTCATAAAGTGATTTTATGGTTTATAACCACAGGTCTTTAATGAAAAGAGAAGTAAATTCCGCATTTTGTTAATTTTCCAAGAGGGGCATGTTAATGGATCTGCAAGTGAATTTGCATTATTGGGTTATAACAAAGATTTTTACCTTTGATGGAAAAAATTTAGCATTAATTTGAATTTACCAGATTGGGAATTTGAGATTGATTGAGAGGTGGTTTTAAAACCATAAGAATTTTATTTTAATATCTCAAATCTAGGATTTGAGATATAAAAAATTCGGCATTAAATTGTCAAGGTTGCCCAGATTTGAGTTTGGTTGGAGAAAAAAATTTGGGATGCATTTTTATATGCACAATGAACTTGGAGAATGTGGGTTTGTCAGGGGCACATGCATAGAAAGCAGGAGATTATGCAGAACTGTTACACTACAGTAGAAAAAAAGACAAACATACAGTGAGCCAAGAACTGAAAGGGTTGAATGAGATATATCTGTTGCAAATGTAAATGTAAATATTTTAATTAATTTTATATTGTTTGTTATGCAAAGGCAAGTCTCCGTAGGCAAACAAAACTCCACTATAAAATTGAAATATGTACATATTAATATATTCTTTTGAGCGAGATGAAAAATAATGAGAAGGTGGAAGGCAAAGAGTCATGGCTGTTCATTTCAAATTCCCTGTGGAATGAAAATAGTTATGAGGTGATCTAAATAAATAAAGTTAACAACATATGCATAGAGAGGTTAGAGAATGGAAAAATGAGGCAGAGAGGGTAAGAAGAAGGAGGATAAGATAGAGAAGTTGTGAAGATTCAGAGATGATATAAGGTAGATATGAAGGCTGGTGGATAGTAGTGAAGAAGGAACATAACAGAGCTGATATCCAGGTAAATCAACATGTTTTTTTTTTTAAAGTGAGGAAGTGGGTGCTTCCATATCAAGTTGTAGCTTCACAGATGTCAGTTGTAGCTGGCTGAGGTAGGAGCCTCCTATAGGTCGTAGCTTGTAGAAAATAGATGGGAGTTGGAGCTTCCTTGCAAGTTGTAGCTTGCAGAATTGAGGTTGTAGCCTCTTGTAGGTAGGAGCCTACAGAAAATTAGTGGTGAGAGGAAGTTGGAGCTTGCCTTTGCATCACAACAATAATAAGATGTGGTTTTCTCCCTTATGGGTTTCCACTTATATCTGTTGTCTATGTGCATGATGTTAATGTGTTGATATGGTGTATCTAATCTGCTTAATACTTGCTACTCACATATTAAGATTGATGTTACATTACGTAATAAGTTGATCATGAAATGAAGGTGTAAATAAGTTTAAAGGAAAGTTTTAAAAGTCCATGAATGTGTTAAACTGATTCACCCCCCCTCTCAGTTTAACTAAGGGTTCAACAATTGGTCTTAGCGCAGGTTCCTTCTGTATTAGTTTAACAACTAGAAGGAGATCCTAGGTCCCTAGGATGGCTAGTCTAGAAGGATGCTCAAAAAATAAAGCCCCTTTGTTCATCAGTACAAATTAAGCCTTCTGGAAAATAAGAATGAGTACGTACATAATGTCACTAGGAATATAAGTTTGGGCTACTGTGGAATTGGGATATGCCCCAAAGGAGTCTGACTCAGAGAAAGATTCCAAACTAGATTTTGTAGCTAATGAAAAATCCATGAATGCTCTCTTAAGTGGACTGTGTGAGGCAGAATTCATCAAAGTAATGCACAAAAAGACTGCCAAAGAAATATGGGATACGTTAGAAAGCATCCATGAGGGAGACAAAAAGGTGAAGATAGCCAAACTACAAGTCTATAGAGCTCAGTTTGAAAATATAAAAATTTATGATGATGAAGACATTGCCAGCTTCTTCTTAAGGGTTGCAGAAATTGTGAATAACATGAAATATTTAGGAGAAACCATAAAATAATGTGTAATTGTTCAAAATATTCTAATATATTTACCATCAAACTTTAACCCCAAGGTTTCTTCCATAGAAGAAACAACTGATTGGGAAACTTTGACCATGAACCAATTACTTGGAAACTTAACAACCTATGAGATGAGACTGCCATAGAGGAAGTCAAATGTGAGGGGGGCAACCTTTAAGACAGAGAAGAACAAAGAAGAAAAAGAAGATACAGGCTCCTGCTCTGATGAAGAAGAGGCCAAATTTGTCAGAAAATTGGATAGAGGCTCAAGAAAGTATAAAGGTAAACTTCCATTTAAATGCTTTAACTGTGGAAGAGTTGGACACTACGCATATAAGTCTCCTCATAAGAAGACAAAGAATCAGACTCAAGAGACAAAGAAAACCATATCAAAGAACTGGCAAAAAGGGAATAGATACAGGAGAAAATAATTTTATGCTCAACAAGATAGCAGTGCATCTGAAAACTCAGATGAAACCTCAAATGAAGAAGGAACCTCTGAATTTGTGTTGATGGCCAAGGAAGAGCTTGAAGGATTCCTTTTAGAAGATGAGGAATAAGGTGAAGTTGATCTTGAGGGGGAGCTAAGAAGTGCCCTGGAGGAAATAGAAAGACTTAAACTAAAGTGCTCTCCTCAAATATGTAAGAGAAGAAAAAAATTCAGAAGACCTCATTCAGTTGAAAGTAGAGTTTTAAGAAGCCAAGAAGGTAGAAGACACTCTACTTAAGAAAATTAAGGATAAAATTAAGAAGCAAGAGAAATTGGAAGAAGAAGTAGTATGGTTGAGGAAGAAATTAGAAAACACCCAAAGGAAATTGTCAATAAAAACTCCTCAAATGACAAGCTCTGATAAGTTGAATAAAATACTAGATGCTCAAAGATCTCCTCTGATAAAAACAGAGATAGGTTATGAAGGAGAAATAAGTAAAGTCAAATAAAAATATAACAAGAATATCATTTTTGTGAAAGCTGTTAAGGATAATGAAGCAGCTTAGAAGGTTCCTACAGAAGTAGAAGCCTGCAATGAAGTAGACAGAAAAAAGAAGGAACCTCAAATGGCAAAGAATGAAATAAATAAACAGTCAACTGAAAAAGGCTCATATACTCCTGAATATATAAAATTTGGAAGCTATCAAAGGAGATTCTTCCCCCCTATGAAAATGGTCACTTTTTATGCCTGCCACAAACTGGGACATATTGCTGCATACTGTCATAAAAGGAGAATCGATTCCAACCAACAAATGATGCAAAAAGTGAAAATACTACCTCAAGCAAACAAATGGAGAAGACAACCCTTCATTAGGTACGCCAATTGTTTTTATGGGTATTGTCTCTACTTTAAGGAGTTCGGCCATAAAGCCAAGGAGTGCAGAACGAATGGAAAAAGACTGATGTATGGAAACTCATGGAGATGGATGAACAATGGAAAATTCACTCATGCACATAATTCATTCAGAAACATAATCAAATGCTTTGATTGCCATCAAATCGGGCCCAAGTGTCACAAATGTCCTCTCAGAGAGTGTGGTCCATCCTCTTAGGAAAGGTACCAAACAAAAGGATGCATGCAGTGGAAAAAGAAGTTGAATAAGTGTGACCTGGCTCTAATAGCTCAAGATCAGAAAAACCAATGGTATTTGGACAGTGGATGCTCAAAGCCATGACTGGAGACCAAAGCAATTTTGTAACCTTTGATGAAAAGAAATATGAGAATGTAACATTCGACAATGATAAAGCAAGGAAAATCAAAGGAAAAGGCTCGGTCAGTTTGGATAATGGAAGAGGATAGGACCAAGATGTACTATTTGTGGATGGGCTGAAAGAAAATCTGCTAAGTGTTAGTCAAATGTGTGATAAAGGTTATGAAGTCATTTTTAGAGCCCAAGATTGTGAAGTAAGATCAAGCACCACCGGAAAGTCCTTGATCAAAGGTGTTCAAACAGAAAGTAATGTCTATATAGTGAAAGAAGAGGATGAAGCATGTCACCTAAGCAAAATTGATGAATCATGGTTATGGCATAGAAGATTGGGACACCTAAACTTTGACCACATCATAAGTCTGAGCAAGAAGAACACAGTCAGAGATATGCCAGCAATAAAGAAGCCTTCAAATACCATATGTAAAGCCTGCCAATTGGGCAAGAAGACTCGCACATATTTCAAGACCAAAGAGAAATTATCTACAAGTAAGCCTCTTCAGCTTACACATGGACCTGTGTGGACCTTCAAGAACCAAAACACCAAGTGGAGAATCTTATTTCATGCTGATAATAGATGATTTTTCCAGAATGATGTGGGTTTCATTTCTCAAATATAAATCTGAAGCACTTGAGAAATTCAAGATATTCAAGGCATTGGCAGAAAATCAAATAGGATGCAAGCTAAAGTGCATCATATCAGAGAGAGGAGGTGAATTCACAGAATATGATTTTGCAGACCTATGCAATGAGCATGGGATAAAACAATAGTTTACAATTGTAGGTACACCTCAATGGAATGGAGTGGCAGAGAGACAAAACAGGTCAGTACAACAGATTTCCAGAGCAATGATGTAAGAAAGTAACATTCCCCAAACCTTCTGGGCAGAAGTAGTACACAAAGCTGTTCACATTCTTAACAAAGCTCATTTAAGACCAAAATGTGACAAGAATCCTTACAAATTATGGCATGGTAAACCAGAATCAATCAAGCACTTTAGAGCCTTTGGAAGAATTTTTTTCATAAAAAATAATGATGAAAAACTAAGGAAGTTTTATGCAAGAGCTGATGAAGGAATATTTTTAGGATATGCATCCAAGAGTAAGGGTTACAGGTGCTACAACAAAACACTACACAAAATTGTGGAAAGAATTGATGTAAGATTTGATGAAGTTCTACCAAACAGAACAAGAAGTACAAGATGTAGCAATCCTCTAGGAGATCATGAAGAAGAGAACCAAGATAATGATGAACTGAGCAAGACAAAAGAAGATATTGAATTAAACTCAAAAGGTCCCTCAAGACACACTCAAAAGAATCATCCAAAAGATCAAATAATTGGGGACAAGAGTGTGGGAGTATAGACAAGAAGAAAGCTTGCTGAACAGATAGAAGAAGTATACCTAGCCATGCTATCTCAAACAGAGCCAAAGAAGTTCGAAGAAGCCAACAAAGACAAAAACTGGGTAAATGCTATGAATGAAGAACTGGACCAAATTGAGAAGAACAATACCTGGGAATTAATTCCAAGACCCACTGGGAAAAATGTCATTGACACAAAATGGATATTCAATAATAAGATGAATGAACAAGGGTAGGTAATTAGAAATAAATCCAGACTTGTATGCAAGGGATATTCACAAATTGAAGGTCTTGATTATGATGAAACCTTTGCCCCTGTAGCCAGAATGGAAGCAATTAGAGCGTTTTTCGCCTTTGCATGTTATCATGATTTCAAGGTATATCAAATGGATGTGAAGTCTGCCTTCCTGAATGAGATCTAGAAGAAGAAGTCTACATGGAACAACTTGAAGGATTCTCATTAACAGATAAGCATGACTACTTGTGCAGATTAAAGAAAGCCTTATATGGTCTGAAACAAGCTCCTCGTGCATGGTATTCAAGGCTAGACAGATACTTGCAAAAACAAGGTTTTAAGAAAGGAGGAGTAGACAACAATTTGTACATAAAGGCTAATGAAAATGAACTCCTAATTGTGGTAGTATATGTAGATGACATCATGTTTGGTAGCAACAAAGAGAAGTTAACAAAAGAATTTGCTGAAGAAATGAAATTAGAATTTGAGATGTCTATGATTGGAGAGTTCACCTTCTATTTAGGACTTCAAATTAAACAAAAGAAAACATGAACATTCATCTCACAAGAAAAATACTTAAGAGAGATGTTGAAAAGGTTCCAAATGGAAGACTGCAAACCTGTGTCAAATCCCATGATCACTGGATTCAAACTATGTACAAATGATGGATCAACAGATGTAGATCAAAAAATTTACAGATCCATGATAGGAAGTCTGCTATACCTAACAACTTCTAGACCAGACATTATGTTGGCAGTAGGACTTGTGGCAAGATATCAAGCAGCACCAAGACAAAATCACTTACTAGCAATCAAGATAATATTCAGATATCTATAAGGAACTTCACATTATGGGCTATGGTATCCAAAAAGAAAAAGCTTCACTTTGACAGCATATACAGATGCAGATTGGGCCAGCTGCATGGATGACAAGAAAAGCACAAGTGGAGGTGCATTTTATTTGGGAAAAATTCTGGTGGCATGGCTAAGAAAGAAGCAAACTTCTATCTCTCTATCTACAAGAGAAGCATAATACATAGCAGAAGAAGCATGTTGCACACAAGTAATGTGGATGAAACAAACTCTCCAAGACATGAAGGTAAGCATGGATGATCCCATTTCAATCAAATGTGACAATACAAGTGCAATAAGTATATCAAAAAATCCTATATTTCATTAAAAAACAAAGCACATCCCAATTAAGTACCATTTCCTTAGAGAACAAGTAGCATAGAAAGTAGTGAAGTTGGAATATGTACCAAAAAAGGAACAAACATCAGACATATTCACAAAACCTCTTGCTAAAGAGCCATTCAAATATCTAAGAGACAAACTAGGGGTAGTGTCTGCAAATGTTACTCTCTGACAAGAAAAGAAAGCATCATTCCAGGGGGAGATCAGAAAAGAAAGCATCATTCCAGGGGGAGATCAATCAACAAATATTGTCACAAAAGAGCCAGCGAAACTGAGCAGTGCATGGAACAGGTCATCAAGATCAGAGTATTATGGACAAGATTTAGAAACCACACTAGGAAATGTGAAACCCTTTGCCATTGATGTCAAAAGGGGAGGAAAAACAAGCAAAAGAAGAGTATTAAAGTATTGCCATCAATTCCAAAGGGGGAGACTGTTGGAAATATTTTCATTGATGGCAAAGGAGAAGACATGAGCAACACCTGGACAGTCATTCAAAGGAGAAAATAAGTAGAAGGAGTAGATCTGGAGAGATAGAGTTAGAGTAGGCTGAATAGGGCCAATTGATTTTGAAGATATGGTCAAGACAAGAAGAATTTTGTAAGTAAATTCAGTTGTGTATATAAAAGGATTTGTTTCGGCATTTCATGAGTATTATTCAATCTAAATTCTGTGTGAATGGGCTTGAATTTCAACAAAAAATTGTATAAACACTGCAAGATATACACTCTGTAATTGGGGGTTAAGTGTGTTCTGTGTGCCATTAAAGAAATCAACATTTATGTCGATGTTGTGTTGTGGAATTGAATGTGCATAAATTTATGAATCGAAAGTCTGGGAACTGAATAGTGCACAGGAAGGAATGGACGTTGGGTTGAGGAAAACCTTTGAGGACCAAGCCCACATAAATTGGCATTGCTCTTGTATTCTGTTCACGGAAATCGTAAATACTTTAAAGATAAGTCTTTCAATTCGTTGTGATCAACCTATATAAAGAAGGAAAATTGGTGTGACCTTGAACTTGGTTCAAACCAGAGGTGGAATTTGAAGAGTGGATTCGGTGGGAAATGGGCGAAGATCCCATCTTAGAGTTAATGGTGTAGTTGGACGAGAATGCGGGTTTCAATAATCTGAAAGTTCAGGGCAGAATATAATTCAAAGGCACAAGGGAGGATCATTCGATCTCAGTGATAACAAGAAGCCTTGTTAATTACAGAGAACGGTGCTAAGGGAAGCATACTGAAGTGTATGTTGAAAGAAGAATTTAGAACCTTAAGTGAAAACACAGAGAATTGGTAACATAACCATGCGTTGAATGGAACATGGAGCAAATGAAATAATTGGAACTGTGAACAACAAAGATGGTTTTGAAGAAACCATAAATGGTCTTGTGCGACCTCAAAAATGGTAAGCTGATTTTCCTTTTGGAACACGATAAAGGGGAGCACTTGACGTGTGGCAATAAGTGGTATTTGGAAACCATTTATATCGCGCAAATTTTGAAGATTACAACTTGTGCATCTTCATAGCATGATAGCTGTCGAATGGGTGCCTAAAGCATTGCTGGAACGCGAGAGAAATTTGACCATTGGATTCCAAGCGAAGTTGCACGGGCGAAAGGTATGTGAATAAATGCTGGGACCCATAACTTTAATGTGTTGATATTCGGTTTATGCATAACGTTGTGGACCATATAGGGAGGTGAGGTTTGGCATAATACATATGGGTTATGACATTGTTGGCGGTTGGAAGTTTTAATGTTAACTAGCCATATATATAAGAAGTGAGCGCAATAATTGGATATTTAATTAACCAAGGTCAGGTTTGATATATGTTCATAACCATTGTGGACCCCAGGACATTCATATTTGTTGGCGTTGGTTTGAAGAATTAAGAGGTAGGCATATTTATTACGTGATGATCGTTGGATCATTAAATTGGTAGAGAGATGATGAGAATGTTTTCGATTCGCTAGATGAAAGACATGTTAATCAAGCTGTGGGCTAGATCCATGATAATGGCATTGGATGATATGATATGTTGAAATATATGTGGGTCTGAAAAAATATTTTAAAGTGATTAACCGAAGTTAATGGAGGTTTTGATATGTATTAATGGATTATGGTCCGCATATAAATAAGTGTTTATAGATATAATCACATGTGAGTTGGTAAGCCTTGGGGCCAAACGAATGTATGTTTATAACTTTTACCAAAGCCAAAACATATAAAGGTATTCCATCGATGGATTAATAAAGATGTGGAGAACGTAAATGAAAGTGTTGGCCAAAGTGTGATTATTGGATTTTATTCCAAAGACAGGTATTTTTTCCATTTCATAAAGTGATTTTATGGTTTATAACCATAGGTTTTTAATGAAAAGAGAAGTAAATTACGCATTTTGTTAATTTGCCAAGAAGGGCATGTTAATGGATCCGCAAGTGAATTTGCATTATTGGGTTATAACATAGATTTTAACCTTTTATGGAAAAACTTCAACATTAATTTGAATTTACTAGATTGGGAATTTGAGATTGATTGAGAGGTGGTTTTAAAACCATAAGAATTTTATTTTAATATCTCAAATCTGGGATTTGAGATATAAAAGCTTCGGCATTAAATTGTCAAGGTTTCCCAGATTTGAGTTTGGTTGGAGAAAAAATTTGGGATGCATTTTTATATGCACAATGAAATTGGAGAATGTGGGTTTGGCAGGGGGACATGCATAGAAAGGAGGAGAGTATGTAGAACTATTACACTACAGCAACAGAAAAGACAAACATACAGTGAGCCAAGAACTGAAAGGGTTGAATGAGATATATCTGTTGCAAATGTAAATGTAAATGTTTTAATTAATTTTATATTGTTTGTGATGCAAAGGCAAGTCTTTGTAGGCAAACAAAAATCCACTGTAAAATTGAAATATGTACATATTACTATATTCTTTTGAACAAGATGAAAAATAAATGAGAAGGTGGAAGGCAAAGAGTCATGGTTGTTCATTTCGAATTCCCTGTGGAATGCAAAAAATTATGAGGTGATCTCCATAAATAATGTTACCAACATATGCATAGAAAGGTTAGAGAATGGAAAAATTAGGCAGAGAGGGTAAGAAGAAGGAGGAGCAGATAGAGAAGCTGTGAAGATTTAAAGATGATATGAGGCAGATATGAAGGCTGGTGGACAGCAGTGAAGAAGGAACAAAACAAAGCTGATATCCAGGTAAATCAACATGTTTTTTTTTTGAAAAAGTGAGGAAGTGGGTGCTTCCATATCAAGTTGTAGCTTGATAGATGTCAGTTGTAGCTGGCTGAGGTAGGAGCCTCCTGTAGGTTGTAGCCTGCAGAAAATAGATGGGAGTTGGAGCTTCCTTGCAAGTTGTATCTTGCAGAATTTAGGTTGTAGCCTCATGTAGGTAGTAGCCTACATAAAATTAGTGGTGAGAGGGAGTTGGAGCTTGCCTTTGCATCACAAAAATAATAAGATGTGGTTTTCTCCCTTATGGGTTTCCACTTATATCTGTTGTCTATGTGCATGATGTTTATGTGTTGATATGGTGTATCTAATCTGCTTAATACTTGCTGCTCACATATTAATATTGATGTTACATTATGTAATAAGTTGATCATGAAATAAAGGTGTAAATAAGTTTAAAGGAAAGTTTTAAAATTCCATGAATGTGTTAAACTGATTCACCCCCCCCTCCCAGTTTAAATAAGGGTTCAACTAGCAGACTAATACAAAAGGTTCATCAAGAAATTCTCAAGGATTGGCTATCCTGTCACATATTTGCAGAGAAAAGGAAAGAAGTTGGAAAGGACAGAGGAGTGTGCAACTAACTTTTAGTAGTTGAAGAATTTGATTATGAATGATCCATATTGAAGATTGCAAATCAAGATAAAGAGTTTATGGTTTGTACAGATGTTGCAAGGAAGGACTTGATGGATTCCTGATGTAGGAAGGGCATGTGGTGTGTTATTAGTCAAAGAAATTGAATGAGCATGAACATAACTATGTGACTCATGATATTGAGTTTGGAAGCTATCATTCATGCATTGAAGATGTGGATACATTATATCCTTGGCAGGAGGTTTTGTTTGATGAGTGACCACAATGGGATGAGTTATTTTTTTGACCAAACTAATCTGAATGTCAGGAACGCTAGATGGTTAGATACCCTCTGTTGGTGTCCAGGTAAGAATGATTTATCCACCTTAATTCGACATTAATTTTATCAATCCGAGAGTGTATCCTTTCAAGGCAACGCGCAAGGTATATGCAGGAACAAACACATAATCTGTCTCAACCACGGGTTTGTAATTAAGATTCAAAACATTGCCGTGAGATGAAATCAAATACTAAACTGCAAAAACAATCTTAACAGTAAAGAATAATAACAGTAACCACAACAAAGAAACAATTCACACACTTACAGACACAGCACCTGATCAGAAGAGCGGGCCCAACTCTCTGATCAGGGCTACGTTAGTCATGAAGACACTTAGAACAACAAAACCAGTAATACTTTATTAATCTGTAAGATGTGATTACAATATCCTTTCGGGAACCCCCATTTACAGGAACAATATCCATTTTATACACAACGCGAGAGAATAACAAATCTCCCTGGAATGTTGTAATCGCGCATTCATAAATATACATCAGTTGGAACAGCACAAACATCTGATGTCCAGGATAGAACAAGGGGCCAAGAATAGGTCCAGGGAATCGTGACTCCAACTGCCTATAGCTGACTGTTACCAAATCTGTTGTAAACCACTGGAGCGAGGGTTCTTGTTTTCCAAACTGAAGTCAAGCACATATCTTAGTGCCACAAATAGGTAAGACCCCATGAATTTACTTCATTAATTAAAATATTCCAATTGGACAAGTTAGGGGTATTTACCTCATAAGTTTAGCATAGAAAATGTAGGAAATTAAACAAAAAAGGGTCAAAAAGGATGATAAGAATGGTATAAAAGGTAGCTAGATTTGGTGCCCAACATCTCCCCCCAACTAGCCTTCTACGCGTCCTCATGCAGTCCACCGCCTCCATAGGTCTGGGTTTTGAAAACTGTGAGCTTCATGAAACCCGGCAAGATCATACTCTAAAGCCGTCTCTGTCCCTGAAACTTTAAATCCATCTGAAAGGAGAAATTCCTTCCACCAATATTCTGGAACATTGTACGCTGGGGTGTAAACTTCTGCAGACAACAAAATAACAGGATAATAAAACCGAAGGCCCATCCATCGGATCCCACATGTTTGAACACATGCCACATATCTGGGTATTTTGGTGAGTACTCGTACAAAGTTGGGTGCCCCAAAAGGCTCTCTGTTCCGGACAGTTGTCGGTGACATCATCCACCTTCACTGAAAACAATCAAGGGCCTCTTTTTGAAAAATAGTTAATTAATTAATACAAAGGTAAAGGTACCACCTTTGTGTCCTCAACATTCTATCTCTATTCTCCTCAAATTTCAAAAAGGCATGGTAATTATTGTACATTGTATCTGACCTCTCATGTTCTCCTCTTACTATAAATGGCTTTGTAACTTGATTAGACTTAAAAGTGTTAAAAGCCTTCTGCCAATGGATTTGATTGAAAGCATAAGAGGTGAGGGACCTCAAATGGATGTCCCCTACATACAGGAATGGGTTAAAATATCTGTCCAGACGTAACAGATACCCATGCAGGTAAAACTCACACATCAGTTGCTGAGTTGGCACATCATGATTCCTCATGATTCGGAGGAATTGTACACCATATTATATTTCATAACTGACCTTGTTTTTGATGCTTTCCATGTAGAATAAAAGAAAATGTTCATGCAAGAATAAAGAATAACAAGAAGCAGGGGGGTGACATGCCATCACCTTTTGCACCAGATTGAACATCTATTCCTTATCATCTTTCAGTTTGGCCACTTGTTTTTCCAACTACTCCATCTTGAGCTTCTACTTCGCATGCCTTAATCTCATAACATCTATGCGCTCCACATATCCGAAAATGGTTGTGGAGGCTCTCTCCTAAGCGCTTTTTATCTCATTCTTATACTGAGCTGCAGTAGACTTCCACGTCTATAATTTAGCCAATAAGGCATACTCTCTAGCTTCGAACAATTTTTCAATCGGGTCTGTTTTATTTTCTGCTTCAACCGCAATAACTTTGGATTTCTTGGCTCGCCGCTTGTACCTATTTATTTGTTTCCGCATCTTGTGCACTTTCCTTCTCAAATCCCTTACCTCCATCTTGAGCCGCATTGTTTCCTTAAATTGCTATTGGTATCTCTGTTTGATGGAAAGCCTTCACCGTCCACACCATTCTGCCCCTTCTTGCTTGAACTGCGTTCCTTCTGCCTCGGCAGCTGGAGCTAAATCCCTCAGAACTGCTTCTGTCAGGCCAACGGTCGGTCCAACCTCCTTTGCCTGTTCTTCTTCTATTATTTCTTGCTTCACTCTTTTCGCACCTAACTGCCCCATTGGTTCATTCGTCGGGACCGCTCCACTTGGACATTCCTCTTCACTACTGGTCATTCTCTCATCATGTACATTCTCCACGACCAATGGTGACCCGGTAAGATGCTCCCCTGCTGATATGCCTATTGGGGCCTCTTCTGGTTGTGGCCTTCGTTTTAAATTCGAAGCCATAGGAATGGAAAAATCTTCTTCCTCTCTTTTCTGCGGGGAACGAGTTACCCTTCCCCCCAACTAAATGATGGCCATTCTCGGCACGTTTGATCGTCATTTTTAAATATTTAATTAAATCCATAAAATCAACAGAGACATACCTGAAGACTTACCTTAAAGTGGAGTAGTAGCATAACAGGTAACAAGGTCAGTGAATAACATGGAAAATGAGTAACAACAGAGATAGAGTAACGATGGTTGCGGAGTAACAGCAGTTGCGGAGTAACAACAGTTGCAGAGTAACAACATCGACGGTGTAGCAGCAACTTCAGAGTAACAACACCGACAATGTAGCAGCAACTTCGAAGTAACAACATTGACAGTGTAGCAGCAACTTCGGGGTAACAGCATCAGCGGTGTAGCAACAACTTCAGAGTAACAACATCGACAGTGTAGCAGCAACTTCAGAGTAACAACGGCTACGGAGTAACAACAGTTGTGGAGTAACGACAGTTGTGGAGTAACTACAGTTACCGAGTAACAACAACTCTAGAGTATCAGCAGCTACAGAGTAACAACAGTTGCAGAGTAACAACATCAGTGAAAAAAAATATCTCTATAGCAGCACTGATGGAGTAACACACCAAATGTTCCTTCCCTCCTGGTCATATTTCTTTATTATTCTTGAAAAATACAAACAAGTAAGTAATAACCACATATTATCATCTATATATATATATATATTCAGACAAGAGTGAGAGTGTCCTTTATTGCAATAATCATTAGATCAGCTGAATCTGAAAGGGTTTTGACAAAGGCATCTTTAGAGGTTGGACAATGGTATAATTTTAGACGGTGTCCATTCACCACAAACGTGGTCTAATTCTCATCAATTGTAATTAATCTAACCGTTCCATTGTCGAACACTGCATCCACTTGATATGGTCCCATCCAGTGAGTGCGAAGCTTGCCTTTGAAATCCTTAAATCGGGAGTCATACAGTAACACCAAATCCCCCTCATGAAACACCTTAGTTTTGATGAATTTATCATGCCATTTCATTCTCTGCTGTTGAACAGCAGTAGTTCTCTAGAAAGCTACTGATCGAATTTCATCTAACTCATTCAGCTGTTCCAATCGGTGTTTGTGTGCTTCTGATAGATCTAAGCCTACTTCCAGAGCTGTTCTGAGTGTGCTAATTTCACATTCTACCGGAAACAAGGGGGATTTCCCATAAATTAATTCAAATGGAGAAAACCCCGTTGTGTTCCGCCATGTTGTTCTATAGGCCCATAAAGCTTCTGGAAGTTTTTGTGCCCAATCCCAGCGAGGACTTGCTACTGTATTTGTCAAGATATTTTCCAATACCTTGTTTGTACTCTCAATTTTCCCATTCACCTGTGGATGATAGGGGGTTGTTACTGTATGTTTGAACCCGTATTTCTGCATCACTTTCTCTATCATATGGGATGTGAATTGTGATCGTCTGTCTGATACAATTTCTCTTGGAGTCCCGTACTGAGCAAATATTTCTTCAAAAAGGAAGTCTGCCACTAATTTCTCTGTTGCTCTCATGACTGCTCTAGCTTCCACCCATTTAGTTACATAATCAGTAAAAACTAGGATGTAGGCTTTCTGATGAGAAGGTGGGTTAAAGGTTCCAACGAAATTGATGGCCCATTTATCAAATGGTTCAAGGACTATATGGGGTTAAAGAGGAATTTCTATTCTCCCAGGTTGCCCATCCACTGATAGCTATCACACCTTCGAATATAATCCCAAGCGTCATGAAAGATGGAGGGCCAATAATATCCCATCTGCAGCACTTTATGACCTGTCATTTTTTTTGCAAAATTTCCTCCACAGGGTCCATCATGTGCAGCCTTTAAGATCTCATAAATATCATCCTTTTCCACACAACGCCGAATTTGATGGTCAATCCCTATATAGAAGAGATATCTTACCATCCATGAATATCGGGTACTTCGATGAATGATCTTCCTTTGCTCCTTATAGGACAAGTGACGAGGCACCTCACCTGTAGCAAGATAATTAGCAATATCTGCATACTAAAGAGTGTTAGCAGAAACTCCAAAAAGATGGTCATCTGGGAAATTATCTTCAACTGGGGTATTCTTACCATCATGTTCTATCCTAGATAAGAAATCTGCAACCACGTTGTCTTTCCCTTGTTTATCTACTATAGTAATATCAAATTCCTGTAGTAGCAATGACCATCTTGTAACACGACCAGGGGTAATAGGTTTTTTCATTAAATACCTGATGGTTTCATGATCAGTGTGCACAAAAGTAGAATACCTAGTAATATAATTACGGAACTTGTTGATGGAATAAACGACAACAAGGAACTCTTTCTCAGTCACCGTGTAGTTTAATTCAGCAAGGGCCAAATTATTACTAACATAGTAGACTGCGTAAGGTACTTTATCCTCTTTCTGTCCCAGTACTGCACCAATTTCTATTTGCGAAGCATCCGTATGAATATGGAAAGGTAACGCCTAGTCTGGTCCTCTAAGAATCGGGGCACTGCAGACTAATTCTATAATTCTTGTGAAGGCTATATCACAGTCATCTAACCACACAAACTCTGAGTCTTTTTTCATTAATTGAAATAGTGGGTGTGCTACTTTTGCAAAATTTTCTATGAAACGTCTATAATAACCAGCACAACCAATGAAACTACATACTTGTGTGGGTGTTTTAGGTGTTGGAAAGTGCAAAATTACCTTTATTTTTGCTGGGTCCATCCTGATTCTTTCAGCTGAAAGAAAATGTCCCAGAACAATTCCTTTTTCCATCATCATGTGGCATTTTACTGTACTCAGGGAGAAACACGCTTGTATACATCTTTCAAGAACTTTTTCTAAATTTTTCAGCCCCTCTAAGAATGAGTCCCCATATGGAGTGAAGTTAGATATAAATTTCAACACTTTCATCTATCAGAGCAGAGAAAATTCCCATAATTTCCCTCTAGAATGTTGCAGGGGCATTACACAGGCCAAAAGGAAGGACCCGATATGCGAATGTTCCCCAGGGGCGTGTGAAAGCGGTCTTGTCCTGGTCCTCAGGATATATCTGGATTTGATTATATCCACTAAACCCATCCAGAAACGAGAAAAATTTCTTTCCAGCCAATGTGTCTAAAATTTGATCGATAAATGGCAGGGGAAAATGGTCCTTCTGCGTTGCCTTATTTAACTCTCAATATTCCATGCAGATTCATCATTTACCATTATTCTTAGGGACCATTACTAATGGTGAGACCCATTGGCTATCTGAGATAGGCTAGATAAAACCCACATCCAATAATTTCTGAAGCTCTTCCTTCACAATGTTTTTCAATGCAATATTCATCCTTCTCTGAGGTTGTCTTATAGGACTACAATCTTCCATGATATATATGTGATGGGTACATAAGTTGGCAGGGATCCCCTTCATGTCTGAATAATCCGAAGCAAAATATTCCTTATGCTTCTGAAGAACATCTACTAGCTGCTTCTACTAGGATTCTGACAGACCCGGATTAATATTCAAATTTTTCCCGAGTTCTATCTCTACTTGAACACTTTCATGAGGTGCATCAACATCTTCCTCTAATTCTTCCATTGTTTCCATAACTTCCTAAGTTTCACAGCTTAGGATGGATGCTAAGACCTGCTGATTTGACTGTGAAATGGAACAAGGATCATTCATGAAGGAAGTAATCACGTCATCTTCTGATTCCATCTTCAACTGAAGGGCTTGCCCGATAGTAAGGACCAGTCCCACTTCTTCATCTTCGACCTCTACCATAGATAACCTTCTTGCCACCTACTAAATTTTTAGGTGCATCTGGTTCTGCAGGTGGGTATAGTACCAAATTCTTGGTGTTATTCCCATTAGAGATAACCATATTTCCTGAACGACACCCAATATAAGTGTCTGCAGTAGCCAACCATGGCCTACCCAGAATTAAGGGGTGACCACCCACTGAATATTGTGTATGCAATACCAGGAAATCTAAAGGGTAATGCCATGAATCTACTAAAATCATCACGTCCTCCAACTTCCCTACAGGTTTGACTGTAGATCGATCTGCCAATTCCAACACTATAGGTGTATGCTTCAAATTTTGAAGGCCTAATGTTTGCATGGTTTCAGTGGTGATGAAATTGATGGCAACGCCCAGATCTACCAGCACATTTGGAATCTCTACCCCATTAATTTTCACTGTCAAAAATGGGTTCCTCGGATCTCCATATTTCACTGGCATTGATTTTCCCATCATGAAGTTCGATAATTTTCCCATAACATGTATAGTGAGGGGGTCCTTAGTTTTCTTCGTAGGTTTCTTTGAAAAATATTCCCTAAGAGTCTTTGCATAAATTGGCACATCCTTCATAGCTTGTAACAAGGGAATTTTAACAAATAAATTCTGCACTTCTCCTAATAAATCAAATTCAGCTTGTGGGCTTGGTTTACTCATAATCAATCTCCCTGGGTAAGGTGGTTCAGATTGATGTTGTTTTATAGGAGGCATCTGGTTTTTAACGGTTTGTTTTGGCTCTCTATTGGTTAGCTATGCCTCTCTTTCTTCATTATCAAGTTGTTCAATGATAACCGGAGAGGGCTGGACATTGACTGTTCGATCTGATCGCAAATTCATTTTATACAGTTCTGCAGTAGAGATACTATACGAAGGCAGGTTAAGAACATCAGCTTGATGGGCTCCTTTATTATTGGGATTAGGATTAGGCTGCATTAGAATCTGAGGATGGAAAAGCTAATTACCAGAAGGCACATTGGAGGGTAATTGGAGTTGCTGTTGTGGTATCTATTGGGGGAACTTCCCTACAGAGGGTCCTCGCCAAGTTGGAGACCATGGTGAGCTCACACTGGCTTGAGGGTTCCATTGCTGCCACAGTGGGTACTGGTATTGCGGCCACATAGGGGGACAAGGCATGGGTTGAGGATTCATGTTGTAGTTATTGAAATACTGAGATGGATATGGGTACATACCTTGATTTCCCATCAATGGTCGAAGTTGCGACGACTTCCTGGTGCCCATAAGGTACAATTTCTCCATGTCCTCCCTTGCTCCTTGAAATACCACTTTGAGGCCCGGCAAGGAAGGGAATGAGCTTATTACATGATTAAGCTCACCGATGTCACATTTTTCTATGGAATTTAATGGGAATTCCCTTTCCAGATGATTCTTCTTGCACTTCGGGAAAAATATTGCCATGGTCCTATCCAGTTCCAGCTGCTTTTGCTTTAGTACTTGCAAAGTGTCCATTTGTGTTGATAGGGTACTGAGGATATCTGTCCTTAAGTTGTCTAGCAGGTTCCCGATTTATGCTTTCGTAACACCCCCACCAGACACTTTTACTGAACGAATCCATGATCGGTTTCTTGCAAGCCCCCTCGAGCACTGGATATACAAATCACAAATACCTTCAAAGGTTTCCTTGGAGATGTTTCCCTTTCCCACAATATTCAACAGTTCCATTGAGTCCTCTCGGAAGGATCGAAGGAGGATAACCTTCAAAATTTCCTTATCCAGATAAAAATGACCTGACCTCTGTAAGAGGTACTTAAACCTCTCCACACAATCTTCCAAAATTTCATCTTCTTTTTGTGTGAACTTGAAAAGTTCCTCCCTAACATTCCGGGATTTGTAGTAATCCTGGTAATTTCCAGAAAAGCTGTTTGCTTATCATCCCATCTGGAAATGGATTTTCCTCCAAGGCCCATAAACCATCGCAGAGCCGTCCCCTTTAGTGTAGTAGGAAAAATCTTTAACTTCTAGGCATATGTCATGTAATCATACCCCCGACACACTATGTAGAACTCAAATAGAAATGTGTTGGGATCCTCTGAAACAAGCCCATGGAAGTTTGGTAAGGCTACTAATGGGATAGGTTTTGTAGGCACGCCAGATCCCAGATTACCAATGGGAAATTCGATAATAGTGGTTTTGGGAGCCATACATATCTTCCAATAATCGTTGGGGATTTAAACAGGCTTTGTGGAGGATGGCTGGGGACTCCTCACTATTGGGACGCGAGTTGCTTTAGTGGCACTTCCCCAGTCTCTTGGAAATACCAATATCCCCTCGTTTCTTCTTCCTGTGTCCTGATGGTTCAATCTCTTGACTACAAATTCTTTTCCCTTACTAGAGTAGTCTGACTCTGTCGATGTTCTACTTGCGATTTCTTCCTCTGCTATTACCAACACAAGATCCTCTCGATCCGGTCTACTGCTTATTATTTCTTCCACTGAGGGAGGACCTTGTTGTACCAAATCACTAAGGGATACAATGGCCTGCACTGGTTGATCCACTGACTGTCCCTTGGAATTCACTCTCCTAGACCCTGGCCTTGCAGCTATGCGAGAAGATGCTTCTGACTCCGCCTTTTCTATAATCTACTGAATATAAGTTTTTCTTCCCAGATCCGGTCTTCCCCTTTTTGGGCCTCTCACTTCGCCCCTCTTATTTGATTCTTTGTTCATACAAAAATTGGTATGATGGAAGGTTTGTGTATGAACCTACAATGCTCCAATCTTGGAGTAAGGTGTCAAAAGACCATTCCTTCCCCAAGATAAAAGCGTTCGCAAAAAAAAAAAAAAAAAGTCAGCAGAACAAAAAGCTAGGGTTTCAGGCCCGGAGCAGGGTGTTAAAGAACTCCTCCCTCCCTGGG
Source organism: Pinus albicaulis (assembly GCA_034641835.2). Classification (NCBI taxonomy): domain Eukaryota; kingdom Viridiplantae; phylum Streptophyta; class Pinopsida; order Pinales; family Pinaceae; genus Pinus; species Pinus albicaulis. The sequence goes on along the minus strand of CM076584.1, from coordinate 228,240,561 downwards.
AAAAGAACCAAAACAACACGATCCGCAGGAAGACCTAATACTCCTAGATCTGAAGCAGGGTGTCAAAATACTCCTCCCTCTCTAGGGTAAAGCTAAGGGTTCCCCAAAAGAAAACACATGAAAATTAAAAAGAAATAACTCCACTCAGGGCCTGGATCAGGGCATCAAAAGAATCCTCCCTCCCCAGGACAAGAAGATGGCCCTAAATCCAAAACAGAAACATAAATAAAAAAACCGAAATCAAAACCTATGCTCAGGACCTGAAGTAGAGTGAGAAAGCTCGATCTCTCCCCAGGACGAGAGATTTACCCTCTGGTTGGTTCGAATCGTTGCTTGCACCTTGTTAGCCTCCCTAGAAATGGTTCCAAAATGTTGGTGTCTAGGTAAGAATGATTTATCCACCCTAATCCGACATTAATTTTATCAATCCGAGAGTGTAACCTTTCAAGGAAACGCACAAGGTATATGCAGGAACAAACACATAATTTGTCTCAACCAAGGGTTTGTAATTAAGATTCAAAACATTGCCGTGAGATGAAATAAAATACTGAACTGCAAAAAAAATCTTAACAGTAAAGAATAATAATAGTAACCACAAAAAAGAAACAATTCGCACACTTATAGATGCAACACCTGATCAGAAGAGCAGGCCCAACTCTCTGATCAGGGCTGTGTTAGTCACGAAGATGCTTAGAACAACAAAACTAGTAATACTTTATTAATCTGTAAGATGTGATTACAATATCCTTTCAGGAACCCCCATTTACAGGAACAATATCCATTTTATACACAGCGCGAGAGAATAACAGATCTCCTTGCAATGTGGTAATCACACATTCAGAAATATACATAAGTTGGAACAGCACAAACATTAGATGTCTAGGATAGAACAAGGGGCCAAGAATAGGCCCAGGGAATTGTGACTCTAGATGCGCGATCTCCCTATAGCTAACCATTACCAAATCTGTTGCAAACCGCTGGAGCGAGGGTTCCTGTTTTCCAAACTACATTCAATCACATATCTTAGTGCCGTAAATAGGTAAGACTCTGTGACTTTACTTCATTAATTAAAATATTCCAATTGGACAAGTTAGGGGTATTTACCTCACAAGTTTAGCATAGAAAATGTAGGCAATTAAAAAAAAAAGGGTCAAAAAGGATGATAACAATAGTAAAAAAGGTAGCCAGATTTGGTGCCCAACACCCTCTATGAGTTTTACTTTGAGATCAGATACATTGAAGGCAAGGAGAAAAAGGTTGCAGATTCTCTTAGTAGTAGAGTACAAGTGATATTTCAGTTGTGATATTTTATGGGACAAATTTTTAGGAGTAGATATTGAATTGAGGGCAACATGATGATAGGTACTAGCAGCTGAAGTAGAGATTGCAACAGCAGGGTGAAGGTGATAGGGATGAGGAGTATCAACTCACCACATATGGCTTGGTGAGATTCAGTAACAAGATCTACGTGCCAGATAACAACAAATTGAAGAAGCGTAGCTTTAGGGAGTTTCATGTCAAGCCATATTCAGGCCACATGGGAGATCAAAAATTTTTGACAATTGTTAAGAAAGTTTACTATTGACCGAACTTGAAGAAGGAAGTGGTTGAGTTTGTTGCAAGATTTTTGGACTGTTAGTAAGTGAAAGCTGAGTGTAAGAATCTAGATAGTATATTGCAATCTATTCTGATTCCATAACGGAAATGGGAAGTCATTTCCATTGAATTCATTACATTTTTTCTAAGGACATCAAGACATCTTGATTCTATCATGGTTTCAGTTTATAGGTTGATCAAGGTATCTCACTTCATTACAGTGTATTATAGTAATTCAACTAGTGAGTTAGCTCAGACTTTCATTAGGGAGATAGTGTTATTTCATGATTTTCCCAAGAATATCATATCAGATAGAAATTCCAAGTTCAATTACAGGTTTTGGAAGGAGTTATTTGCAGGCTTGTGGATAGAGTTGGCTTTAAGTGTAACTTATCATCCACATACATATGGAGAGACAAAGAGGGTTAACATGATCTTTTAGGACATGTTAAGGATGTATGTCATGCATCAGCAGAGGAAGTGGGAGGAGTATATTCCATTGATGGAGTTTTCTTATAGTAATGGGTATCATGAATCCTAGAGAATGAATCCATTTGAGGTTATTCATAGGTGGATTTGTAATACTCCCATCAACTAGAGTGATCCAGTGAAAAAGGTACTGATTTTTCCATATATGTTTGCTGAGATGGATCAGGAGATGCAGGTTATCATGAGGAATTTAAAGGCAACATATGATAGGAAACATAGTTATGCATATCAACATAGATAATTCAAGTAATTTTAGGTTAGGGAGCATGTTTACTTGTGCATAAATCACAAGAGGAGCTCTTTGATGATTGGATCATGTGCCAAGTTGGTACCTCGATATTATGGGACTTTTGAGATCCTTGAGAGGATTGGAATAATGGCCTATAAAATTACACTTCCACCAAAAATGAAATTCCATGATGTTTTCCATGTTTCATTACTTAAGAGATATGTCCAGGATGTTGATCATGTGATTGATTGGTCTATATTGTAGGTGGGACTAGATGGAGAGTTCCAACTGAAACCATAATTAATTTTTTAGTGCAAGCAACTCATGCTCTGGAACCGATCAATAGAGCAGGTTCAAGTGTAGTGGAAGAACTTTGAACTCAATGAAGATACACTAGAGATGGTTGATCAAATGTATGCCTTGTATCCTTCCTTGTTTGTTGGTTGAGTAGATGTGTTTGGTATATATTCTTTTGTTATATATATGCACATATGTATTGTAAATACTGTAATGAGTTGTGTTACAGTATTGTGGTAACTCCTTGGGAACAAAACAACATGTGATAACTTAATTTTTACAACTTAGATAGAGAATATTGATGGCTTGCATAGGTTTGAAGCTATGGAACTTCTTTTGCATGTTCATAAAATAAATTGGTAAGCCCCAAGAAAATGTGTTTCTCATCTATTATTTATAACTATTGATAATTTATGTGAACTAAGAGTTTCTTAAACAAAGGCTTAGACCAATATACAAAGAACTTAGAGCCTAACTAAAAAATGCACAAGACAACAATTGAATTTCCACTCAGAACATGAAGGATACATAACGAAAAATTGTGTTTATCACTTGAATACTATTATTTTAGCATATTTCTCCCATCAAATATATTTCAGCAAAACACAACACATAAGAAATATATGAGGAAAGGTCATGATACTATACATCAATATTATAGAAAGAGTAAAGGTCATGATACTATACATCAATATTATAGAAAGAGGAAAGCTTAAAAAACAATGAATTGGTCCAAAGTTGTTCCATTATGGTATTTGAGATGAATCTTATTCTCCACTTGCATATATTGGAAGAGTGAGTAAATATTTTCATAGCTCTTAATCTCATACAATTGTTTGTTTTGCATACATGGTTCTTTCTTAATAGAACTTTTGGAAAAGCACATGTTTTTCTTCTAGAAAAAAATGGTTGGAAAAATATACATTTGTCTTAGGCAGTACCTTTTGTAGTTCTTATGGGAATACATTTTCCAAAGTGGTGGGTATTCTTGTACCCTTTGGCCCTTTAATAGTTTCAGGATTGATGTTATGAGAAAAATACACCTATACTTTTTTTCTTCACTTGCAATGTTGACATACATTGAAAGAACTAATGGATTATCTGCATAATATATAGAAACAAATATTTTAAGGCGTTTATATGATTTTACATGGTAAGGTCTTATCTTGTCCATTACAATGACCATAAGAGGCCTACTAGGTGAGGTGAAGGTTGATATCAATGTTCAAACTATTAAAAAATTCAAAATTTGCTTCAAAATTTTATAACCACATTCACAAACCATTATGTACTTTGATTTTGTTTCACAACTACCCAAGATTCCACATCCCTTTTTGTTTTCAATCAAAATTTCATTGTTATTACTGATGTAATAAAATTGTTAGTAGCTCCTCGACCAATTAAAGTAAAAATATTATAGTTTGTGATTTTACCTTTTACCTCCATTGCTATTGAATGATGATATGCATCTTTGATGATATACATCTCTAGTTTAATGATAATATAGGATTTAACATTGTACATAAATTACCTACAAATGGATTCTTAAAATATAAAAATATACAATGGTAAGAACACAAAATGAATATACACAGAGATTTTCCGTTGATCCTAAAAATGGGACTACCAGATTGATTTTTCATTATATTCCTTTCAATGTTACCATACATACATACATACATACATACATACATTCATATATATATATATATATATATATATATATATATATATATATATATATATATATATATATATATATATATATATATATATATATGTCGAAGAAATCATAGACCCCATTCCACCAACCCTAGATTAGAACATAACCATAGTTCCCTTTACCAGATCTACAAAATACGATGGGAAGAAAACCATCATGCCCAAAACCATGTGAAAAAACCATGCACAAAACCATGGGTAGGTTCACCCACCATATTTGTGTCTACCCCCCATCCTTTGGTCCACCGAACTATTATTTGGTCCGCATAACAAAATAAAAAATCGCAGGGCACTGCCCCTGACTCCGTGCAGGAGGGCTACTATCCCCCTCCAAACCATCAAACAGGGGGGGGCTACTACCCTCCCTGTGACCCCCTACTACGCCTAGTGCAATTTACAAGGCTTGATGTTAATCGTGGAAAGAATATAACACATACCCAACATTCTCCCACTTGTTGTTTTTTTTACACAGGGGTCACAAGAGAGCTTAGTCATTGGTCGAGCCCTGCAAGTCGAGTTTTTTCTCTACACCAAGAAAACTTCTTAGTTCTCACAAACTTCTTCAATTCATATGAAACATTATTCAAAGTAACCACCTTTGTCAACAACACATTTTTGTCCTCAAACATATCCCTCACAAAGTGATATTGAATATCAATGTGCTTTGTCTTCTAATGATAGGCAGGGTTATTTTCCAAGAAAATTTCACTTTGGGTGTTACAGTCTATCCTTATAACTCATTGTACCAACCCCATACTTTAATAAAATCTCTGCAACCAAACTTCTTCCTTGCTTACATGAGTGGATTCCATGTATTCTTCCTTTGTTTTTGAAAGTGCCACTATAGACTGTCTCTTGCACATCTAATTTAATTCTCCTCCAAATAGGTTAAACACATACCCACTTGTAGATCATATTTTATTCGGATCTCCAACCCAATTTGCATCAACAAATCCATGAATTTCCAAAAAAATGTCCAATATTGGTATTCCTTGGAAGCACAAACCATAATCACTAGTGGCACTTCACTACTCTCCAATACATTAAAACCCACTTCAATACTCTCCAATGCTCCTTCCAAGGTTTTGACATAAAATTTCTCAATAATCCCACTGCATGTGTAATATGTGGTTTAGTACATACCATCGCATACATCAAGTTGCCAACTGAACTTGCATATGGAGCAAAAGACATGTACTCTTCCTCTTCTTGTGTCTTGGGACATTGTTCAAAAAATAAATTTAAGTAAGAATAGGAAACTTCATCGGTTCACTCTCCCGCGTATTAAACCTTTGCAATATTGTCTCAACATAATTCCTCTAGTTTAACGAGAGATTCCTCTTTTCTTGATATTGTTTAATTTCCATGGAAAAAGTATAATTTTCAGCACCAATATCCTTCACGTCGAATTTTGAGGAAAATTGGGTATTTGATTCCTAGATAATTTATTTTTTATTTCCAATAAACAACATATCATCCATATACAATACCAAATAAATAACACAATCACCAATTAATTTAAAATACACATATGATCCATTTTTCTGCTTGTGAAGCCAAGTATCCATACATATATATATATATATATATATATATATATATATATATATGTTTCAAATTTCTGATACCACATGATTGATGACTATTTTAACCCATATAAAGACTTTTTTTATCTTACATACCATTTCTTTCTTACCCTTCATTGTAAAGCTTTCTGGTTGGTTCATGTAGTTCTCTTCCTCCAGGTCCCTGTGAAATGTTTTCTTCACATCCATCTGTTCTAACTCAAAATTAAAAGCAAAAACAACAAATAAAAGTAATCTAATAGAACTAACTTGGAAACAAGAGAAAAAGTATCACCAAACTCAATTCCCAACACCTGGGAATGATATTTTTATACCAATCGAGCTTTGCATTTATCCACCTTGCCTTTTGCATTCATCTTCGTCTTAAATGCCCATTTGGTTTCAATGGGGTTCCTCCCATACGGAAAATCCACTAGATCCCAAGCTTCATTTTTGTCCAATGATTTCATTTCATCAACCATGGCCTCTTTCTAGAGTTTTCCATCCTTTGAATCCACTACCTACCTACCAGTTCTAGGATCATCATCAATAATTGATAAAGAAAAATCTGAACAAAAAGGAGATAGAATATACCTATTTGGTTGTATTCTCTCTGGAAATTAGAGTTTGTGGCTCTTATTCTTCTGATTCTTGTTCTATTGTAGAGTCTGATTCTTCCTCCTTCAGTTGAAACTCTATCTTTTTCAGGTTCCTTTGGTAGGAATTCTTGTTTAATAACATCCTTCACCTCTCTAAACACCATATCTCGGTTGTACACAACCTTACTTGTTTTTAGGTTCCAAATCTTAAAACCTTTTAAACCATCCTTATATCCAATCAAATTTCACCTTTTAGATTTACTATCCAACTTGATTCTTTTTTCCTTTAGAACATGTACATATGCATCACAACTAAAGACCCTTAGTTTTGAAAGAGAGCGTTTCTTACCAGTCCATACCTTATGTGGAGTCTTATCCTCCAACGCTAATGAAGGTGATATGTTAACTAGGTATCATGTAGTATTGACTACCTCTGCCGAGAATTCATGCCATAATCCAGCGCCACTGAACATGATTCTTTCCATCAATGTCTTGTTCATTATTTATACAACTCCATTTTTCTAAGGTGTGCATGGAGTAGTCTTCTGCTGTGCTATACCACACTTCTTATAGAAATATTCAAACTCCCTCTTGCAAAAATACCCAGTATTATCTGTCCTCAATAGCTTAATCTCCTTCTCTATCTGATTTACCATTAGAGCCTTAAATTCTTTAAACCTGTCAAATAATTCATATTTCTTCCCGAGGAAAAATATCCATGCATTCGTTTAGAATTCATCTATAAATGAGATGTAATACACAGACTTACCCAATGATGGAACCGATATAGGTCCAAATACATTACTGTGCACAAGCTCTAATATCCCTTTCACCCTCTTAGCACCCACAATTTTCATAGAATAAATATCTAGAGAGAAATTAGACACACCTTATACCATACCATTACCATGCAATATTTGAAGGCCCTTCTCTAAAAAATTCCCTAGCCTTTGATGCCATAGCATGGTATTTTCTCCAGAGACCACTATATTTTCTAATCCACTTTTAATAACCACAAAAATGTTTTACCCATCAATAAAAATGCTAGCCAGTATCTTGTACAAATTTCAATCCAAAATCCTCACATCAATACTAGTGCTCACCAAAATATCTTGTAGGTATATTTCCAAAACACTAATTATACACCTGCAACATCCATATTTCTTACATAAATCATATCTATGGCTAATGCAGGAATATGCAGAACACCAGGAAGTGTTCCAATCCTTCCACCTTGCAAATTCAGCTTGACTTTTCCACTCCCAATGATTTTTGCCTTCGTGTCATCCCCTAATAAGACATCACCACCATCATATTTCTCTTACTCATAGAACCACCCCTTATGGGGATTGAAGTGAAAGGATGCACCTAATTCAATCAACCATGCCTCATGATCTACATGTGTACTTGAAGAAGAAGCCAAATACACATCCCCACCTTCATCTATGGTGGTTTTCACATTTGCAAAAGGAGCATCATTAAATCCCTTTCCTTTCTTAGGAGCTCTAGATTTACAATCCTTTTTATAGTGCCCTTATTTTCCACATTTCCAGCATAACTTTGCAATTTTTACTGGACATTTAGATATCCCTCTAGATTTAGTTCTCCCACTTAAGGACTTGTTTATGTTTCTATTTTTTTTATGAGATGGTCCTCTTATATAAAATCCATCTCCATTGTATATCTCCATATTTTTCTATCTCATCTCCTCTGACAACAAGGATGAGACTATTTCATTGAACTTCAAGGTAGTTGTATTGCTACCTATAACAACAACTAGACTATCCCATAGATCTGGTAGTGAACAAAAAAAAATCATACATTTAGCTTCATTTGAAATTTTTATATCAATAGATAACAATTGTCTTACCATAATATTAAAGGCGTTCAAATTCTATGTTACCAAGTCTCTTTCCTTCATCCTCAGGTTATAAATTTTTTTCCGTAGGAACAATTTGTTCACCAAAGACATATATTGGTACAAAGTGCCTAAATTATCCCTCAAATCCTTCATCGTAGCTTCCCCTGATACATTCAACGATACTGAATCTAAGATACACAACCGTATTGTGTTCTTTGCCTTCTAATACAACTTATCCCAATCTTTTGTTGACATTGTCCTTGGTTTATGTTCTACTATATAACATCCCCCCCATTTATTTTAATAATAAATAGGGAGCCTTTAAAAAATAAATACAAATTTATGAGCATGATTTCATTTTAGTGTAAATCTTAAAACTTTAGTAATATTTTTTTTTCCTTTCTGTTTTGATTTCAAAGTGCTCACTACAAATCGCATAAATTACAAGCCAATTAAGTTAAAACATATATAAGAATTGTGAATTGTGATATGCGCTTCAACCTTTTCGGAATTATATAAAATCTTCATTGAAAAAGCTTTAAGAACCCTTTAAAAGAGAAATCACGTCGCGCCTTTTAAAAAGAACAAACTTATAACATTTCAGAAAATTTGCAATGAGTTAGAACCAGTGGAACAATAAAAGAACAATTATAGGTATCCAAAAGTTTGATAAAGCGCAACAACGTGAGTGTTCAACGCATTTCGCATTTCACGGCAAGAAACAAAATAGAAAGTTTTATACACCGCAATAAGTTGCGATGTGTGATTTGCATAGATCGCATTTCACAAGATTCATTGGCTGAAAAAACATAACTATTGGTATCTATTAAAAGTTCAGATGTGCGATATAAACACTTATTCTTCAAGTGCGTCAAAATATTATTATCTAATCAATCCATTATAAGATATAATGTCTTATATCGTTAGATTAGACATATTGTGTAAGGTGTGTAAGAGATTTGATAGAAAGAGTTATGGGTTATTAACAACATTTAATGGGTGCAAGGTTCAAAATATTGATATCTACTTGAAGTGTGTTCCAAATATTAGAGCCCTGGATTTTGATTATGATGTTTTAACTCTATCCTTCTCTCTATTCATCTGAGATATGAATTTACTCATTTCACTTGAATTCAGGAAACCACCTAACGAAGTAAGAATAACTAGAATGACAAAGAAAGGAAAAGAAATTGCCCAAATGTCCACTATAGAAGACACAAACATGCCTCCATTGTTCTCAGACACAACGTGCAACAAGGATTGTGTCAGTTCTTTATGGGATGCAATGTACAACCTTTTTGAGGGAGAACAACAAAGAGAAATAGTGAAAACAATAACATCATATGGGCTGGTTTCATCAGACCCAACTTAATTTGAAGTTGTATGTTCGTTTCTTCATAAAATAGGGATGAGGCCTAATATTTTACAATACACAGATATGGTAAAGTGGGTCATTGACCACCTTAACAGAGAAGACAGATCATTCAAGAATTCTAAGCTAGAGAATATTGGTTCATTCACTGCAAAGGGTTTACGGATAATGTATCACTTTCCCATGCTGCAGAAGAATTATTATAAAGCTTTGTCCAAAGCTTTATAAAGAAGAATATAGACCTCATTAAAATAATAAAGGGAGGGAAAGAAGATCAAGGCAAGCTAAAGTGGGATAAAATTGGTATGTACCCGATCACACAGTTACCCCCCCTTATTGTTATTCAACTGGAATTCTATGTAGGTTATTTGATAAACTAGATACCACTAGATTTTCCATAGAATGGGTTCCTTTGACGCAATCATCAATTCTTTTTTTGTGAATTGGGCAGCCATTTTTTTTGATAATCTGGTTAAAACCATAATGGACTATAGGACAAATAAATTCTATTCCACTAGAACAATACCTCCCTTTTACATGAGTGCTTACATTATGGATGCAATTTTCTTTTGTTCGAGATTTCCTATCATGGGATGGAAATGGGCAAGTCAGGACTCCAGTCCAATTCATATCTACTGTTAGCCACCTATAAAATTTGTCATATCAAATGGTGGCTAAATCATTTTTGGAAGCCTTCAAGAAACATGTTTTATTACAAAATTGTTAATTCTTGAAGTCTTATGAAGACATCATGTCCTTTGATTAATATTCACTGTTGTTTCCCTATTAAAATTAGAAATTCTGTTGTTATCATGAATAAAAGATTACTGAAAAAATCCCCATTTTCCCCTCATTTTACTCCTTTTTTCCCTTCATCATTAACCTTCATTTTGCTCTCTTTTTCCCCATACACTTCCTCTATTTTTCATGTATTCCCTTCCTTCCTTCATAAAATCCCTTTTATAAGGTTTAAAACTCATTTTTAAACCTTACTAAAACCCCCAAATCCATTAAAAAACCTTGAAAAAATCATAAAAAAAAGCCTTTTTTACTACAGGCTTTAGCCCCCTTGGGCTAAGTCCTAAACCACTCTCCCTCCATGCGACTTGGTGCTGGAACTGAGCGCTATGTCCAAAAGCGCTTATCGCATCGGAACAATTGGAGTGCGCAAGTATATTTGTTATGTTAAGACCTCTGAAGCGATTGGCCCTTTTTCTATAAACCCCCGACCCAATTGCCACTTCATATAACCTCAGAGCCTGCAATCGGGCACTAAAATTTGTGAATAAACCATCCTCGATTTGATTTTTCCTTTGTAAATTCATGAAACCCACTTTTCCTATGTTTATATTGAAACTTGTCGGTTCGATGTTTTTAATGAAGAGTACCGTTGATTTTTTCCCGATCAACGGTCAATACAGTCTCACATCGGAGATTTTGGATCGGGCACATTTGAAAGGCCCTCACGTTGCTTCGATTCCGATTGGCCCTTTGTATCTAAACCCCGGTCCTTTTATCTTTTCCATATACCTGAAGGCCCTGTAATCAGGCACCAAGCCTCTTATAATAAATCCTCCCCGAACGCGAAATCCTTTGTATTTCATTAAAATTTCGGTTTTCATATGTTATAAAGGGTCTCGCCCGTTCATTGGTTAAACCTTTCCTCCACAGTTGATCTTGGGCCGATCAAACGGTCAGCGCAATCTCGCATCAGAAACTTTGATGGGCGCGTTGTATATTTTATTTCCCCCTCCAATTGGCCTCTTCCGATGAATCCTCAACCGTTGGATCTACCTGCTAGATCCAGATCCGACGACCCTTATCACTCCATCCCTAAGCCCCATTTCTCTGCCTTTCAACCTCCTGATTCATTTCCCACTCTCGATCTGATCCTCAGATCGACGGCCCAAAGCCAATCACATCAGTGCCCATTCAGTTTTGCCCCCCGCTGATTGCAAAGCTCTGATTACATCTGGGTCATCCCTGCAATAAGATCCAATTGTCCAGATTTTACCTCCCAACCTTCGTTAAAATAATGAACCCCCCTTTATAATGTTTTTTGGCCAAACCCTAGCTGTTGATCTCTGCAGATCAATGGCCCATACTGACCCATTCTCCGCTTCGTATATTATTCCATTAACCTCGAATATTGATCTCGATTGTCCATGTTAAAGATCTAACGGCCCAGATTCATCCCAGTAGGCCCGACTCTGTTGGGTCCTACCTATCCTAGATTTGATCTCCGCCGTCCATCCTCTGATCGAACGGTCCAGAACAAAACCGCCCCACCTTCTTCTGCCCGCACATCTATCCAATATCATGCTCCCTCACAACCATCTGATTTGATGCCCCAGATCTAACGACCAACGCGCATTTTTGCACAGATTTAAGCCTGAACGATAATTCTTAGAAGTCTACGCGATATGGGTGGTTTTGAAAGGCCACGTGGTGGCCTCTGACACATATCGCGTTCAAAAAGCTAAAACCACCTTCCTCCCCTTTTTCTGTGCGATACTACTAGCAGTTTCTAAAGTCGAAGCCGCTTTCCCCTGTTTCCATTGCGTTTTATCACGTTTTCTCCCCGCCATTGATCTCTGCAGATCAACGGCTCCCATTAAGTCTCTCATTTCTTATCCCCCTCCACCATACACCAAGGGCATTCGTAGATCAATATCCACCATTGATCTCCATGGGCTGATCTCATCTGACGGCCCAGAATCATTCGGGAAACCCCAAATTTCCCTTCAACACATTTCCCTCCAACAAAGGATTTTTCACTCATTTCCTTTGTTTTTCTTCCATTTTTTGATAATGTGACCCCTTCGCATTATTTGTTCACAACTAATCTCGACCATTGATCAACATGGATCAACGGATCTAAATTAATTTTCCACCACTTGTTCATCAACCGCTCTCCTTTGACCTCTACGCACAATCTCCACTGTTGGATGCTCTCATCCAACGGCCACACTTCTAACCGCAACCTCTGAAGCAGTTTTACCTAGCCACGTAGGATTTTATTTACTTTTCTTGTATTTTTCATGTATTAACGATTTTTCCATTATAATAAAAGAAAACCAAAGGTTGGGTATGATGATCCCCCACGCCTTTGTTTATCAAAGGGATTGTTCCACAGGGTTTTCCATCAGCGTTTGTCGGTGTCTCAAGAACGCTGGCAGTATTATAAAGAATCTTGTATCATCTGCACATAAAAAAGACACAGAAAAATTAAAATAAATAAAGAGTATCAGTGTCGAAGACCCAAACACAACAGAGATGAAGAATTGAACATTCTTGGGTGGATTATGGCTAAGATCAACCATCAAAAGCCCAATCCAATAAATTAAACATAGTTAAAGAACAAAAGATAGAATTTTGGCCCGATTAAGCCTAATACACAGAATTAAAGCAAATCGAGCAGTGATTAAAGAAAAATATCTGCCAGACCGAGAAAGCCTCCACTGCCACATCAGAGGCTAATTGATTCCTCTCAGCTACCAGAAGCCACCTGTGGCCTCAAAGCATTCAAAAGAGGCCAAGTTATTATCAGAACATAAGATATTTTCTTGATGCAACTGAACAATTATTCCAAATCGAAGAAACTAATTTAAACTGTCAGAGAAAGTTATTACAAAGATAAGGGAAAGCCTTAAGGTCAAATGAATCATCCCCGCGAGCTTAATACTCAATGTAAAACAATTAATACAAAGAAAATATCTACAATCTTCTCCATTGAGCCCCTCAAAGGCCGAGAAGCATTAATCTGTATTAATTGAACCTTGAAGATATTTTATCCTATCCCACCTCCTCATTTCTTCTATAAATACTTCTATCCCTTGTCCTGCTGTCTAAGCTAAATATTGTTCTTGAACATTATTTTTAGTTTTTCCAAGTAAATTTGAACTAGGGAAGTCTATGGTGAGCCCTGTCCTCTAGTTTTATCTCCAAAGGTTGTCTAAAAATTTCCCTAAGAGTATGTTGAAAGAAGAATAGGTTCAAAGCCCTTACCTGACCTTAGATTATTCTTTGTTAGCTTATGTGTTTTCCTTGATAAGTTTTCTAATTAAATAATGAACTAGGGAAGTCTATGGTTAGCCCTGTCCTCTAGTTTTCTTCTCCAACTGTTGCTTTGAAATGTCTCCCTTTGTGTTTTAAATGTTTTCTATTGAAAGTGCATCAAAAGTAGGCTAGTTTCAAAATACTTTCCTGATCTTAGATTAATTTTATGTTTCTCTTAAGTATATGCTGAAAGCAGGATAGTTTCAAAGCACTTACTTGATCTTAGGCTGCTCTTTGTTCTTCATTTGTTTATTTTCCCCTCCTTATTATATCATTTCATTCCATAAAATCAGCTTTAAAGAGATCCTTAGACATAGATGACTTGCCCCATGGACCACTCTTGAACCTTGTTTTTTCAATTAAATCCTACTATGACTCCATAGCCCAATGGATTGAAGATGTTTCTCGCCTATCTTCTTAGTTGAATCAATTTTCACTTTCATTCATCTTCACCCTTCATTTAGAATTCCTTCACCTTCACATATATTTTCCCAACCAAAAAAAACAAAACCTCGTTCTTCATAACTAGCCTAATATCACACGTAAAAGCCTTTAAAGATAAATGAATCTTTGCAATTATTGGAGAGATCCCTCTTTGGATTCAGGAGGGCTAGATCCTAGAATCCCAAAGTGGTTCAAGTGTTCTCTCTGCAGTTTGTATTTTCCAATCTTGCAAATTACAGGGAGCTAACATTTCTGGCGACTCCACTGGGGAATTCTGAGTAAAATTCATCCTACATACTTTGGAACCTCAGGAAACCTTTTGATTTAATGACATTTGTTCTGTTAGCCAGTTGAGCCACCATCAACTAACATTTCTGGTGACTCCACTGGGGATTTGAGTCAATTTCATCTTAAATACTCCTAAGACTCAGAACACCCATAATCTCTTTATATTGGTACATGGTGGTGGACCATAAAACATTTTACCGCTAAAAGAGATAAAAATCTTCCACCTGGTGACTCCACACTCTGAAACTCCCAGAAGACCAAATGACTCCACTGGTAGAAGACCTTGAATTGATTGAATAGACACAATGTCCTCTTTTTCTGATTCACAAACATGGATTTAGATTTAGACCCAGGAGAAAAACATATGATCATGATGGAAAAATTGATGTACATTCTTCGAAGAAGGGTGGATAGGTTTATGGCTAATCTTAACATTGGTGATCAAGACCAACATATGCCTTTTCCTGTCCAAACACAAACTCCACCACTACAATACATGTATGATGAACAAGAGTATAAAGAAAACAAACAAAATGAATTTCTAATCATGATGGAAAAGATGATGTACATGCTTGGAAAAAGAATGGATAGGTTGATGGCTAATATGAATATTGATGATCTAGAGCAACCTATATCTTTCCCTATTCAAGCACAAGCACAATCACCTCAAGACCAAGACAGTGACCATGATATGTATTATGATCAACACTTTATAGAAGATGATGAGCAAAATTACAAAGAATGCAATGAAGAAGGTTGTCAAGAAATGCTTGATTGCCTTCCTATGTCTTGTACTATGCTGATAAGAGAGTTTCATGACCAAAACACAAATTCTAATAGTGAGAAATGCTTCGAGGAAGAAAATAGCCATTTGGAAAACACGAAACCTGAAATTGAGGAGACACCAACACATATAGAAACCCTTCCTTTGTGTTATAACTCATTTCAGATTATACAACAAGAATGGCATCCTGATAATTCAGAAGAAATAACTCATGAACCTTTTATTCAAACTGAGTATCATAAAAATCATGAGGAATTTTTTGAAACACAAGAAGATCAGGAAAAAATAGAAAATCCTCAAAGTTTCCCTGCAAGCACAAGTGAAGTTCCCCTAGAAGAGGCTCAAGAAAACATCAGGCCTCAAAATCAGCCAACACAAGACAAAGAGGACTGCTGTACCTCTGTTCTAAGAAAAAGGAAAACTCATTCTCTCTTATCAGAGGAAGATATTGATCTAATACTGAATAGACAGCCAACATCCAAACCTTCATTTGAGCCCAACGATTTTGATCATCTACTTACTCCATCTGGTTGTCTTGATACAAAACATAAACTTGTAGATAAGCTAAACGAAGAGCAAACTGATGAACCAATATGTTTGGCTGGTGAAATTGTTTATTTTGATAAATTTTCAAATGTTAATCAGTCTGATGATGATGATGAGTTTTAGGCAGAAACTAATCATGTAGGGCAACCATTGTGCGATTGGTGTTATGAGTTTCACCATCGTCAGCTTGAAAGCAACAATCACCCATTTCAATCTATCACAAATAGCTTTCAAATAATTGGGAATTAGTAGCCTTTCAACTCAAAGGGTGAAGAGAAGAGTAATGAAGAAATCTTTGAGCAAGTTGAAACCAAGGAACCTTCTCTTGAAAAAGAGGAAACTTTTGAATACACCCCTGCTCAAGAATATAATAACCTCTTCACAGAGTTGAGTCCATTAAATCCAAGCATACCAGGGCTAAAAGAGAACAACATTGTCAAATATGATGAATCCTCTAGTTCAGATGACGAAGAAGATGAGGGAGAGAAACAAATAGAAGACTATCCTACTGAGGATATACCATCTTTTCAAGAAGAGACTTCTCCCATCACTAATATCAGTCTGTCATTCAAAGAACCTGAATTTATATCAGAAGCAAGCATAGATTTAGAGAAAGAGGAAATTTCACTGCTTGTTTTTTTGCAGGTTAAGGATGATGATGCTTCCAAGCAAGATTCTGAAGATATCAACCTCAAAGTTGAAATCTTGGAAGCAGACAATCTACCAGACATGGAGGGCCAAAAAGAAGAGAATCTCCATCTTTTCTTTGTCGATCCTTTGGAAGAGTGTGTGGAAGTTCCAACTGTCTCAAATTATCAAGCATGGATCCTTTGCAAGAGCCAAAGATGTAAAAAGCTGTCACCTTCTGTGATAGCCTTGGTTTTGAAGGTTAATCTTCAAAATGTACCATGGATACCCCTCACAAGAAGCCAAAATTTCTTCTTCTTCTTTACATTACTTAGTTGGCTACATTGGCACTTTTGTATCATATGAGAATGTAAATACTACAAGTTAGAATAGGTTAGATAGGAATGTAAATAAAGCTTAGTTTTGAGCAGTTAGATCGTTGTTGATTTTTGTCTTCAAGAAAAAAAAGAAAAGTAAAAAAATAATAAAAGATAGAAAAGAGGGTAGAAAGAATACAAGAAAGGTACAACCCCATACCAAAAAAGAGAAACAAAGTCTGAAAGTGTGAAAGCTCAAATGCCACTCCTGAAAAAAACTTCTAGCTAGTCATATAGCTTAATCATGACTAATTAGTTTTAAATTGATTGCTGATAGGTTAGTGAATTTGATTTTCCAAACAGCTTAATCTTGGCTTATCATTTAGGTAGATTAGGATAGAAATTAAAGGTTCAAACAAGCTCAAAATCCAAACCTCAGTTTTCAAATGAAGAATGAATCTAATCTGTTTAAAATTCTGAGTCAAAAGTAGAAGTAAACTGGTTCTAATAAGTCCAAAATATGAACCAAAGAAACAAGGAAAAAACAACTCGAATAAAATAAAAAACAGAGCTGAAGAAACGAGAAGGCCGTGCTTAGAACTTTCAGATCTTAAGCCTTCCATTTTGATTTAATTTTCTGCAAAATAATATCTATGTGTAGCTTGTTGTTTATGCCATGGATCAACAACAAGTTAGATTGTTCAATCCTGACTTGTATGCTTTTAAATTTCTATTTTAGAAATTAGAGAATAAAAATCTGTTAGACTATTCAATCCTAACATATAATAGATTAGGTAGAGAAGCATATGAACTCAACTGTTTAATCTGAGTTCATGGAGAGATAAGAAGTAGACTTAGATTAGTTTCTTGCTTTCAAAAGAATAAAATGTTTGTAAAAGAGTTTTCCAATCCAAGTGCACTATGAAAGAAGAAAAAATGTTAGATCAGTAGGATTGGATAGGTAGAAAGCTTGTTTGATGGAATTCCATTGTTTTTCATAGCTGCTAACATTTTCAGAGCAAAATAAGATCATCCAAGTAAAGAAAGTTGCAGCCCAATGGATGAGGCACTGATCAGCCCCCTAGAGAATGCAAGTCTGAAGTTCTTGATGCCTTCAAGAAGGCACCATCCCCATGTGGAGCCACTGTTAGCCACCTATAAAATTTGTTATATCAAATGGTGGCTAAATCATTTGTGGAAGCCTTCAAGAAACATGATTTATTGCAAAATTGTTAATTCTTGAAGTCTTATGAAGACATCATGTCCTTTGATTAATCTTCAGTGCTATTTCCCAATTAAACTGAGAAATTATGTTATTATCATGAAGAAAATACTGCTGCAAAAATCCCCATTTTCCCTCATTTTACTCCTTTTTTCCCTTCATCATTAACCTTCATTTTGTTCTCTTTTTCTGCATACACTTACTCTATTTTTCATGTATTCCCTTCCTTCCTTCATAAAATCCATTTTATAAGGTTTAAAAATCATTTTTAAACCTTATTAAAACCCCCAAATCCATTAAAAAACCTTGAAAAATTCATAAAAAATAGTCTTTTTTACTACAAGCTTTCGCCCCCTTGGGCTAAGTCCTAAACCACTTTCCCTCCATGCAACTTGGTGCTGGAACCGAGCGCTATGTCCAAAAGCACTTATCGCATCAGAAAAATTGGAGTGCGCAAGTCTATTTGTTATGTTAAGACCTCCAATGCAATTGGCCCTTTTTATATAAACCCCCGACCCCATTTCCGCTTCATATAACCTCAGAGCCCACAATCGGGCGCTAAAATTTGTGAATAAACCATACCCAATTTGATTTTTCCTTTTTAAATTCATGAAACCCACTTTTCCTATGTTTATATTGAAACCCGCCGGTTCGATTTTATTAATGAAGAGTACCATTGATTTTTTCCTGATCAATGGTCAATACAGTCTCGCATCGGAGATTTTTGATTGGGTGCATTTGAAAGGCCCTCTCCTTGTTCTGATTCTAATTGGCCCTTTGTATCTAAACCCCGGTCCTTTTATCTTTTCCATATACTCGAAGGCCTTGCAATTGGGTGCCAAGCCTCTTATAATAAACCCTCCTCGAACGCGAAATCCTTTGTATTTCATTAAAATTTCAGTTTTCATATGTTATAAAGGGTCCCGCCCATTCATTGGTTAAACCTTTCCTCCACCGTTGATCTTGGGCCAATCAAATGGTCAGCACAATCTCGCATCGAAAACTTTGATGGGCACATTGTATATTTTATTTCCCCCTCCGATTGGCCTCTCCCGATGAATCTTTAGCCGTTGGATCTACCCGCCAGATCCAGATCCAACGACCCTTATCACTCCATCCCTAAGCCCCATTTCTCTGCCTTTCAACCTCCCAATTCATTTCCCACCATCGATCTGATCCTCAGATCGACGGACCAAAGCCAATCGCATCGGTGCCCATTCAGTTTTACCCCCCGCCGATCGCAAAGCTCCGATTACATCTGGGTTGCCCCTGTAATAAGATCCAACGGTCCAGATTGTACCTCCCAACCTTCATTAAAATCATGAACCCCCCTTTATAATGTTTTTTGGCCAAACCCTAGTTGTCGATATTTGTAGATCAACGGCCCATACTGACCCATTCCCCGCTTCGTATATTATTCCATTAATCTCAAATATTGATCTTGATCATCCATGTTAAATATCTAACGACCCAGATTCATCCCGATAGGCTCGATTGTCTTGGGTCCTACCTGTACCAGATTTGATCTTTGCCATCCATTCTTTGATCAAATGGTCCAGAACAAAACTACCCCACCTTCTTCCGCCCGCGCATCTATCCAATATTGCGCTCCCTCATAGCCGTCCGATCTGACGCCCCAGATCTAATAGCTAGCACGCATTTTTGCGCAGATTTAAGCCTGAACGATAATTATCATAAGTGTACGCAATATGGGTGGTTTTGAAAGGCCACGTGGTGGCCTTTGACATATATCGTGTTCAAAAAGCTAAAACCACCTTCCTCCCTTTTTTCTGCGTGATACTGCTGGTTTCTAAAGCCGAAACCGCTTTCCCCTGTTTCCATTGCATTTTATCGCATTTTCTCCCCACCGTTGATCTCTGCAGATCAACGGCTCCCATTAAGTCTCTCATTTCTTATCGCCCTCCGCCATACACTAAGAGCCTTCGTAGATCAATCTCCACCGTTGATCTCCATGGGCTGATCTCATTTGATGGCCCAGAATCATTCGGGAAACCCCAAATTTCCGTTCAACACATTTTCCTCCGCCAAAGGATTTTTCACTCATTTCATTTGTTTTTCTTCCATTTTCCGATAATGTGACCCCTAAGCATTATTTTTTCACAAATAATCTCGACCGTTGATCAACATGGATCAACGGATCTGGCTTAATTTTCCACCACTTGTTCATCAATCACTCTCCTTTGACCTCTACGCGCAATCTCCACCATTGGATGCTCTCATCCAATGGCCATGCTGTTAACCACAACCTCTGAAGCAGTTTTACCCAACCATGCAGGATTTTATTAACTTTTCTTGTATTGTTCAGGTATTAACGATTTTCCCATTATAATAAAAGAAAACCAAAGATCGGGGATGATGATCCCCCACGCCTTTGTTTATCAAAGGGATTTTTCCACGAGGTTTTCCATCAACATTTTTCAGTGTCTCATGAACGCTGGTAGTATTATAAAGAACCTTGTATCATTTGCACATCAACAAGACACAGCAAAATTAAAATAAATAAAGAGTATCAGTGTCGAAGACCCAAACACAACAGAGATGAAGAATTGAACATTCTGGGGTGGATTACGGCTAATATCGACCATCAAAAGCCTAATCCACTAAATTAAACACAGTTAAAGAACATAAGACAGAATTTGGGCCCGATTAAGCCTAATACACAGAACTAAAGAAAATCAAGCAGTGATTAAAGAAAAATATCTGCCAAACCGAGAAAGCCTCCATTGCCACATCAGAGGCTAATTGATTCCTCTCAGCTACCAGAAGCCACCTGTAGCCTCAAAGAATTCAAAAGAGGCCAAGTTATTATCAGAACAAAAGATATTTTCTCGATGCAGCTGAATAGTTATTCCAAATCGAAGAAACTAATTTAAATTGTCAGAGAAAGTTATTACAAAGATAAGGGAAAGCCTTAACGTCAAATGAATCATCCCCACGAGCTTAATACTTAGTGTAAAACAATTAATACAGAGAAAATATCTGAAATCTTCTCCATTGAGCCCTCAAAGGTCGAGAAGCATTAATCTGTATTAATTGAACCTTGAAGATCTTTTATCCTATCCCACCTCCTCATTTCTTCTATAAATACTTATGTAGAATATGAGACAATGTTGGTCACTGCATATCTGTAGCCTGTAAATAGTTTACTGAAGCTGCTACAAGCTCTATTTGTAATTGAAAATACCTAAGTTGAGATGAAAAGTTCGAAGCTATAGAGAACCATTGGACTTGAATATTGTAACTGGTTTGAAGCATCAAATACAAGCTGATTTATGGGATCCTGGTCTATGTCGTCGGTGATGTTTTTCTTATTATAAATTGTTATTTTATTTCTATTTTCATTCTGTCCATCTTCTCTGATAAAGAACAGCAAGCATAGAGTTAGGATTTACTATTTACAATACCCTTCTATGACTGATAAGCTTTATCTGAATGTTTTCATCCAATTGTGTTGTTTAAGAATGATTTAATTCAGCCCAAATAGTTAGGAATGCTGGTGTTCCCTCGTCCTGTTATCTAAGCTAAATATTGTTCTTGAATGTTATTTTCAGTTATGCCAAGTAAATTTGAACTACGGAAGTCTATGGTGAGCCCTGTCCTCTAGTTTTATCTCCAAAGGTTGTCTGAAAATTTCCCTAAGAGTATGTTGAAAGCAAGCTAGGTTCAAAGTCCTTACCTGACCTTAGACTATTCTTTGTTATCTTATGTGTTTGCCTTGATAAGTTTGCTAATTAAAGAATGAACTAGGGAAGTCTATGGTTAGCCCTGTCCTCTAGTTTTCTTCTCCAACTGTTGCTTTGAAAAGTCTCCGTTTGTGTTTTAAATGTTTTCTATTGAAAGTGCATCAAAAGAAGGCTAGTTTCAAAATACTTACCTGATATTAGATTAATTTTATGTTTCTCTTAAGTGTATGCCGAAAGCAGGATAGTTTCAAAGCACTTACTTGATCTTATGCTACTCTTTGTTCTTCATTTGTTTATTTTCCCCTTCTTATTGTATCATTTCATTCCATAAAATCAACTTTAAAGAGATCCTTAGACATAGATGACTTTCCCCATGGACCACTCTTGAACCTTGTTGTTTCAATTAAATCCTACTATGACTCCACTGCCCAATGGATTGAAGCTGTTTCTTGCCTATCTTCTTAGCTGAATCAATTTTCACTTTCATTCATCTTCACCCTTCATTTAGAATTCCTTCACCTTCACATATCTTTGCCCAACCAAAACAAAAAAAACATCGTTCTTTATAACTAGCCTAATATCACACATAAAAGCCTTTAAATATAAATCAATCTTTGCACTTATTGGAGAGATCCCTCTCCGGATTCAGGAGGGCTAGATCCTAGAATCCCAAAGTGGTTCAAGTGTTCTCTCTGCAATTTGTATTTTCCAATCTTGCAAATTACAGGGAGCTAACATCTACCATAAATAACTGTGGGAATCTAAGTTTCATCTGCATTTCTCTAAAATTTTATATGGAGTTATGTTACCCATCCATTAGATAATTTTTAATGAAAGAGCCCCTAGGATTTCTAAGTAATCTAGAAAATATATTTTACCAGTTTCTAGATGGTTTTATGAAGAAAATTTCACTTATATTAGAGTTTTTGGGAGTTATTCTTCCCCCCGTGTTTTGCCTTATTATGTTCCTGAAAAGATCATATCTAGGTAAATTGCCAATTAACTTCTAGTAAGCGGCGTGACTAAACAACTAAAAGATGCCAAGAAGGTAATTTGGCGTACTTTCCCTTTATAATGTTTCACTTTTTTCCTTTTTGACATTGGTGATGCATTTAAAGAGATTTAAAATATCACTTCATTAAATCTGGCTCCGATGCCAAAGAGGCCATATGATCCTAATGGTGTGGTTAAGAATTTTACCATTGATCTTAAAATTAAACCTTTATCGAATGAGAAAGATATGTTTGATGATTTTTGAAGTTGTGGATAAGTTCACAGATGTATTGAATATTGCATCCAATTAGCTCAGTAAAAAATACTTTGATGCTTTTCAAGCATATAGAAGCAAGAGGCTAGAAATAGTACCTTTGGACAAATTATTTATTGAATATGTCAACAGGCCACCTCCCAGTATTAGTCTAGATAATGAAGCTAAAGATATGTTAGAAGATGAATCTCAGGAGAAATCAAATCATGAGTCAGAACAATCACAACATCACTCTCAAAATTTAGATCACTCTGACAATCAATCTGAGAGAAGGAATGAGAGTCCTAAGAAAATAATTGAGAAAGTGATTAAAGGGATTGAGATGCAAACTAAAGGAGAAATTAACAGAGATGAATAATGTTCTAAAGAAGTTCAACATATCTAGAAGACACCCAATCAGAAAGAGAAGCCTCAATCAAAATATTTGAATAAATAATGGGGGAATTTTTCTAAAGCACTAGAAACACCACCACCACCAAAGCCTAATGTTGATGAATAAACAAGTTTCCAAACTCTAGAGCAGACCCAAAATTTAGTGGAAAATGCAATTCCACTACAGTAGGTACCAGAAGTTCATGATCAAGAGATCATCTCGGCATACCCTACAGAAAAAATTGTTTTTAATATTGAAGAGATACCCTCACGTGATGTCTTCTACAACCCGAATCATAAAGCTATAGTTAAAAGAAGAGAGAGAAGAAGAATTGATGAATCAATCTCAAATATTAATGATGAATCTGTATATGTTTTATGAAAATAACCTTTGGCTGATCCTACAGAACATTTGACTAAGTTATCACAGTTCGGAAGAGCATATGCTACTACTACCATTGACAAAGATACATAGGTACAACTTCTACTTAAGAATAAAGAAGATAAAGTTCAGGAACTGCAAAGACAACTAGAATAGGAAAGGCTTAACACAAATAATAAAATCGAGATGAAAATGTCTCAATTCCAAAAATATTTTGAAAGAATAAAGTTACAACACCAAGTACATATTATAGAGAAAGAAACATAACTTGAAGAAATAATGGAAAAATTGAAAAGTTAGCCTCAAGTAGAGAAATTCATAAAAGAATCATTGGAAATGAATGCAAAGTTAAAGCAGCAACAAGAAAATTTTTGGCAACAAATTTCAATCACCAGTTCATACTGTGATACAAGCAAGATTCTAATCCAACAGGTGGCTAACAGGAGGCTTGAATGTGAAAAAGTTGAAATGAATATTACTGAGTTCATTCAGTGGCAAGGGCCTAATGCAGGAAATAAAGTTGACCCCCTAAGATAATTTTCACAAAGAGATTTTATTTAAATATTGGGAAATGCAGCTGAGACAAGTAGAGAAGGAAACGAAAAAGGCATAAAACCTGACAAATGAAATCATCAAATCCCTTAATGAAAAATTTGAAAAGTTGAACTTATTAAATAATCCATAGCTTAAGTACTCCCAGAGCTTAAACCATTAGAAGCACAGTGGAGGGAAAGTACAGAGACACATGTGGAAACTATTAAAAAGATAAATAAGTTTGATCATGAAAATTACTGGAATTTTTTGATCAAACCTTATTATCAGTGTCTAACTCTACAATCATTAACTGATTCTACTAAGAAAGCATTGCCAACACTTTCGAATGCAGTGTTTAAAGGCCAAGTCATATCCACGATTACATAGCCATCTTAGCTAAAGCCAATGGTAGATATTTTTCACCTTAGAAATCAAATGCGCAAAGAGGATCAACCCACCTAAGCATGTTGTTATTTTTATTTCCTTGATTGTAGTTTAAGTTTACTCATTATGAGGATTTTTGTTTGAAACCTCCTCCAATTTTTATGTAATAATCTATTTTAAACATATTTAGTTTAGTATTTAAACCCTTCTCGTGCATTCTTTGCAAATTTTTTTGACAAATTTCTGGACCCAAAGGTATTTAATTGAAGATGCACTGTTGTACTCATTGAATTGCTTGAAAGTGAAGAGGAGAAGAAAACTATTGTCGGTTTGAATGAGTAGAACTTCGTATATATGGTACTTTTACACGTTATATTAAGTTTTGCTTCTTAAATTGACAGTCATGTTTTTACCTGTATTATATATTAGAGCTGTTATCATAAGTGAATGTTAAATGCACTTCTGTACTGATATTTGTTTATGATTACTTATATCATATATAATAAAACATATAAATGTGATATATATTTCACAATCCTTTTTTATTAAACTATTTTGTCAAAAGAATTATTTTTACATAATTTTCATCTCTTTCAACTTTTGAATAATCTTCATTACCAATTGTTGGAAGATATCTTTTTAGATCGCATTAAGGAATGAACACTCCTAGGTATATAGTAGAATAGATATTTTTAGTTAAATGCATATGATAGATTAAATAATTTCCCATTTGCATGTTATAAACAAAACACACCCTCATCATCCTTATTGGGAAACTGGTCCCTTTATCCCCAATTAGAGCCACTACACCGTGACTACACCAAATGAAAAAGGACTTGCTCTAAGGTCCTGTTGTAGCCGCTATAACACCACCCAAAATTTTGGGTATATTTAAAATTTCGGGTTCCCCCTCTGCTCGCTTAGGCGTTAAAGTATTTCACCCGACCTGCAGTCAGTGAAATCCCACCGACCTATCCCCAACCCCTCACAAGATTTCTCACCATCATAATCAGATTCCGTTGCTGCAATCACGCCATGTGTGGGAAGGATCATCTAGCGTATGCTCGAACATTCTTATCACAGTCGTGCCATATGTAATGAGATTTCCATGCATACATTTGAATGGCAACCTTTCGTGTATTGACGATTAAAGGCCCTCTCGCCGTGGGTCATTAAGCATGTTGATTGAATACATATTTTATGTTAGTTAGTCCCATATAATTTATCTAGGGGCACCATTCGCAAAGAATAACTGTGAACTAATTAATGTTATGTTGTTTATACAGGTCAATCCCACGACTGATAAACTCATCAATGATTGTCATGGCACCGAGGGAAATAAGATTAAGCCTCCTACATCTGAAGAGATTAGTTTTTAGGAATTCAAAAAATACACTTCTGGAACCTGGGCTTGTCGACCATATTGTGATTGCAAACAAATCTGTAGCTAAAGTTTATGTTCAAAATTCACCAAAAAATTCTACCCAGAGTGAAAGTAGTGATGTAGAGATACATGTTAGATGGACCTCCTCCAAAGGTGGCAGCCAACATAAGTATTCTTTTAATATTGGCAATGTTGGACCCTTTGAGAAGAAGTTGGAGGATGCACAAGAAGCATTGGGTATGGGTCCTCATGATTATGTTCCTGTAACATTTGTTTCAGAACGGTCTGGTACCAAGAGTTGTTGAGATTTGCACCTAAATTATTGATGCTGGGGTCTCTTATTTACTTTGGGCGAAGAATGCAAAGTGGTTTGGGTATAGTTGGACCTGGCGGCAAAGGTGGTCGTGGACTTTTTAACATCGGCAAAGCTAATGTGACGAAGCTAGATAAAATTCAAAGGACAAGGTATTATTTAAGAATGTAGCTAGTTGTGACGACGCAAAGCAGAGATAATGTAGTTTGTGCATGTTCTTAACATCATAAAAGTACCAAGAGCTAGGAGCTAAAATTCCAAAAGGTGCCCTTTAATGGGTCCTCCTGGCACAGGGAAAACTCTCTTGGCAAAAGCTACAACAGGGGAAGCAGGAGTCCACCTTTTCTTTCAATTTGTGGCTCGGATTTCATGAAGATGTTTGTTGGTGTTGGGCTTTCAAGAGTTAGAAGCATGTCTCCTGGAGCTAGGCAGTCTACACCATGTATTATCTCTATTGATGAGATTAATGCAATAAGCCGAGCAAGAAGTCGTGGGGTTAGCCAAAGCAAATGATTCTAGACATTGTACAATTAAACCAAGGCACCAAAATCATATGTGATGGTGAAGAAAAACTATGTGGAGGTTTTATAAGTGGGCGCACATGCATATATCCAAGACAAGGCGCCAACATATAGTTTTAGAGCCATATAAGAACGCGGATCATAACTATATAAAATGCATTAATTGAGCTCAAAATTTTATGGTGGAGTGGTGACCTATGGTCAAACATGTTGAGCGGACAAATTAATTAAAACTTATGTTTAAAGCAAAGGTTCGATAGTGGAGCGTTTGGAGCATAGGCAAAGCAACCATATGAGACCGTCGTGCGAAAGCATACGTGTTTCTGTGGCAAGCCAACGACAGGGTTTCAAATATGTGAATGCACCCTTTGGAAGAAACATTTATGAATATTAAGCTACATAGTGTGCAATTAATTACATTGCAAGGAGTATGACGTGGAGCAATGAAATGGCCTTAAAACCCTAGTCTCCTTTGCTCTTTCATATCCATAAAGTTTATGTATGTGGGACCATATGAGATGGAGAATTTCAGATTGAGCCTAAAAGGTCATGTTTAAATACATACACCTTTTTGTAGCTAGGCACATTGATGCATATGCAAAGAGAGCCTCCAGAAGCACGAGATAGAAAGGGTTCATATCAAAAGAGCCATCAATGTGGCTTGAGAAGCATCTTTCAAAACAAGCAGCCTTCGTATTATGAGGTAAAGCAAATCTTCAAATTAAAACAAGGAAAATAAAAACCATATGGTGTCGAAATCATAGGAGACCGTGGAGCCACTATGTGAAACCATTGCAAACAGGTGCACATTTGATGGGCCAAGCTTACATTGCAAGTTAAAAATAAGGTGCAAAAGGGATAAAGGACCTTATGGTTTCAAAACCATATGAGATGGTGGATCGAGACTATATGAAAACATTACAAGTGTTCAAGAAGTCAAAATTTATGATTAAGACACGTGGCAAGTGGGCGCCGAGCAGACATATATGGTGACCACGTTTTATAGTAAAGGTGGGGCAGATATATATTTTATGGTCCAACATTCAAAGTCTACGTTGCATGGAGCCCAACGCCCAATAAGCCAAATGAAAATGTTGATACATATACGTGGCGGTTAACTTTTCAAACTAAAACCTTTCAACGGTTATACATGTGGGCCTTACAGAGAACCATAAGGAGTCTCCTACAATGTTTGCAAATATAGTTGGAGCGCAAGTGATCTCTCAGTTGCAAAAGTCAAATAATTCTTTTGGTTTAAGTTCCTTTGTTACCGATAACAGAACAGATAGTAGACTGTTGTCAAATAGTAGCGACTCAGAAGAAGTAATGCAACCGCAGAGCAGTATTGAGGACCAGAAGTTGAACATACATGAACTAATGGGAAGTTATGAAGGTTGTGTTTCTACTTCAAGGTCATCTCAAAGACGACGGTGCATTTATTCATTGAAGGGAATCGTGCCAAATAATTTTTCAACAGAGGAACGGTCTCGTGTGCTAGACAGTGTCATAAAGGAAATAGAAAAGTTGAACAGTCTTGATGTCGAGATATATGATCATGCCCATACATATACGTGGAGCGGAGTGCTGCAGCCATGTTCTAGTGGTGCAAGAACACGTGAGATGGTGCAGCGAAACCACATGGACACGTGACGTGGAGCCCAAGGTTTTGATGGCAAGTTTTCAATCACGCTAAAAGGTTTGAAGCAGATATATTTATGGTCCAAAGTCGTGGCAGCAATTTTTATAATACGTTGATTGGTAAAACTGCATGGATGAAATTTTCGACGCGTCTATCTCCAAGTCTGCATGGCAACTGTCATAAATAGACCGTGCGTTTCTGGTGAGCGTATAAGGATATAGTGCTGAAATAGAATCCGAATGATTTATGCCGACTTCTGTAGCCCCGACGGCAATATTCCAGGAGAGAATCACTCTTTAGATCTGCTGCGCTGGTCACATTTAGAAAACGTTATCGCCACATATTCGCTGGGAGCTAATTTTTCGATATTGCCACTATTGACCACGTCGAGCTGTCTCCACAGAGCTCAATCTTTGATGATTCCTAAGGCGCTTGCTGTTACTATGTCCAAAGGCACTGAAACCGGATCTCGCATTCCACATAGGTTGATTTGAGATTGTTTGCAGTGCTTTCAATTGCAGGCCCGTGAGAACAATTATCGAAGTAAAGGCTTTCAATACTAGACGTCCTCTACAACTAGATTACCTAACATTAGAGGCTGAATGGTGGAAACCATGTACAAAGGACTGTTTTATGGCGGTCCTGGAGGAAGAGCTGCACTGTACAAAGAGATAGCATGCCATCAAAGCTTGGAAGAACCCATTTGATAGTTAGTGCTAGATCATGAATGACACTGTCATTGGGATATTTGGGAAGTAGAGATGGCTTCCTACCTCATCACTGATCGAGAATCGGAAGCAAGGCTGCTATCGGTTTTTCGCTTGGTCCCTTTAGCAGATGGGAGCATCATAAAAACATAAGTAATCGTGCAGGTGGAAGTCAGTCTACAGGGTTATCAATGGATGTTATATAATAGCTAGCCCAGAGATGGGATCTTAATATGGTGGCTCTGGAGCCGCACAAAGGAAAGCTTTTAGTTGGGCTAGCTATGATTTAATGGTCCTAACTAACCAGCCATCATTATATAAGACTATTATAAGCCTTACCTAGATCGCCGTACCTAACCAGTTCTCCTCAGTCAAGATACCCGAGATTCTCCAATGGAAGATGACAAGTACTGCTCCTTTAATGGATGGGAAAATCGATGAGCATGAAAAACCTACGATGAACACTGAGAACGTAAATGAAGAAGCTCATGCCTATCAAGTAATTTAATCCAAGACTTGAAGAGAACCTTGTGCGTGGTGAAGATGATAATCCTGACAGAGAAAGGGCACAGAGAAAGCTTACCCTAGCCATTCTCTCCAACGATTCAGTAGTTGACCACACAGGGGTCTAAGTTATTATTTTCATTCTTACAATTGATTAAAATGCCCTTAGCATTATTATTGTTCCATCATGAAGATATGTGACCTGTGTTATTTTATTGCAGGAGGAACCACTCTGTTTGCCCATAAGAGCCAAGGTCTTTACCAGCAAACAAGGGGACATTTTCAAAACAAGTAGATGCTGGCGAAACTCCAAGGAACTCACTGATCTGCCCAAGGTCACAGGTCGCATATCTTCCAAGGTCGCAGGTCGCGGATGGTGCAGGGTCGCAAATCCCTGGAGGTCGCAGGTCGCATGTCTACCGAGGTCGCGAGGTCGCAAATCCCATCAGGTTGCAAGGTCGCATTTCTGACTTTTCCCGAAATTTGCGACCCCGTGACCCAGCGACCTAGTCACTAGGTTGCAAAGTCACATTTATAATTTTCCATGAAATTTGCGACCCCGTGACCCAGCGACCTAGTCGCAAGGTCGCAGGGTCGCATCTCTGATGTTTCCCAAAATTTGCGAACCCGCGACCCAGCTACCTGGTCACAAGGTCGCATGTTAATCTTTTTTCACGATCCGCGACCTCACGACCCTGCGACCCAGTCGCAAGGTCGCAAGGTCACACCTTGGAAATTTTCTTACAACCTGCGACCCCGCGACCCAGTCAGGTCGCAGGTCGCAACAACAGCTCAGGTCGCAGGACGCAGAAAAGACTGGGTCACAAGGCAGCCCAACGGTCAAGAAGATGAAAAGTCAAGGAAGCCCAAAGGGCAGGTTTTGTATTATAAATACTCCTTTGGGAGCTTGTAAAGAAGGATCTTGGGTTTGGGACTCGAGCTGAGTACATTGTATTAACAGTAGATTATACATTTAATGATGAATACAAGCATTTTGAAAAATCCCTTTGTGGATCTGCTGTTGTTTTATGTATGAGCACTCTTGAGTATTATATCTTCAGTTTTTGAACATCTTTAGATTAAGGGAACTGCATCTTTAATTCTCATCACAGTTGCATAACAGTTTGGTGAGTATGTTAATGGTGGTTGAGTTTATTTTACTTTCTTAGCGAATTTGGATGACTTTGTTTATCTATGTTTGTGTTATCATTTAAACTTTTAGGAATTGAAGGGTGTTCTTGCCGTGAGCAACTGTTTCCTTTGCGGTCAGAACAGTTTACAAGCATGACCCTAATGAAGTGTTGCTAACGACACTTCCTTCGGACTTCATGCTTTATTATTCTCTCTTGCTACTCATAGTCCTGCATGTACATTTAATGCATCAATCATATGTCTTGTATCAGTTGATTAGGTGTGTATCCACTGTTTTATAGAGTTTAAGCGAGACCCAAAGCAAAGGAAAAATAAGTGGTAGCCGGACCCACACCCCGGACGGGATCCCTAGTCCAAATGGTTCAAGGTCTAATTGGGACCTTTTACCGAGGAGATCCCCTGCTGTTGGCCGGACAGATTTTCCCGTCAACAGAATTGGCGCTAGAAGGAGGGCCAGATGACAAGCTGAGCCCGAAGAGCCTGCAGTTAATCCCATATCTGTAATGGCTCGTTCCCAAATCATTCTCCCGAGATGTATGTCAGAGTTTTATAAGCCTGGATACTTCATCCCCGATGAACTTATGTATCACTTGTCCCAGTTAAAATTTGATGGTGAAAATGGGGTGTCCATAACCCGACACTATTTAGATTTCTCTGACTTTGGTGAGTGTTATGAAATTGACGATGAAGGTTTGATTTGTTTGCTTTTCTTCCTCATCCTTGAAGGTTGCGATAAGCAATGGTGCCACACATTGTCGGAAGCTTCCATCCATTCGTTTGA
Organism: Pinus albicaulis; assembly: GCA_034641835.2. Taxonomy (NCBI): domain Eukaryota; kingdom Viridiplantae; phylum Streptophyta; class Pinopsida; order Pinales; family Pinaceae; genus Pinus; species Pinus albicaulis. The sequence continues at coordinate 228,208,900 of CM076584.1, read as the reverse complement.
ACAACTCACCAGTGAATTACAACAAGATTTTCACAGGTATGATCTTCATAACGTTATAATAAAGTTAAATGACATCAGAATGGAACCTCAAGAATCTTTAAATGAGTTCTCTATCAGATTCATTCATTATTGTTTTGAGTTCCCTGAGAGGGATGTCGATTGGAAATGTTTAAGTGAACAGTTCAAGTATGTGATTCTCGTTTCCCTTGAACAATTTTAGTTATATCCTAGTGTTCCCTATGATGACCCGCAAGTTACCGGCTGTTCAGATTTTGTCCCTAATGATTCCTTGTACACCTCCCCGAGTCCAGACCACATTCAGGCCTCCAATGAGAGTGTTGCTATTTGTGATATTCTCGCCCCTCCTCCTGAGTTGTCTGGGAGTGGAGTTGTGACCTCGAAAGTCCTGAGTAAGGATAGAGACTGGCAAGAGGATAAAGCCTATTGCACTACCTTTGAATCTTTCATGCACCATGTCGAATCAGAGTTTGGAAACCATAGTGGCTCATTATCTCTCTCGGTTCACGAAACCTACCTCGAGCCCACTCGGTGTCTCCCTAGACACAAACCTAAATCTGATTCACATACTGATTATGAATCGACCCCTACCCCAGATGAAGTTGATTCCCATAAAAGGCCTACCAGATCATCGTTTTCTCTGAATAACACGGATGCGCGTGTTGAAAAGCCTTGTAAGGTTAACACCCCTGCGACTCAATATTTTCATTCATTATTCCCCGGTTGGTTTCCCGATCCCGCCACACCAGTAATTTCTTTGAGACATTCAAAATTTACTTATACTGGTATTGGCAACAATCATAAGCACACAGATGGTGTTTCACAATCACAGTCCAAAATCGATGAATCTTTTAAATCTGATCTGTCTCACTCGGAATCTTTAGACAACCATAGAAGTGATTTCCTATCTGGGAAACCTCAAGATGTCCTCTTTATTGACCCATCCCAGTTGGTAACTCCCGGGGAGCCTAACTTGCCAGGTACCCAACTTGATCAAATCAATGGCTACAACAATCCCTTCCTATCTGAAAACATATTCCATCACACTGCTGACGACTATCACTCACATCTCTTTTCCGACCATATGGAGACACCAGAATTCGATGATTTGCTTTGGGAAGATTCAAGTACCCATCAGAAATTCGAAGCACTTCAGCTTCTACCAACTGTTTCGGAGATGACGATCTCCAAATACCACGATCCTCCCAGCATAACCACAGTAAATCCACCCTACCCTGGCGAATCTAAAGAATTTGATATATTGATCTATCAATCTGTCAGCGCGCAAACATTTGACCAAATTGATACAAAGCCCACTGACATTTTGCAACTCACCACAATGCATGATCACATCCTTTTGCCTATTGATTTCACCCAACCATCAAAGTTATGAAGTGCTCCGCTCGAAGGTCCGGAGTTTTTTCAAGGCGGTGATCAATTTCAGGCTGCACTAAACGTGGATTCGGATCCCCATACCCTTGACCAAACCCAGGAGCAACCCCGGACTAGGGTTTTCGAAACTAGGGTTTCTACGCTTGGATGCACATGCATCTCTAATTCGCCTGGCACTTGCTTATTGTTTCCATTCCATAAAACTCATGGTCCTCAACACCATGATGAGATCACCAGTCAACTCACCCAACCCTATCCAGTTGATGTGCCTAAAAATAGGCAGTGGCTTACCCAGCACCCATCAGACATAGGATTGTGCATGAATGATTATGGGTCATTTATAAATGTTGAGCTTCAAGAAAATATTGCCGTGTATCAAGATGAGAGTGGGATTCAGCTTGCACAATCTATTCTGGCATGTTATTTGGTAAGTATCTATGATCGTCTTACCGTTGCACCTGCTCCTCGGGTAATTTTTGTTGTTGCTGCACTTTTTTGGATACTAGCTCTGATCCTGATCATTATTGTTCTTGCAGGTCAGGAACTAATGCGGTGGCTGCACTGGAAAGCTGATTTTACATAACGCCACCGCATCATTGGTTAAACTAGGGTTTAGGTGTAGGCTAGCTAGGACCTGCAATAAATTTTTTTAGTTCAAAGTTAATTAGGTTTACTTGACAAATTTTTACTCCATAGTTTAAAAGTGTGTTTACTATTCTTGTTTACGATTAATATCCTAGGCATCATCATGTTACAATTGTTTTGCACTCATTTCTTTTCAGTTTTCTTGTTGCTGCATAAATAATTACTGCTTGTATTGCGCCTCTTTCCCATCTACAACTGGTTAATCATTCTCCCACATGGCGTTGCATTACATCTTGAGCCTCACCTATTACATTGCGTCGTATGCTCTCTCCCTCACATCATCTTTGTCATATCGCCTGCCACTTCATGAGCCCTCATTGCAACCCTATCACCTTGCAGTTTTATTTTTGCCCCGATTGCTGAAACAGTAACCCCATTGTTTTGCGTGAGGTTGCGGTGGCTATCTCAGGAGGCAGATTTCTCTCAGGACCAGTCATTGAAGTTGCATTCTCAACAAGATGCCTATGATCCTAAACTTATTATCTGGGGAGGTGCGAGCCGGTTGTCTGTGGGAGACCTGATGAGTTGAAATGGCCCATACCCGTAATCCTAAGCCTTGTGCCCAGCATAGTCTTGGACGTTTTAATGATCTGTTTTGCGCACTTCACCTATTGTGGTGAATGGGATGTGAAGGTTTGGCACGAGGGAAAACCCAAATCAGGATATCTTTCAGTTTTTGTAAAACAAGAAACAACATCTCTAGCTCGTAAAATAAGTCGAGATCCCTCATCCGCCCATGAAAAATAAGTGCCACGAGCACATGAAAATAAGTGCTGTAAGCACATGAAACAAATAAGGGTAAAGGATCGATAAAGGCTTCCTACGCGGAGAGGTAATGCAAGGAATCTGCCAAGGTACTGACCAGGCTCGCTGGCAGCGGAGCAACGTTTGTGATTTCTTGAAGTGACTCTACCGAGGTACTGTCCAGGCCTGCTGGCAGCGGAGCAAAAATAGAAACTTACTTTAAAAAATCCTGAAAATAATAAACCCACTGCCTTGCTCTTCACATCATCAACAAGCTACTGGCGTCTGTGAGCTTTCTCTTTGATGTGTTTCTGATTAGCAGGACTTAGTTGAGGCACAAGGATTAGGCATACCTGTAAAGGGCCAAAGTAATATAAAGGGTACCTGCGGAAATTTTCAATATTCCCTTGCATTACTATATTGGTTCAGACTTTTGTTGTGATATTGACCGAGATGCTGGATTCTACCAGTGGTTCGCCATTTGTTGTAGCCGCTACAACACCACCCAAAATTTTGGGTATATTTAAAATTTTGGGTTCCCCCTCTGCTCGCTTAGGCGTTAAAGTCTTTCACCCGACCTGCAGTCAGTGACATCCCACCGACCTATCCCCAACCCCTCACAAGCTTTCTCACCATCATAATCAGATGTCGTTGCTGCAATCACGCCATGTGTGGGAAGGATCATCTAGCGTACGCTCGAACATTCTTACCACAGTTGCGCCATATGTAATGAGATTTCCATGCATACATTTGAATGGGAACCTTTTGTGTATTGACGATTAAAGGCCCTCTCGCTGTGGGTCATTAAGCATGTTGATTGAATACATATTTTATGTTCGTTAGTCCCATATAATTTATCTATGGGCACCATTCGTAAAGAATAACTGTGAACTAATTAATGTTATGTTGTTTATATAGGTCAATCCCACGAATGATAAAATCATCAATGATTGTCATGGAACCGAGGGAAATAAGATTAAGCCTCCTACATCTGAAGAGATTAGTTTTCAGGAATTCAAAAAATACACTTCTGGAACCTGGGCTTGTCGACCATATTGTGATTGCAAACAAATTTGTAGCTAAAGTTTATGTTCGAAATTCACCAAAAAAATCTACCTAGAGTGAAATAAGTGATGTAGAGATACATTTCAGATGGACCTCCTCCGAAGGTGGCAGCCAACATAAGTATTCTTTTAATATTGGCAATGTTGGACCCTTTGAGCAGAAGTTGGAGGATGCATAGGAAGCGTTGGGTATGGGTCCTCATAATTATGTTCCTGTAACATTTGTTTCAGAACAGTCTGGTACCAAGAGTTGTTGAGATTTGTGCTTACATTATTGATGCTGGGGTCTCTTATTTACTTTGGGCGAAGAATGCAAAGTGGTTTGGGTATAGTTGGACCTGGGGGGAAAGGTGGTCGTGGAATTTTTAACATCGGCAAAGCTAATGTGACGAAGCTAGATAAAATTTAAAGGACAAGGTATTATTTAAGAATGTAGCTGGTTGTGACGATGCAAAGCAAAGATTATGGAGTTTTTGCATGTTCTTAACATCCTAAAAGTACCAAGAGCTAGGAGCTAAAATTCCAAAAGGTGCCCTTTAATGGGTTCTCCTGGCACAGGGAAAACTCTCTCGGCAAAAGCTACAACAGGGGAAGCAGGAGTCCACCTTTTCTTTCAATTTGTGGCTCGAATTTCATGAAGATGTTTGTTGGTGTTGGGCTTTCAAGAGTTAGAAGCATGTCTCCTGGAGCCAGGCAGTCTACACCATGTATTATCTCTATTGATGAGATTAATGCAATTGGCCGAGCAAGAAGTCGTGGGGTTAGCCAAAGCAAATGATTCTAGACATTGTACAATTAAACCAAGGAACCAAAATCATATGTGATGGTGAAGCAAAACTATGTGGAGGCTTTATAAGTGGGCGCACATCCATATATCCGAGACAAGGCACCAACATATAGTTTTAGAGCCATATAAGAACGCGGATCAGAACTATATCAAATGCATTAATTGAGATCATATTTTTATGGTGGAGTGGTGACCTATGGTCAAACATGTTGAGCGGACAAAGTAATTAAAACTTATGTTTAAAGCAAAGGTTCGATAGTGGAGCATTTGGAGCATAGGAAAAGCAGCCATATGAGACCGCCGTGTGAAAGCAAACGTGTTTCTGTGGCAAGCCAACGACAGGGTTTCAAATATGTGAAGGCACCCTTTGGAAGCAACATTTATGAATCTTAAGCTACATAGTGTGGAATTAATTACGCTGCAAGGAGTACGACGTGGAGCAATGAAATGGCCTTAAAACCCTAGTCTCCTTTGCTCTTTCATATCCATAAAGTTTGTCTATGTGGGACCATATGAGATGGAGAATTTTAGATTGAACCTAAAAGGTCATGTTTAAATACATACACCTTTTTGTAGCTAGGCACATTGATGAATATGCAAAGAGAGCCTCGAGAACCACGAGATAGAAAGGGTTCATATCAAAAGAGCCATCAATGTGGCTTGAGAAGCATCTTTCAAAACAAGCAGCCTTTGTATTATGAGGTAAAGCAAATCATCAAATTAAAACAAGGAAAATAAAAACCATATGGTGTCGAAATCATAGGAGACCGTGGAGCAACTATGTGAAACCATTGCAAATAGGCACACATTTGATGGGCCAAGCTTACATTGCAAGTTAAAACTAAGGCGCAAAAGGGATAAAGGACCTTATGGTTTCAAAACCATATGAGATGGTGGATCGAGACTATATGAAAACATTACAAGTGTTCAAGCGGTCAAACTTTATGATTAAGACACGTGGAAATTGGGCGCCGAGCAGACATATATGGTGACCGCGTTTTATAGTAAAGGTGGGGCAGATATATATTTTATGGTCCAACGTTCGAAGTCTACATTGAATGGAGCCCAACGCCCAATAAGCCAAATGAAAATGTTGATACATATACGTGGCGGTTAACTTTTCAAACTAAAACCTTTCAACGTTTATACATGTGGGCCTTACGGAGAACCATAAGGAGTCTGCTACAATGTTTGCAAATATAGTTGGAGCGCAAGTGATCTCTCAGTTAAAAAAGTCAAATAATTCTTTTGGTTTAAGTTCCTTTGTTACCGATAATAGAACAGATAGTAGACTGTTGTCAAATAGTAGCGACTCAGAAGAAGTAATGCAACCACAGAGCAGTATTGAGGACTAGAAGTTGAACATACATGAACTGATGGGAAGTTATGAAGGTTGTGTTTCTACTTCAAGGTCATCTCAAAGACGGAGGTACATTTCTTCATTGAAGGGAATCGCGCCAACTAATTTTTCAACAGAGGAACGGTCTCGTGTGCCAGACAGTGTCATAAAGGAAATAGAAAAGTTGAATAGTCTTGATGTCGAGATATATGATCATGCCCATACATATACGTGGAGCGAAGTGATGCAGCCATGTTCTAGCGGTGCAAGAACACGTGAGATGGTGCAGCGAAACCACGTGGACACGTGACGTGGAGCCTAAGGTTTCGATGGCAAGTTTTCAAGCACGCTAAAAGGTTTGAAGGAGATATATTTATGGTCCAAACTCGTGGCAAAAATTGTTATAATACGTTCATTGGTCAAACTGCATGGATGAAATTTTCGACGCGTCTATCTCCAAGTCTGCATGGCAACTGTCATAAACAAACCGTGTGTTTCTGGTGAGCGTATAAGGATATGGTGCTGAAATAGAATCCGAATGATTTATGCCGACTTCTGTAGCCTCGACGGCAATATTATAGGAGAGAATCACTCTTTAGATCTGCTGCGCTGGTCACATTTAGAAAACGTTATCGCCACATATTCGCTGGGAGCTGATTTTTCAATATTGCTACTACTGACCACATTGAACTGTCTCCACAGAGCTCAATATTCGATGATTCCTAAGGCGCTTGCTGTTACTACGTCCAAAGACACTGAAACTGGATCTCGCATTCCACATAGGTTGATTCGAGACTGTTTGTAGTGCTTTGAATTGCAGGCCCGTGAGAACAATGATAGAAGTAAAGGCTTTCAATACTAGACGTCCTATACAACTAGCTTACCTAAAATTAGAGGCTGAATGGTGGAACCATGTACAAAGGACTGCTTTATGGCGGTCCTGGAGGAAGAGCTGCACTGTACGATGCGTTGTTGCTTGGAAGAGATAGCACGCCATCGAAGCTTGGAAGAACCCGTTTGATAGTTAGTGCTAGATCACGAATGACACTGTCATTGGGATCTTTGGGAAGTAGAGATGGCTTCCTACCTCATCACTGATTGAGAATCGGCAGCAAGGCTGCTATCGGTTTGTTGCTTGGTCCCTTTCGCAGATGGGAGCATCATAAAAACAGAAGTAATCGTGCAGGTGGAAGTCGGTCTACAGTGTTATCAATGGATGTTATATAATAGGTAGCCCAGGGATGGGATCTTAATATGGTGGCTCTGGAGCCGTGCAAAGGAAAGCTTTTAGTTGGGCTAGCTATGATTTAATGGTCCTAACTGACCAGCCATCATTATATAAGACTGTTATAAGCCTTGCCTAGATCATCGTACCTGACCAGTTCTCCTCAGTCAAGATACCCAAGATTCTCCAATGGAAGATGACAAGTACTGCTCCTTTAATGGAGTGGAAAATCGATGAGCATGAAAAAACTACGACGAACACTAAGAACGTAAATGAAGAAGCTCGTGCCTATCAAGTAATTTAATCCAAGACTTGAAGAGAACCTTGTGCGTGGGGAAGATGATAATCCTGACAGAGAAAGGGCACAGAGAAAGATTACCCTAGCCATTCTCTCCGACAATTCAGTAGTTGACCACATAGGGGTCTAAGTTATTATTTTCATTCTTACAATTGATTAATATGCCCTTAGCATTATTATTGTTCCATCATGAAGGTATGTGACCTATGTTATTTTATTGCAGGAGGAACCACTCTGTTTGCCCATAAGAGCCAAGGTCTTTACCAGCAAACAAGGGGACATTTTCAAAACAAGTAGATGTTGGCGAAACTCCAAGGAACTCACTGATCTGCCCAAGGTCGCAGGTCACATATCTGCTGAGGTCGCAGGTCGTGGATGGTGCAGGGTCGCAAATCCCCGGAGGTCGCAGGTCGCATGTGTTCCGAGGTCGCGAGGTCGCAAATCCCATCAGGTCGCAAGGTTGCATTTCTGAATTTTCCCAAATTTGCGACCCCACGACCCAGCGACCTAGTCGCTAGGTCGCAAAGTCGCATTTCTAATTTTCCCCGAAATTTGTGACCTCGCGACCCAGCGACCTAGTCGCAAGGTCGCAGGGTCGCATCTATGATATTTCCCAAAATTTGTGACCCCGCGACCCAGCGACCTGGTCGCAAGGTTGCATGTTCATCTTTTTTCACGATCCGTGACCTCGCGACCCTGCGACCCAGTCGCAAGGTCACAAGGTCGCACCTTGGACATTTTATTACAACCTGCGACCCCGCGACCCAGTCAGGTCGCAGGTCGCAACAACAGCTCAGGTCGCAGGTCACAGAAATGACTGGGTCGCAAGGCAACCCAACGGTCAAGAATATGAAAAGTTAAGGAAGCCCAAAGGGTAGGTTTTGTATTATAAATACTCCTTCGGGAGCTTGTAAAGAAGGATCTTGGGTTTGGGACTCGAGCTGAGTACATTGTATTAACAATAGATTATACATTTAATGATGAATGCAAGCATTTTGAAAAATTCCTTTGTGGATTTGCTGTTTTTTTATGTATGAGCACTCTTGAGTATTATATCTTCAGTTTCTGAACATCTTTAGATTAAGGGAACTGCATCTTTAATTCACATCACAGTTGCATAACAGTTTGTTGAATATGCTAATGGTGGTTGAGTTTATTTCACTTTCTTAGCGAATGTTGATGAATTTGTTTATCTGCGTTTGTGTTATCATTTAAACCTTTAGGAAGTGAAGGGTGTTCTTGCTGTGAGGAACTGTTTCCTTTGCGGTCAGAAAAGTTTACAGGCATGGCCCTAATGAATTGTTGCTAATGACACTTCCTTCGGACTTCATGCTTTATTATTCTCTCTTGCTACTCATAGTGCTGCATGTACATTTAATGCATCAATCATATGTCTTGTATTAGTTGATTAGGTGTGTATCCACTGTTTTATAGAGTTTAAGCAAGACCCAAAGCAAAGGAAAAATCAGTGGTAGCCGGACCCACACCCCGGACGGGATCCCTAGTCCAAACGGTTCAAGGTCTAATTGGGACCTTTTACTGGGGAGATCCCCTTCTATTGGCTGGACAGATTTTCCCATCAACATAATTGGCGCTAGAAGGAGGGCTAGATGACAAGCTGAGCCCGGAGAGCCTACAGTTAATCCCATATCTGTAATGGCTCGTTCCCAAATCATTCTCCCGAGATGTTTGTCAGAGTTTTATAAGCCTGGATACTTCATCCCCGATGAACTTATGTATCACTTGTCCCAGTTAAAATTTGATGGTGAAAATGGGGTGTCCATAACCTGACACTATTTAGATTTCTGTGACTTTGGTGAGTGTTATGAAATTGATGATGAAGGTTTGATTTGTTTGCTTTTCTTCCTCACCCTTGAAGGTCGCGATAAGCAATGGTGCCACACATTTCCGGAAGCTTCCATCCATTCGTTTGAACAACTCGCCAGTGAATTACAACAATATTTTCACAGGTATGATCTTCATAACGTTGTAATAAAGTTAAATGACATCAGAATGGAACCTCAGGAATCTTTAAATGAGTTCTCTATCAGATTCGTTCATTATTGTTTTGAGTTCCCTGAGAGGGATGTCGATTGGAAATGTTTAAGTGAACAGTTCAAGTATGTGATTCTCGTTTACCTTGAACAATTTTAGTTAGATCCTAGTGTTCCCTATGATGACCCGCAAGTTACCAGTTGTTCAGATTTTTTCCCTAATGCTTCCTTTTCCACCTCCCCAAGTCCAGACCACATTCAGGCCTCCAAGGAGAGTGTTGCTATTTGTGATATTCTTGCCCCTCCTCCTGAGTTGTCTGGGAGTGGAGTTGTGACCTCGAAAGTCTTGAGCAAGGATAGACACTGGCAAGAGGATAAAGCCTATTGCACTAACTTTGAATCTTTCACGCACCATGTCGAATCAGAGTTTGGAAATCACAGTGGCTCATTATCTCTCTCGGTTCAGGAAACCTACCTTGAGCCCACTCGGTGTCTCCCTAGACACAAACCTAAATCTGATTCGCATACTGATTATGAATCGACTCCTACCCCGGATGAAGTTGATTCCCATACAAGGCCTGCCAGATCATCATTTTCTCTGAATAACACGGATGCGCGTGTTGAAAAGCCTCGTAAGGTTAACGCCCCTGCGACTCAATCTTTTCGTTCATTATTCTCCGGTTGGTTTCCCAATCCCGCCACACCAGTAATTTCTTCGAGACATTCAAAATTTCCTTATACTGGTATTGGCGACAATCATAAGCACACAGATGGTGTTTCACAATCACAATACAAAATCGATGAATCTTTTAAATCTGATCTGTCTCACTCGGAATCTTTAGACAACCATAGGAGTGATTTCCTATCTGGGCAACCTCAAGATGTCCTCTTTATTGACCCATCCCAGTTGGTAACTCCAGGGGAGCCTAACTTGCCAGGTACCCAACTTGATCAAATCAATGGCTACAGCGATCCCTTCCTATCTGAAAACATATTCCATCACACCGCTGATGACTATCACTCACATCTCTTTTCCGACCGTATGGAGACACCAGAATTCGATGATTCTCTTTGGGAAGATTCAAGTACCCATCAGAAAGTCAAAGTGCTTCAGCTTCTGCCAACTGTTTCTAAGATGACGATCCCCAAATACCACGCTCCTCATAGCATAACCGCAGTAAATCCACCCTACTTTGGTGAATCTAAAGAATTTGATATATCGATCTATCAATCTTTCAGCACGCAAACATTTGACCAAATTGATACAAAGCCCACTAACATTTTGCAACTCACCACAATGCATGATCACATCCTTTCGCCTGTTGATTTCACCCAACCATAAAAGTTGGGAAGTGCTCCGCTCGAAGGTCCGGAGTTTGTTCAAGGCGGTGAGGAATTTCAGGCTCCACTAAACGTGGATTCGGATCCCCATACCCTTGACCAAACCCAGGATAAACCCCAGACTAGGGTTTTCGAAACTAGGGTTTCTACGCTTGGATGCGCATGCATCTGTAATTCGCCTGGAACTTGCTTATTGTTTCCATTCCATAAAACTGATGGTCCTCAACACCATGATGAGATCGCCGGTCAACTCACCCAACCCTATCCGGTTGATGTGCCTAAAAATAGGCAGTGGCTTACCCAACACCCATCAGACCTAGGATTGTGCATGAATGATTATGGGTCATTTATAAATGTTGAGCTTCAAGAAAATATTTCCGTGTATCAAGATGAGAGTGGGATTTAACTTGCACAATATATTTTGGCATGTTCTTTGGTAAGTATCTATGATCATCTTACCGTTGCACCTGCTCCTCAGGTAAGTTCTGTTGCTGCTCCACTTTTTTGGATACTAGCTCCGATCCTGATCATTATTGTTCTTGCAGGTCAGGAAATAATGCGGTGGATGCACTGGAAAGCTGATTTTACATAACCCCACCGCATCATTGGTTAAACTAGGGTTTAGGTGTAGGCTAGCTAGGACCTGCAATAAAATTTTTTAGTTCAAAGTTAATTAGGTTTACTTGCCAAATTTTTACTCCATAGTTTAAAAGTGTGTTTACTATTCTTGTTTACGATTAATATCCTAGGCATCATCATGTTACAATTGTTTTGCACTCATTTATTTTCAGTTTGCTTGTTGCTGCATAAATAATTACTGCTTGTATTGCGCCTCTTTCCCATCTACAACTGGTTAATCATTCTCCCACATGGCGTTGCATTGCATCTTGAGCCTCACCTATTACATTGCATCGTATGCTCTCTCCCTCACATCATCTTTTTCATATCGCCTGCCACTTCATGAGCCCTCATTGCAACCCTATCACCTTGCAGTCTTGTTTTTTCCCCAATTGCTGAAACAGTAACCCCATTGTTTTGCGTGAGGTTGCGGTGGCTATCTTAGGAGGAAGCTTTCTCTCAGGACCAGTCATCAAAGTCGCATTCTCAACAAGATGCCTATGAGCCTAAACTTATTATCTGGGGAGGTGCGAGCCGGCTGTCTGTGGGAGACCTGATGAGTTGAAATGGCCCATACCCGTAAGCCTAAGCCTTTTGCCCAACATAGTCTTGGACGTTTTAATGATCTTTTTTGTGCACTTCGCCTGTTGTGGTGAATGAAATGTGAAGGTTTGGCACGAGGGCAAACCCAATTCAGGATATCTTTCAGTTTCTGTAAAACAAGAAACAACCTCTCTCGCTCGTAAAACAAGTCGGGATCCCTCATCCGCCCATGAACAATAAGTGCCACGAGCACATGAAAATAAGTGTTGCAAGCACATGAAACAAATAAGGGTAAAGGATCGAGAAAGGCTTCCTGCGTGGAGAGGTAATGCAACGAATCCGCCGGGGTATTGACCAGGCTCGCTGGCAGCGGAGCAACGTTTGTGATTTCTTGAAGTGACTCCGCCGGGGTACTGTCCAGGCCTGCTGGCAGCGGAGCAACACCAAAAAGTTACTTTAAAAAATCCTGAAAATAATAAACCCACTGCCTTACTCTTCACATCATCAAAAAGCTACTGGCGTCTGTGAGCTTTCTCTTTGATGTGTTTCTGATTAGCGGGACTTAGTTGAGGCACAAGGATTAGGCATACCTGTAAAGGGCCAAAGTAATATAAAGGGTACTTGCGGAACTTGTCAATATTCCCTTGCATTACTATCTTGGTTCAGAATTTTTTGTGATATTGACCGAGATGCTGGATTCTACCAGTGGTTCGCCATTTTTTGTAGCCGCTACAACACCACCCAAAATTTTGGGTATATTTAAAATTTCTGGTTCCCCCTCTGCTCGCTTAGACGTTAAAGTCTTTCACCCGACCCGCAGTCAGTGACATCTCACCGACCTATCCCCAACCCCTCACAAGCTTTCTCACCATCATAATCAGATGTCGTTGCTGCAATCACGCCATGTGTGGGAAGGATCATCTAGCGTACGCTCGAACATTCTTACCACAGTCGCGCCATATGTAATGAGATTTCCATGCATAAATTTGAATGGGAACCTTTCGTGTATTGACGATTAAAGGCCCTCTCGCCGTGGGTCATTAAGCATGTTGATTGAATACATATTTTATGTTCGTTAGTCCCATATAATTTATCTATGGGCACCATTCGCAAAGAATAACTGTGAACTAATTAATGTTATGTTGTTTATACAGGTCAATCCCACGACTGATAAAATCATCAATGATTGTCATGGCACCGAGGGAAATAAGATTAAGCCTCCTACATCTGAAGAGATTAGTTTTCAGGAATTCAAAAAATACACTTCTGGAACCTGGGCTTGTCGACCATATTGTGATTGCAAACAAATCTGTAGCTAAAGTTTGTGTTCGAAATTCACCAAAAAATTATAGCCAGAGTGAAAGCAGTGATGTAGAGATACATGTCAGACGGACCTCCTCCAAAGGTGGCAGGCAACATAAGTATTATTTTAATATTGACAATGTGGGAACCTTTGAGCAGAAGTTGGAGGATGCACAAGAAGCGTTGGGTATGGGTCCTCATGATTATGTTCCTGTAACTTTTGTTTCAGAACGGTCTGGTACCAAGAGTTGTTGAGATTTGTGCCTACATTATTGATGCTGGGGTCTCTTATTTACTTTGGGCGAAGAATGCAAAGTGGTTTGGGTATAGTTGGACCTGGGGGCAAAGGTGGTCGTTGACTTTTTAAAATCGGCAAAGCTAATGTGACGAAGCTAGATAAAATTCAAAGGACAAGGTATTATTTAAGAATGTAGCTGGTTGTGACGACGCAAAGCAGAGATCATGGAGTTTGTGCTTGTTCTTAACATCCTAAAAGTACCAAGAGCTAGGAGCTAAAATTCCAAAAGGTGCCCTTTAATGGGTCCTCCTGGCATAGGGAAAAATCTCTTGGCAAAAGCTACAATAGGGGAAGCAGGAGTCCACCTTTTCTTTCAATTTGTGGCTTGGATTTCATGAAGATGTTTGTTGGTGTTGGGCTTTCAAGAGTTAGAAGCATGTCTCCTAGAGCCAGGCAGTCTACACCATTTATTATCTCTATTGATGAGATTAATGCAATCGGCCGAGCAAGAAGTCGTGGGGTTAGCCAAAGCAAATGATTCTAGACATTGTACAATTAAACCAAGGCACCAAAATCATATGTGATGGTGAAGCAAAACTCTGTGGAGGTTTTATAAGTGGGCGCACATCCATATATCCGAGACAAGGCGCCAACATATAGTTTTAGAGCCATATAAGAATGCGGATCAGAACTATATCAAATGCATTAATTGAGCTCAAATTTTTATGGTGGAGTGGTGACCTATGGTCAAATATGTTGAGCGGAAAAATTAATTAAAACTTATGTTTAAAGTAAAGGTTCAATAGTGGAGCGTTTGGAGCATAGGCAAAGCATCCATATGAGAGTGTCGTGCGAAAGCATACGTGTTTCTGTGGCAAGCCAATGACAGGGTTTCAAATATGTGAACGCATCCTTTGGAAGCAACATTTATGAATCTTAAGCTACATAGTGTGGAATTAATTACGCTGCAAGAAGTACGACGTGGAGCAATGAAATGGCCTTAAAACCCTAGTCTCCTTTGCTCTTTCATATCCACAAAGTTTGTCTATGTGGGACCATATGAGATGGAGAATTTCAGATTGAACCTAAAAGGTCATGTTTAAATACATACACCTTTTTGTAGCTATGCACATTGATGCATATGCAAAGAGAGCCTCCAGAAGCACGAGATAGAAAGGGTTCATATCAAAAGAGCCATCAATGTGGTTTGAGAAGCATCTTTCAAAACAAGCAGCCTTTGTATTATGAGGTAAAGCAAATCATCAAATTAAAACAAGGAAAATAAAAACCATATGGTGTCGAAATCATAGGAGACCGTGGAGCAACTATGTGAAACCATTGCAAATAGGCGCACATTTGATGGGCCAAGCTTACATTGCAAGTTAAAACTAAGGTGTAAAATGGATAAAGGACCTTATGGTTTCAAAACCATATGAGATGGTGGATAGAGACAATATGAAAACATTACAAGTGTTCAAGCTGTCAAACTTTATGATTAAGACACGTGGCAAGTGGCTGCCGAGCAGACATATATGGTGACCGTGTTTTATAGTAAAGGTGGGGCAGATATATATTTTATGGTCCAACGTTCGAAGTCTACGTTGCATGGAGCCCAACGCCCAATAAGCCAAATGAAAATGTTGATACATATACGTGGCGGTTAACTTTTCAAACTAAAACCTTTCAACATTTATACATGTGGGCCTTACGGAGAACCATAAGGAGTCTGCTACAATGTTTGAAAATATAGTTGGAGCGCAAGTGATCTCTCAGTTACAAAAGTCAAATAATTATTTTGGTTTAAGTTCCTTTTTTACCGATAACAGAACAAATAGTAGACTGTTGTCAAATAGTAGCGACTCAAAAGAAGTAATGCAACCGCAGAGCAGTATTGAGGACCAGAAGTTGAACATACATGAACTGATGGGAAGTTATGAAGGTTGTGTTTCTACTTCAAGGTCATCTCAAAGACGGTGGTGCATTTCTTCATTGAAGGGAATCGCGCCAGCTAATTTTTCAACAGAGGAACGGTCTCGTGTGCCAGACAGTGTCATAAAGGAAATAGAAAAGTTGAACAGTCTTGATGTCGAGATATATGATCATGCCCATACATATACGTGGAGCGGAGTGCTGCAGCCATGTTCTAGTGGTGCAAGAACACGTGAGATGGTGCAACGAAACCACGTGGACACGTGACATGGAGCCCAAGGTTTCGATGGCAAGTTTTCAAGCACGCTAAAAGGTTTGAAGCAGATATATTTATGGTCCAAAGTCGTGGCAGCAATTGTTATAATACGTTCATTGGTCAAACTGCATGGATGAAATTTTCGACGCGTCTATCTCCAAGTCTGCATGGAAACTGTCATAAACAGACCGTGCATTTCTGGTGAGCGTATAAGGATATAGTGCTGAAATAGAATCCGAATGATTTATGCCGACTTCTGTAGCCCCGACGACAATATTCCAGGAGAGAATCACTCTTTAGATCTGCTGCACTGGTCACATTTAGAAAATGTTATCGCCACATATTCGCTGGGAGCTGATTTTTCGATATTGCTACTACTGACCACGTCGAGCTGTCTCCACAGAGCTCAATATTCGATGATTCCTAAGGCGCTTGCTGTTACTATGTCCAAAGGCACTGAAACCTGATCTCGCATTCCACATAGGTTGATTCGAGACTGTTTGCAGTGCTTTCAATTGCAGGCCCGTGAGAACAATGATCGAAGTAAAGGCTTTCAATACTAGATGTCCTATACAACTAGCTTACCTAACATTAGAGGCTGAATGGCGGAAACCATGTACAAAGGACTGTTTTATGACAGTCTTGGAGGAAGAGCTGCACTGTACAATGCGTTATTTCCTGGAAGAGATAGCATGCCATCGAAGCTTGGAAGAACCCGTTTGATAGTTAGTGCTAGATCACGAATGACACTGTCATTGGGATCTTTGGGAAGTAGAGATGGCTTCCTACCTCATCACTGATCGAGAATCGGCACCAAGGCTGCTATCGGTTTGTCGCTTGGTCCCTTTAGTAGATGGGAGCATCATAAAAATAGAAATAATCATGCAGGTGGAAGTCGGTCTACATGGTTATCAATGGATGTTATATAATAGGTAGCCCAGGGATGGGATCTTAATATGGTGGCTCTGGAGCCACACAAAGGAACGATTTTAGTTGGGCTAGCTATGATTTAATGGTCCTAATTGACCAGCCATCATTATATAAGACTGTTATAAGCCTTGCCTAGATCGCCGTACCTGACCAGTTCTCCTCAGTCAAGATACCCGAGATTCTCCAATGGAAGATGACAAGTATTGCTCCTTTAATGGATGGGAAAATTGATGAGCATGAAAAACCTACGACGAACACTGAGAACGTAAATGAAGAAGCTCGTGCTTATCAAGTAATTTAATCCAAGACTTGAAGAGAACCTTGTGCGTGGGGAAGATGATAATCCTGACAGAGAAAGGGCACAGAGAAAGCTTACCCTAGCCATTATCTCCGACGATTCAGTAGTTGACCACACAGGGGTCTAAGTTATTATTTTCATTCTTACAATTGATTAAAATGCCCTTAGCATTATTATTGTTCCATCATGAAGATATGTGACCTGTGTTATTTTATTGCAGGAGGAACCACTCTGTTTGCCCATAAGAGCCAAGGTCTTTACCAGCAAACAAGGGGACATTTTCAAAACAAGTAGATGCTGGCGAAAATCTAAGGAACTCACTGATCTACCCAAGGTCACAGGTCGCATATCTGCTGAGGTTGCAGGTCGCGGATGGTGCAGGGTCGCAAATCCCCAGAGGTCGTAGGTTGCATGTCTGCCGAGGTCGCGAGGTCGCAAATCCCATCAGGTCGCAAGGTCGGATTTTTGATTTTTCTCGAAATTTGCGACCCTGCGACCCAGTGACCTAGTCGCTAGGTCGCAAAGTCGCATTTCTGATTTTCCCCGAAATTTACGACCCCGCGACCCAGCAACCTAGTCATAAGGTCGTAGGGTCGCATCTCTGATGTTTCCCAAAATTTGCGACCCCGCGACCCAGCGACCTGGTCGCAAGGTCGCATGTTCATCTTTTTTCACGATTCGCGACCTTGCGACCCTGCGACCCAGTCGCAAGGTTGCAAGGTCGCACCTTGGAAATTTTCCTACAACCTGCGACCCCGTGACCCAATCAGGTCGCAGGTCGCAACAACAACTCAGGTCGCAGGTCGCAGAAAATACTGGGTCGCAAGGCAGCCCAACAGTCAAGGAGATGAAAAGTCAAGGAAGCCCAAAATGCAGGTTTTGTATTATAAATACTCCTTCGAGAGCTTGTAAAGAAGGATCTTGGGTTTGGGACTCGAGCTGAGTACATTGTATTAACAATAGATTATACATTTAATGATGAATACAAGCATTTTGAAAAATCCCTTTGTGGATCTGCTGTTGTTTTATGTATGAGCACTCTTGAGTATTATATCTTCAGTTTCTGAACATCTTTAGATTAAGGGAACTGCATCTTTAATTCACATCAAAGTTGCATAACAGTTTGGTGAGTATGTTAATGGTGGTTGAGTTTATTTCACTTTATTAGCGAATGTTGATGACTTTGTTTATCTGCGTTTGTGTTATCATTTAAAATTTTAGGAAGTGAAGGGTGTTCTTGCCATGAGGAACTGTTTCCTTTGCGGTCAGAACAATTTACAAGCATGACCCTAATGAAGTGTTGCTAACGACACTTCCTTCGGACTTCATACTTTATTATTCTCTCTTGCTACTCATAGTGCTTCATGTACATTTAATGCATCAATCATATGTCTTGTATCAGTTGATTAGGTGTGTATCCACTGTTTTATAGAGTTTAAGCGAGACCCAAAGCAAAGGAAAAATCAGTGGTAGCTAGACCCACACCCCGGATGGGATCCATAGTATAAACGGTTCAAGGTCTAATTGGGACCTTTTACTGGGGAGATCCCCTGCTGTTGGCCGGACAGATTTTCCCGTCAACAGGTCCGGATCGGTTGGTTTTCCCCCATGTTGTTGCAATAGGATTTTGAGGCATCAACACTTTAATACTTAGATCTACTGTAATCCACTGATATTTATCCACCAACAAATCCCCCATCTTGAGCTTCCACAGCTCAAAAATTTGTCCATTGAATTTCTTGATATATATTTTTCCACTTTTCATCATCTTCTTTCATCATAAGAATCCATCTCACTTGTGTTTAGTGTGTTTTATGCACGTATGTATGAAATCACACCAACTTAAGGGGTGTGGTTCTCCCTCTTAAGTTATTGGTCAAAGGCCGAAAATAAATGGAGTCAAGCAAGTCACTGGAACATGCTAGAACATAAACATACTAGATAGAGAAATAAAATGCATATTCAAACATTAAAATTAAACTAAAACTAAAAAAAAAAAACCCAAAATCTCTAAATAGAGTCAAACAACTTCAATAATCCAAATGGTGGTGCTTACGTCCCCTCTTATTGAGTGCTGGTAGTAAATGAGGATGGAAATTTAACCCACTTGCCAACGGGCCCTTAGAAATAGGGGTTCTAAGTCCTGATGCAAGGATGTCTTTACTTTCGAGCTGCCTTGGCACAAAGTATCCCTATCTCTACTATGGTGGACTGAAGTTGTTAGATGGCCAACAACTGAGTCCCCTCTATCTTTGCTCCAGATCACACACTATTGGTATTTCTTCGGGAAATTCTGTCCAAAATAAAAATGTGCTCTCTTGTTGTTCATCTCTTGGTGGCCTTTTATAGGAGAATTCAAATCCTCCTTCCCTCTCTTGGTACATTGTGGATAGTGACCCAAGAGAGGAGGGTGATTCCATTGTGTTTCATATTTATTCCATTGTGCACTCCCTTGATGTCCTAAGGAGGCTTGGGTGGCTATCCTTAGGCGGCTTCAAGTGTGAAATAAATGTCTTGGAGTGTGCCTTGTGGTCATGGAAAGTGACTTTTTCCACTCCTAGGATTGCGTGCTTTTTGGAGAAAAAGGCGTGCAAAGGCGTGTTTATCAAAGAATTTTGCATGCAAAGGCACATTTGACTAGTTCTTCTTGTATGCAATTTTATTTTTCCTCAGATCTTAGAGATTTTTAAAGAATTTCATATTCTCTAATGTCTCTCATCCCTGTAAATCCTTCTTCTTGACGTTAAATAATGTCACCTTTGCTTGTACGATTTTCTAGTGATAACAATTCCCCCCTAATGTGTGAGGTCTAGGAAGAAATGTATGGCCAAAATACATTATAGTTTCTTTTATGTATACTGTGTGTAGAGAGAGAGAGACCTGCATGTAGCTCGGAATTGGAGACACCCTGCACTAGGTCGAGGAATGACCATGTCCTGTGGGTCCCTACAAGAAATGGTATAATACAATATATAAAAATTTTCTACGAGGTGAGCATGTCCCATGCTTGTAATGCTTTGGCTAGTTAAACAAATCTATTTGACAAATAGAGATTATTTTTGTGTCATTAATATGGTAGTGATCTGTTTGTTGATGACGATGGCTGCTGATGCACTCAGGGGAATTTCTTCTTTGACAATAGGTAGAATGTGGTACCCATATGCGTAAAATTGGTATGGCATATAAATGCTCATTGTACGCATGGGCGCTGGCTGGGACTTTCCCGTGTAAGCATTGCTGACAGAGACACTTATAAAGGAATGGGTCTTCGACGAATTTGAGAAAAGTGAAATGGTTGTAAGGTACAATACCATATTGACCTGAGAGTTTGTGTTGTAGTTGAATGTCAATAGGATCAATGACATCTGTGGGAAATGATGTCTCCCACAGTGCCACCTGAGGATGTCCCTTTTATGGAGAGGAGTGATCCAAGGTATCGCTTCCTTTTTGGAAAAGGGGCGTTGAAGTCTACAAAAATGAAGCCTCAAGAAAATGAGGGGGTCGCTGATATGGAGGATCAGGATCCTGGATGTGATGGGTTTAACATAGGCATGATGGCAAGGGGTGA
Organism: Pinus albicaulis; assembly: GCA_034641835.2. Taxonomy (NCBI): domain Eukaryota; kingdom Viridiplantae; phylum Streptophyta; class Pinopsida; order Pinales; family Pinaceae; genus Pinus; species Pinus albicaulis. The sequence continues at coordinate 228,188,371 of CM076584.1, read as the reverse complement.
CTGAAAACTGATGATGGGGATTCAGTGGCTCAAGGTTGGAGTAGAAAAAGCAGCTTGGCGGTAGTCATAACTATTTCTGATGGGGAAATGCCTGGAGTCGGTAGGAATTTTAGGGTGGGTATAAGCTAGTTATGAATGTCATAGTGGCTTTTATGTGAGGGTGGTATACTCTGACCAACAGTCACTAGGGATTGTTGCCGTGAGAGAAAAAATGAATGAGTGGGTGGGGGACATAGTGCACCATTTGCGGTCTTTGTACACATACCAAAATAATAAAATAATGGGGTTTGGTTTGTACAAAAAAGAGAGACGGGTTTCCAAAAACATGAAAGTGTTCGCTCACTGATGATGTGAGGACGCTGTTTTGCTAAGGGTGGGGGCCCCATTGGTTGGTCTCATGTGTGAGTTTGATGAAGCGGATGAAAAGTATCGCAAATGGGTTATGTTGATGGAGGTATGGTGGGCCAAATGCGAGGAGCGGTAGTGCACATTTGATCTGCTTGTACAACCTAGTTTTATGGGAAAGGGGTTTTATCTAATATGGTAAATCTTGACCTTATGCATGGCAAGTGAATGGGAATGAGGTGCTTCCCAAACTACAATGGTATGGCCATGGCGTCACTATTCTTGTGATATATATGGTATAATGTCAATGAATAGTGCCATGGGGGGGGGAGGCTCTACCAACCAATGATGATGCTTATCATGTGCAAGGTGAGGTGATGATAAACATGGTCAGGTGTGTGGAACCTATGGATGATTTATGATGGAGAAATGATGTCAGGATATGCAGAGTTTTTCTGGGACTCTATCATAATGGGGGTAGAATGATACCTGCTCTGGAACTTTCAGTGGATGGAGGTGTGGATGGTTTGCGTACTACCTACAAAAACAACTACCCCAAGCGAGAGAATATTCTTTATCAAATATTATTGAAAGAGATGTGCTTTAAAAAAGAAGATGAGAGAGGGCATACTTGCTGGCACTGAAAATTTATTTTTTTGGGGGTGTGAATATGTCGCATCGCCTTTGGGCATTGTGGAGTGCTGATGAAAATGCTTATTTTAGTCCGGTGAATAGGCCTTCTGAGATCTCGTTATGGTCCTCAAAATTTCTTGAAAAGGGAAATATATAGGCGAATATGGCCCTAATTCAACTCATTTGCATCTGTTGAGTATTGATAGGTTAGAGGCTTCTGCGGAGCAGTTATCGCCGTTGCAGTCAACCTGAGCAATAAGGATTAGTGATTTTATGGCCAGGTGAACTCCATGACATCCAACATTTTAATTGTTTTAGTCTAATTGTGCCGGGGTCTGTACAATACTGGTTTTTATGGATTCTGAGCTAGTTTTACCCTGGATTGCGAAAACTGGATTGCGCGGGCGATGAGGGTAAGAGCTTGCCTTCTCCGTGAAAAATTAGGGTTTTTCACACCTTATGTGCGTTTTTCTCAGCCTTGGGTGCACCTTCTAAATTCCTGTGAGAAATATAGGCATGCCTTCCTCGTGCTTGTCTGAGGGATAGGCATGCAGAGGGACGAGGAAACTTTTGCCTATTTTTTTATGTTTTTGTGCTGCTAATGTGCTCCTATTTTGATGACATGATGTTGTGGAGGGAGCAGGATTGGCCTGAGCTCCATACTTCTTTAGCCATCGATGGTTAGGTGCGCTAACAGTTGACGTAATGAGGTCTCTTAAATTTTTTGGAGAACGACATTCTTTGGTCACAAGACTGAATTTTGTGTTACTTGATCCGGGATTGTAATAGGTGGCATAGGTGTTTGTGTTACGTGGGTGTCACCTTGCTATCCATCCTGAGATAGATATTTACTTTTTGATCGGGCTGTTGCCTCAGGGTGAGGTGCTAAGGTTTCTACTCCCTTCTGGGAGGGTGGATTTTGAGTGGTTCCCGATGCGTCGCTGTGGTGGGGAACCCCTTACGGAGGGGTGCATAGCCATTGCCTCAGTAACATATTTGGCCAAGTGGTGTGCTTTGGTGGTTATTGTGCGACTAGCAGGGTCACCAGTTCCACATCAGGCCTCCAAGTTGGAGTCTTACACCAGCTGAGGGCCAGGCATTTTTTCGACTTTCCCTGTTTCTACTATGAAGGGATGTTGGTACATTTTACAAGATCCGAGATGTATCGAAGCTGTTTTCCTATGCCAGTATTTTGTGTGGCATCATGTATGAGCAGGTGGTGCTTTTGGGACCGGTGGTGACGGTGCTTATTAGGGGGCCACGAGAGTCTCGCATGAGGAGGTGGGCCCTTATGATGCCTTGAGGAGGTGGTGGTAGGATGGGGCATTACTCGAATGCCACTACTGAGGCTTGGTTTGAGGCCAAACCTCAGATGTTCCTGCCCTTCCCATATGCAGGGATGGAATTTTGGGGGGATCCAGAGATGGGTCTCCATCCTAGCTATGCTTGAGGGCTAGCAGGTATGTCTTTATGTTTTCTGCATTTATTTGTGTATTTATTTTTATATGTGTATTTATGATGACACTGACATAGTTTTCCTTAATCTTGTAGATGTTGGCGAGGTTGGTCACCTTGTGGCTCGATTGGTTGGACATCGTCCTATTTGGAGGCATCGGGGATCTCTTGGGGGGCTGGGAGGAGTTCCTTCATAGTCACAGGGTGGGGAACTCGGTGGTGAGGCTGACCCTTCAGGGGAGGGCAACAGCTCAGCTGTTGCCAAGACTATAGCTAACCACACGGGTGTCAGTTCTGGAGGATGCTTGAGATCGAATGGACCGCTTGACCTAGCAGATGCCATCTCGAGGCTTTTTAGATGACCTTGAGGAGGTATGGCTAGAGACCTTGATGGCCTGGGAGAGGGACTATCGGCCAGTTTTACGTGGGGTGACAGTCTCAGTATTGACAGCGGCTCCAGTAGTGGTACCAGGAGTGGTAGTTGGTCCATGTGCCCTGCCTAGGGGAGCACCTCCCTAGAGTCATTTTATACATGGGGAAGGCACCCATTATGAGGATTCTTCCCCTATTTTTTGACGACTTATATGTGTATCTTTTTGGGCTGACCGATGGGTCAGAGGCAGTATTTTTTGTACTCAGACACATAAATTTTGATATATATATGAGAGATATTTTTTGCGGATCTACATGATGTGCCCCTTGTTTCTACTTATGGATTTACGTTATGTTGATGGATGTTATGTTTTTTTTTTTAATGTATGATGGTTTATTTGAGATGCATTCCAGTTTAGAATATTGTTAGCTATGAGATCAACTCTTTGGTTTTGACTCCTTGGTACATGTGTGAATGTAATGTAGTAAAATTGTCTGCTTATTCTTTTTGCACGCAAATATTTTCTAAATAGATGTGAATCTCACATCTCAAATGTTTGGTTTAACTGCGACACAAATAAATGGGAATTGAGGTAGATATGCATATGGCGTATGCCCTGATGGAGGGCATCACACATAAGTCCAATAACAACATCAGATTCTGCCTGATTGTTTGTTGCTGAACCAATGCACAAACCATTGGTGTAGAGTGGTGATTGGTCAGGGTGATAGATGACTCAGGCAGCTACTGCAAAACTTTGAGACCATCATGATGCTCCATCAATAAATCCAAAGTAAGGTTCAGTTTGATAATATACATTGTGACACTCGAGCACATTTTGTAACAAGTCCTTTGGTCAATTTTTTTTAAAGTGGTTGGGTTTGTGTATGTTGACTCTAGGGTAGGGCCTTCTTGGCCCTTATGGGTAGAATTTCTTGAGGTAAAGGACGTTGACGGGGTTACTGAGGCATGTCTCATCTGGTTCAGTCATGGTGTATTCCCCCTTGAGGAGTTAATGTTTTAAGATGTAGGGTCCTTTCCACAAGGTTTCAAACTTTCTTGGCCCTAGGGTTTCTTTTGCGACATTGTAGCGGAGGACTATCTCTCCCTTGGTGAATGAGTGAGGGTTGATGTGGCGGTCGAATGATGATTTTACCCATTTTTTTTGGCCTCGTTGTGTTGCAGTGAGTGTTGTTCGCTTTCGTCGGCGAGCTCTAGTTGTACTAGATGTTGTTCTAGAGGTTGGGTATCATCAAGGAGTTCGATGGAGGCATGCAAATTTGGGATCTCCCATTCTATGCGAATCACGGCTTGAACCCCATAGACTAAGCGGAAGGGGGTGAAACCAGTGGACATATTCACAACCGTGTGGTATGCCCACATGGTAGAGAAGAGAATATGGTGCTAGTTGGTTTTATGATTAATCACTATGCGTTGTAACATAGTTTTGAGGACTTTTATTACAACTCCTACCTGTCTGTTGGATTGGGAGTAGTATGGTGAAGAAAATTCATGGGTGAATCCGAGGTGGTGAGATAGCTCTTCGAAAACTTCATTCTTGAAGTGTTTCCCATGGTCAAAGAATAACTCCTTAGGAACCCTGAACTGAGAAATAACGTGGTTAAACAGAAATCGAGCAGCATTTTCTACGGTGTTGTTGTATGTCGGCATGGCTTCCGCCCACTTGGTGAAATAATCGACAACCACTATGATATATTTATGATTGCCAGATGATGTGGGGTTGCAATTCATGAAGTCGATTCCCCATTTAAAAATGGGGTCAGCGATGATGACAGGGTGTAGAGGAGCGAGAGTGGCTCTTGCTTTATGGGTGAAGTGCTAGCAATGCTCGCATCTCTTGACTATTGTAATGAAATCGCGAAACAAGGAAGGCCAAAAATATCCTACCCGTAGGAATTTTTGGGTGGTGGCCATCTCGAAGAGGTGGTCGTCGCAAGCTCCACTGTGGCAGTTGTTAAGGGCTTGTTCCACTTGGTTGTGAGTGAGGCATCGACGTAAAATGGTGTCAATGCCCTGTCAGTACAAGACATATCCCATCAGGAGATATCGGGTGGCCTATTGGTGTATGTGCTAATGTTCGTCTTGAGTGAGATTAGGTTTGAACTTTAGAGTTTGTAGGAAGAGGAGAATGTCTCCGTACCAAGGGTCGAAGGTTTATACGAAGAAGAGATGCTTGTTTGGTAGCGAATCATTTACTAGTGATCCCTTGGTATCTCTTGGGAGGTCTGTAATGAACTCTACTAAGATAAGCACCTTTTTTATTTTAGTGGAGAAAATCTATAAGTCATATTCTTAGAGAATGACTATCTAGTGCACGTACTTATGGTTCATTAGGCGGCGTGTGAGCAGATATTTGATGGGATTAATATCCACGATGACCGTAGTGGTTTTTAAGTCGATGTAGTGGCGAAGCTTTTGCGCTGCATGTATTAATGCTAGGGTAGTATTTTCTTTAGGCTCATATCTTAATGCTAGGTCTACTAAGGTTTAAGTGACATAATAAATTATGTGCTCCTTCCCATCCGAGTCTTCTTGGATCAAAACTCCAGCCAAGGCAGACCCAGAGGCTCATAGATACAGGATATAATATTTGTTATACTCTGGGGGATTGATGAGTGGTGCTGAAGATAATGTTTCTTTCAGCGCATCAAATGCTTGTTGGGCATGATCGTCCCATTTGAACGAGATGTCCTAGCGAAGGAGGTGTAGGAACCCTCGAGTGAAAGTGGCATAATCTGGGACGAAGCATCTCAAGAAATTGGCCTTGCCCTACAGGCTTTGCAGTTGCTTGAGGGATCAAGTTGGAGGTACCTATTTGATGTCTTGGACCTTGAGGGGGTCCACACAAATCCCTTGCTAGGACACGATAAAACCTAAGAGTCTACCTACTGTGATGCAGAAGGCACACTTGAGAGGGTTCAAGTGTAGGTTGTATTGATGACATCGTTGGAATACCAATCACAGATCCTCAAGATGGTCTGAGTGCTTCTTAGAGTTGACGGTCAGGTCATCCATGTAGGCGAGGATAAGGTGTGCTAATTCATGAAATATATAGTTCATGGCCCTCTGAAAAGTGGCTCCAACATTCTTTAGGCCAAATGGAATTACCTTGTATGCGAATGTGCCTCAGGGGGTGGTGAATGCGGTTTTGTACCAGTCTGTATGGAGGATTTGAATTTGGTTGTACCCACATAATCCATCCATAAAGGAGAGAGCCTCGTGACCCACACAAGCATCGATGACCTAGTCGATGAATGGGGTAGGATAGTTGTCCTTTGGACAAGTTTTTTTCAAATCCTGAAAATCAGTGCAAATGCATATGGTGCCCTACTTTTTCATGACAGGAAAAGGGTTGGAAACCCAAGATGTGTAAGCAATAGGGTAGATAAACCCAACTTTGTGAAGCTTTTTGATTTCTCGTTTTATTACTTCTGCCTTCGATGGGTGAAATTGACACTGTTTCTGGCACACTGGGGGTACATCAGGCCAAGTGTCAATATGGTGCTTTACGATAGTGGGACTAAGCCTAGGCATTTTTGAGAAGTCCCAAGCAAAGATATCTCGACACTCTTGTAGAAATTGGGTATAAGAGGCTATTTCTTCTGGAGAGCATGCTACCCCAAGTGAGATTTATTCAACCTTTCCAGTATGTTGGGATATGTTCACCTTGATGGTAGGTGAGATGTTTGACATATTTCTTTCCTCGAACGCATCAGGCGCAGGGATGGGATTCTTGAACAAATCAAATTTTCCTAATGGGAGGAAATATTTTGATTCGATCACATAGATCTCTTATTCTTTTGTCTTGTTAGGACTGAACATTGCTTGGAGAGAAAAATCGAACGCTGATGCATTGCATCCCATGGGTAATCTAGCTCCGTCATTACCTATAGGATGTCCTCATCTGAATGAAATAGGGATCCTAAGGGGGATTGATCCTATGCGAGGTTATGTTGAAGAGGTTAAATCCTCACAGAGCTAGTTGATAGACATAATAAGGATTCCATCATCGATGTGGTGGAACTAGATGCGGTCGACATAGTGTAGAGGGATTGGGTCTGTACTGTCATAGGAAAAAGTACTCTCGTAGCTATAGCTGACTCGACACCTATGGCAGATGAGCAGATAGCTCGAGTCATAATTCTGATACATGATGATGTGAATCGTATATGGTGTATCATGTCATCGACATTTGGTGGGGGAAGAGTCTCCATGATGGGAGCAAGCACAAGGTTGGGTCCCCTGTTAGGATGGTCACTTTCCTGTTGGTGGAAATTTTTCTTGGTGCAGAGGTGCCTAAATGTTTCCATTAACGGGCATGCGTCTGGTTCGTGCTTATGGCCAGTGAAAATGGTGCATGGTACAACTATGCCAACCGAGTAGATTTTGTGGGAATCAACACTACTCTTCATTCCAGATGTGGACATGTGGAAAGGATCTATGTAGAAGGTGAGGTCTTCTGCTTCCATTTCCATGCCGTTGGCTTGGGTGTGTCTAGCTCTTTTGGGGAGTGTAGACTTAACGCTGCTCTTTCCACTCTAATATTGGAGAGATGCTCACATTTAATTGTATGATGAAAGTGTGAAAAAATCCGGCAATAAGTACGTGTGATCTTCTCGTGGTTAGAGAGATTTTTTTGTGGGAGAGAAGAGACTATGCGAAAAATATTTGCAAGGGGCTTTAGTTCTTTTCACTGATTGACTCGGTGGTCAATCATGTCGCATAGTCCACATGTTATCCTAGGTTGAGCCTGGGTCATGATAGGTTGGTGTGCCATCCCAGTTTTCCCATCACGCCGATGTGGGTGTGGGGTTGCTGGCCTAGGGGTGATGTACTTTCTATACTGTTTGAGGAGATTTTCCTTTTTCTTATCTAATGTGTGAATCATATCAATTAGAGGACGAACTTGCCAGATATAAGTACAACATTTTTCATAGTGATTTCCCTCACATACTAGGAAAAATACCCTAGATATGGGGGTCCCGTCGTGTTCAGTTTGTGGTCTGGTGGGGTACAAGCATCATAACGCTACTAACCTAGGGAAAGTGGCGACCACATGATTGGGAGTTTTACATAACACACATGTTGGCCTAATCTATAGAGATTAGTTAGGGGTAAATAAGGGTTCTCTAATTGGTCTCTTTTCAGTTGACAGGAAGAGGATGGACCTGCTCGTCACATCTTCTTAGGTTTCGAGCTGTTCATGGATTTCGAGTCCGTGCCATATTCTTGGGAGAGGCGGACTATGGCTGAGCGGAAACTAGTCATCATTAATCGGAATTGGGGGATATAGTGGTAATTTAACAGAATGTGGTTGCTGACACATAAAGGAAATGTGAATTGCATTGCCCATAAACTGACGTAACAAAACCGTTCTATAGGATACCATCTGTGGATGAGTTCTAGGGTTGCGCATTCTTCGATGAAGTGACCACATTCATCGCAAAGCGTAGGAGGGGGATATATGAATGGGAGTATTTTTGGTGACTGTTTTTCCTCCTACAGGTACATGATGATGCAAATTTCATATCCAGATGACTGGGTGGAGGGATCCTCTTGATAAGATTGCTCGATGACATGTAAGGTGTCCCTATATCGCGGGATTTTTGAGAAATTATGTGTAAAGTGTCCATAATTACTGCAGATAGTGCATGCATGATTGGTACGCAATGATTTTCCTTTACTTTTGGAGCCAGGTTCATTTTTACGGGAACATGGTGTCATGATGTCTACCTCAGAGCTAAGAAGTAGTTTTAATTCGTTCAGCTCTGGGAAAATGTGGGTAGGGTGACCTACTATGTCACATATGGCGCAACTTGGTGACTCTCGTTGCATGGTAGGAGTCTCCACCCTCTTTCCTCTCTCAGATTTCTTAGCCAAAATCATCGGTTTTGCAATGGGAATTTCCTTTGCAGGGATATTTTGGACGGTTTCCTGAATGGGTGGGGCGTCCTCAGGATTGAGGGGATTTAATCTAGTGGCGGCGATGTGTGTGGCTCTCATCCCATTAGGGGGAATGAGGTACCAAACTAGTATTGCAAAAGCTATGTTTGGTATGTTTGGTAACACCACTGTTTCCAAGACCTACTAGGATATGAAACCAATTGGGGGTTAGAGGAAAGGGGTTTGGGAAGCGGCATAGGCTAGAGAGGCTTATGTGGCCGAGGACTTGGCATCATTACTATTCGTGTCCATGTCTTAACTAGCTTCAGTGCTTTATGTTAACATCATGCACACCAGAGCCCTGTTACGTCAGGTGATGAATTAGGTATGACAAGTGCATCTCCTAGGAATGACGCTAGGATGGACGACAATTTGCACTGGTCGGTGCCATATTCTTGGTACCGTGAAAGCGCGTCAGCACATGTATCTACGTAGGGTAGAATGACATCGGTATTTTTAAGGGGACACTTTTCGTTATGCGTCAATTGGTCAATGATAACGATGTGGTCCTCATGGGGGAACATCATATTTTGGAAGACAGAGGAGGTGACGACTGACACGGTGTACATATAACTCCGACCAAGGAGTATATTGTATTCCAATTGGGCATCCAATAATTCAATGTCTATAAGGCCCATATTTTCAGTTAAGCAGACCAGGATGTTTTGGTAGAGACCGATGGGGGCCGAAGGGTGACCGTCTTATGCTCTAAGCGTGATGTTTGATGGCTTTAGTTCGGGTGATCCTAACTTCTTCCAAATGTTCTTTGGCATGATGCATGTGGGTGCACCTTCTTCAATGATACATTGATGAATGGTAATGTTCTGGACCGAAAATGGTATCTGAAAGGTGACCATTGAAGGAAGCCTAAGGGTGGGTTTATCTAAATCAAAATCCATTAGGCTTGTATTGGCAGGGTCAATAGTGCCTAATGCAGAAAGCAAGGCTTTCCACTACTTTCAGCATGACCGTAATACCTCCAAAGATGACATAGCGATAGGAGATTGAGCTAGATCATACACAATGCTATAGTTATGGGTTGCTTTGGAATAGTTTCTTGGTCACCTAGTTGGTCCCTTAGCCATCTTCAGCAAAGGTTCAATAGGAATCTTTGATATGGTCAAAGGTGCAGTTGGTGCACTAGTACTAGCCCGTGATGCATTGGTGTCTAGTGGGGTATCGTAATTTTTGTTCCGTGTTTTAAAAAATATTTCCTCACGAGTCATGTAGATTTTTTAGCTATTCTTTCCGGAGTTGTCAAGAGTTTGTTGCTGTGTGCTAACTGTCCCTTGATGGATGAAAGGTTCCTGCATGACTGCTGGCTGCTAGGAGGATCCCCCTTGTCCACGGTTACTCTGCAGCTTCTTCAGCTCAGGTAGGTAGGTTCAAAGTGGTTTGTCCGAAGAGGTGGCCTTTTGTTCTACCTTTTGAAATTTCTTGGCTCCTAGTTTTGATTTCGGTTGGAGTTGCATCCAGCCTGAGATCGCAGAGGGTGTTTCTTGTTGTTTCCCCCCTGTCCAAGATATCCTTTAGGATTTTTTTTTCCTTTTTTCTTAACCGCATTAGGAGGATATTTATCCTGGTTATATGGTTGGCGTGGTTGGTTTTGGGAAGGTTGCATAAATTGTTGGAAATATGATGCAGAGTGTTGTCCTTGATGGCAACCCACGAATGAAGATGAAGACATGCGACTGTTGACATGTGTTGTCCTTGATGGCAAACCACCTGATGAAGTTATGCTTGACTTGATGGACTTAGTAAATGATGTAAATCTAATATGATATAATGTTTGTTGACAATATAATGCTAAGTGTTGTCCTTGAAAGGCAACCCACCTGATGAAGATGATGACAACTTACTTGATGAAGTTGTGCTTGAGAGAATTTGTTCCTGATGAAGAAAATATGATGTTTCTATAGTGTGTACAGAAGACTATGAAGAAAGGATTTCAGAATGTACTCAAAGTATGATGAAAAAGAGTATGTCTCTTGGTATACGCGTATTGGCCTAAGGGAAATCGCGTATACACGCGGAAAGGCACGTGCCAAGTCGCGTATGGGCAAAAGCGCTCAAAAAGTGCAAAACCAAGGGTAACCACCATGGTATTAACCCATTGAATTGGGTAATGATCCGCCTAAATTGACCCCGTCCAAATAGTTTTGGGTTTATGGTATTGTTTTGGTCCATGGTATTGAAAAAGGGGCTCATGGTATTGACAAAGGGTAATCATATATAAGGAGAAGAAATTCATTGTGCAAAGGAGGTGCGTGGGTGCAAGATGTCTGAGCTTGAATGAATACTTCTCTCTGAAGTAGATCTGAATGAAAGGATTACACTTGTAGATAAATCTGATTGGATGATGCACCAATGATGAAGAAAGGAATCTAGATCTGAAATGTATTTACTAGATCTGCTTATGGAAGGCCTATATCTGTGATGAGGCGAACATCTAGGCGAACATCTGTCTGAAGTGAAAGGGTAAATCTGAACTGAATATCTGATCTGAAGAAGTATGCTGCTCTGGAATAATTGAAGATCTATACGCTACTTCGACGCGGAGGAAGCGCGTATATACGCAGCTTCAGCGAAGAGAAAGCGCGTATGCGCAATAAAATATACACCGAGGTATACGCCGGTTTGTGTGGACGGAAGCGCGTATATACGCGAAATCAGTGAAGTAAAAGAGCGTATGCAAACTAGGGTTTGCTGAAGCAAGGGGTGTGAAATATCTGAGATGTTCTGCTGTGTTTATGCTATCTGATCTGTGTTGATATGTATCTGTTGATGATGTATGGTTGAGCTTAAAAGTATGGAAAGGGTTCGGTATGGAAATATGATGAATTTTGGCCTACAAGTTGTGTTCTATTGAAGTGGTTGGATCCAGTGTGAAAATTGATGAAACGTGGTCCAAGGTGGTGCTGAGGGTTGTAGCCTTCAGTCAGGGGGTTGTAGCTCCCTTCCAGGTGAGGCTGGTAAACGAGATCAGGGGGTCGTAGCTCCCTTCCAGGAGAGGCCGGTAAACGAGTCAGGGGGTTGGAGCTCCCTTCCAGGAGAGGCTGGTAAACGAGCGCAGGTGGGTGCCTGCGTGCTGGTAGGAGTCTGCACCAGCACATATGTTGTAAGATGTTTTTTCTATAATAAAATATTGAAGGCTGAGCAACTGCAGCGGTGGTTTTCTCCCGACTTGGGTTTCCACCTAAAAATCCTGGTGTTCATGTGTGATGCTTTGTGTGATGATTTATTCTGTTCTTACTGCACATGTTTACTGCTTATTGAATATCTGATGAATAAATGAAGGAATGATTTAAGTGAAGAATTAATGACATAAATAGATATCCGTGTATACGCGAGTTTCGTAAAGGGTATCCGCGTATATACGCAAGTCTGGTTCAGGAAAGTAGCGTATGCATTTTAAGGAACAGTGGCAAAAGGTTTTGAATATGCGCAAATATCGATTCACCCCCCCCCCCCCTCTCGCATTTTTCCCAACAATCGGTGTCACGAGGGTGGTCCTTCTCGCGTAAGCTCGATCGCTTGAAGGAGATCCGTAGCAATGGGAAGTCAAGAAGGAGTGATGTCTATAAAGCCACCTCTATTCAATGGAAGCAATCTGATATTCTAGAAGGTACGAACAAAAGCATATCTGCAAAGTCTTGGTGCAGATGTTTGGGCAATCGTGCAAGAAGGTTATCAATACCCAGCAAATATTCCTACTGATGCAGCTGAAAGAAAGAAGTATGAAATTAATGCCAAAGCAGTGAATGTCTTATTGGGAAGCATGTCTGAATCAGAATTTTCTAAAGTGATGCAGCTACATTCAGCAAAAGAAATATGGGACAAAATCATTCTAAGCTATGAAGGAGACACAAAGGTAAAAAGTGCAAAACTCCAAACTCTTAGAATTGAATATGAAAATTTTAAGATGCATAGTGATGAGAGTGTTGCCAGTTTCTTTCTTCGTCTGGATGATATTGTAAATCGAATGAGAAATTTGGGTGAAACCATAACTGATACTACTCTGGTAGAAAAGGTCTTAAGATCTTTGACTTCAAAATTTGACTCTAAAGTTTCAGCTATTGAAGAAAGGCAAGATCTGCAATCGCTTACTATTGTTCAATTACATGGTACTCTGACTGCTTTTGAAATGAGACAAGGAGGCCCTTCTCAAGTAAGAGAAGCTGCTTTTAAGGCATCTACAAAAGGAAAGGAAAAGGAAGTTGCCAAAGAATCCAGCTATATATCCGATGAAGAAGAAGCGAATTTCGTGAGAAAGCTCCAACTAGGTACTGGAAGATTCAAAGGTAAGCTTCCCTTCAAATGTTTTGAGTGTGGAAAAGTTGGTCATTATGCTGCTAAATGTCCTTATAGAGAAAAGCATGGTAAAGGAAACAATTTGAGAAGAGAAAGAGTTATTATGCAAAAGAAGATGATGATGAAGTGTCCAGTGAAGATGAAGAAGATTCTGACCAAGATCTGAAAGTGCTCATGGCTAAGAAGCAAAAGAAGAAGGTTACTCGAGGAAAGGAGATACCTCATAAATCATGTATAGCAAAAATTGAAGAAGATGAAACAGATTCTGACGAAGATCTACAAGCACTCATGGCAAAGAAGAAAAAGGAGAAGGCCACTTGTAATACTCTTCTTTGTGCAAACAATAGCAAAGATAGTGAAAGTAAAGTTGTGGATCTAGAAGAAGCTCTCAAGATTAAAGAAGAAGAACTACAAAGTTCATACAATAAGCAAGAAACTATCTATAAAGAGATGATCTCAAAAATGAAAGATCAAATAGAAATGTTGAATGAACAGATGGACAAGTATCAAAGGTTTCATACTTATGCATCCAATCGAATTAAAGATCTAGAAGCAGATCTTGAAAAATCAAGCAAGAAGAATGAAGGACTTGAAGCTGCTATCATCTTTCTGCAGCAGAGCTAGAAGCATCAAGTAAGGAAAATGAGGAACCTCTACAATCCTTTGAAAAGGAAGGCCTTGAAGCAGAAATTATCTCTCTCAAAGAAGATCTGAAAAAATCAAATAAGAAGAATGAAGAGCTGGAACAAACATGTGAAGAAAACGAAAATTGGCTGAAAGAAGAGATCCTAAATCTGAAGGATCAAGTTGAAGATGGAAGAAGAAAAGAAGAAAGCATGACAAAGCAATGTCAAGCCTTAGAGGTTGAGGTAAACATTCTCAAAGGTAAATTAGAAGAAAAGGTTAAACTTTTGAGGTTTCAAGATAGTACTAATATTTTGGACAATATTCTGAGTAATCAAAGATCTCCTTCTATCAAACTTGGTCTTGGTTTTCATGAAACGGCCAAAGGAGAATCTAGTTCACAAGGAAATGCTAATGATTCAAAGGAAGACAATGCAAAACCTGAAGTGTTGAAAGAAACAAAAGGTCAACCAAAAGTCATGAATTCTCAAAGGAAATCATTCAATAATGTTGAATGCTTTAGATGTCATAACTATGGGCATGTTGCAGCAAATTGCAGAAGTAGATTGTTTCAGTCTCAAACAAATAGGTCCTACTCAGAAAGGTACTCTAGTCTCTTCAGAGGATATTGTTTCTCATGTAACATGTATGGACATAAAGCAGCTGATTGCAAAAGGAGGAAGATTAGAAATACTCTTTATGATTCTTATGCTTATTTTTCTAGCCACATGAGATGTTATGCTTGTAATAAGTATGGACATGTAGAAAAAGAATGCAGGATGAACAGATCTGGGAAAGTGAACAATTTTCAGCACACTGCTGGAAAGCTAAAGCAAATTTGGAAAAAGAAGGAGGACCGACCAGAAACGTAGGGAATTCAGACCCTACTGCAGTCATCCGCTTCTGGAAGCTTACTTCTCTGATTGACTGCAGGAATGATGTGAGATACATTATGAGATCTAGTAATGTATCGGCACAGGTGGAGCAATGAATGATGTCTCTCATGGTTGATTTGATTAGTCTGGTTATATGTATTTGTAACAGAGCATCTGGTGTGAAAAATACATGAACAGAAGGTAAATTTGCAGGAGAAGATGAAGGTGTGAAATTTTCTATATTTCACTTTCTATACGCGGGTTCTATGAAACAAAGTCGCGTATACACGCGAGTTCTAGCTGACACAGCCGCGTATGCATTGATGATAAGAAAATTCATCAGATAACTGAAGATCTGGAGCAGAGGTCCAGGGGGAGCATTAGTCTGACTGATAATAACTATAGTGTTGACTCTGTATCAGCTTAATTTATCAGTTCTATATGATGATGATATGATACTTGATATCTTATGTTGAAGTTTATGGATGAGTCCTGTTTGCTTGTTGAATGAAGAGTATTCGTTATGAAAGTCTTATATTTCAGATATGAGGACAGATCATGGAGAGATTGTTGCTGATGACTTGCTGTTGAAGGTGCTTCAGATTGCAAGCTAAGGAAGAGCATTGGTTTAGGGGGAGCAGCAGGTTGAATACTAATGATTGCATTATTGGCAATATGACTGCTTGTTCTTTGGTTTTTGTGATACTTATGCTCAAATGATGATGAATTGGTACATGGTTTATGATGATGAGATGAACTATGTTTACTGCTTGCTGAAGTTTATCTGTTGGATAAAATTGGAAGTCTTATGATTCAGAGATAAGAATAGTTCATGCATAGTCGTTACTATGGCTGAGATCTGTTCCTACATATGTTACTTCATGTTAAATCTTAAAGTTCATGGTGATGTAGGATGGTGGTGGACCACATGAATGATTGCTTGACACTTATGAGAAGTTGTTGTTCTGGTATGATAAACTTTCTTGGAAAGATTGTATTGATGGTGCAAAGAATCTGAAGGCTTGGTTACTAATGTGCCTTTGCTACAACCATTGGATGACGCTTGAAGACACAACTACATTGTTCTATCTATTTGTTGTCCAGGGAAGCATTCAAAAGAAGTTGAACACTGTCTTTACCTCACAAAGAATCAGATCTAGTTGAAATTTAGAAGATGGCTTGGGATACGCGGGTTTCATGAAACACAGTCGCGTATATACGCGAGTTCCTGCACAGAAAACCGCGTATGTTTGGTTGCTGACAAATTTTGGTTGGTTTAGCGCTCTTCAGCACAGCTGCAGTGCTGTTTGGTATCTCTGATACTGTTTGGTATCTCTGGTGGTGTTCCAGTTCTCATAATTCTGTTTCTAATGTTTTGATGAAGATGCCTTGATGATTTGTTGGTGGAAGTTTTCAGGATGCACAAACTAAAGGGGAGCCTTAGTCATTTGGAAAGATTGCTTGGTTGCACAGATTCAGGGGGAGCATTATCTTTGCTGAGTATAATGCAGTGTTGGCATTATGATGGTTCTGAAATATGTTCTCTTTCTTGAGGACTTTCTGGTGTTGGTCTTAAAAGCTATATTTGTATTTGTATGAAAAGGTCTGGTGGAGACCCATGTTGTAAAATTGTAATATTCAGTCATGTAAGGACTAGTCATTTTTGTAAACCCACTTGGTTGGGTAGCTGAGTCAAATTTGTAAACCCACTTGGTTGGGTAGTTGAGTCTCATATGTAAATCCATGTGGATGGATAATTGATGTAAGTATGAGTCCTTGGTGATAGGAAGTTCATAGAGTCATGTACTTCATTGACAAATATGTTTGAAGATTCAGCATGAACTCAAGGGGAGTTTGGCCACTTCAGCACATATCAGATCTGCAGAATGTTTCTTCCACATGAGGAGAAAAGGAGGAGAGTGTTGGTTTTTGATCCGCCCTTTGCCCTTGATGTCAAAGGGGGAGAGTGACATGGTGTTTGAATGAAGAGAAGATAATGATGTCAACTATTTGGGAGAGTGACATGGTATCTATCTGCTGTGGTAACCAAACACCATCATGGTTGCCATCAAGTCCAAAGGGGGAGATTGTTGGAAATATGATGCAGAGTGTTGTCCTTGATGGCAACCCACGAATGAAGATGAAGACATGCGACTTTTGACATGTGTTGTCCTTGATGGCAAACCACCTGATGAAGTTATGCTTGACTTGATGGACTTAGTAAATGATGTAAATCTGATATGATATAATGTTTGTTGACAATATAATGCTAAGTGTTGTCTTTGAAAGGCAACCCACCTGATGAAGATGATGAAAACTTACTTGATGAAGTTGTGCTTGAGAGAATATGTTCCTGATGAAGAAAATATGATGTTTCTACAGTGTGTACAGAAGACTATGAAGAAAGGATTTCAGAATGTACTCAAAGTATGATGAAAAAGAGTATGTCTCTTGGTATACGTGTATTGGCCTAAGGAAAATCGCGTATACACGCGGAAAGGCACGTGCCAAGTCGCGTATGGGAAAAAGCGCTCAAAAAGTGCAAAACCAAGGGTAACCACCATGGTATTAACCCATTGAATTGGGTAATGATCCGCCTAAATTGACCCCGTCCAAATAGTTTTGGGCTTATGGTATTGTTTTGATCCATGGTATTGAAAAAGGGGCTCATGGTATTGACAAAGGGTAATCATATATAAGGAGAAGAAATTCATTGTGCAAATGAAGAGTGTGGGTGCAAGATATCTGAGCTTGAATGAATACTTCTCTCTGAAGTAGATCTGAATGAAAGGGTTACACTTGAAGATAAATCTGAATGGATGATGCACCAATGATGAAGAAAGGGATCTAGATCTGAAATGTATCTACTAGATCTACTTATGGAAGGCTTAGATCTGTGATGAGGCGAACATCTAGGCGAACATCTGTCTGAAGAGAAAGGGTAAATCTGAACTGAATATCTGATCTGAAGAAGTCTGCTGCTCCGTAATAATTGAAGATCTATACGCTACTTTGACGCGGAGGAAGCGCGTATATACGCAGCTTCAGCGAAGAGAAAGCGCGTATGCGCAATAAAATATACACTGAGGTATACGCCGGTTTGTGTGGACGGAAGCGCGTATATACGCGAAATCAGTGAAGTAAAAGAGCGTATGCAAACTAGGGTTTGCCGAAGCAAGGGGTATGAAATATCTGAGCTGTTCTGCTGTGTTTATGCTATCTGATCTGTGTTGATATGTATCTGTTGATGATGTATGGTTGTGCTTAAAAGTATGGAAAGGGTCCAGTATGGAAATATGATGAAATGTGGCCTGCAAGTGGTGTTCTATTGAAGTTGTTGGATCCAGTGTGAAAATTGATGAAACGTGGTCCAAGGTGGTGCTGAAGGTTGTAGCCTTTAGTCAGGGGGTTGTAGCTCCCTTCCAGGTGAGGCTGGTAAACGAGATCGGGGGTCGTAGCTCCCTTCCAGGAGAGGCTGGTAAACGAGTCAGGGGGTTGGAGCTCCCTTCCAGGAGAGGCTGGTAAACGAGCGCAGGTGGGTGCCTGCGTGCCGGTCAAGTCTGCGCCAGCACATATGTTGTAAGATGTTTTCTCTATAATAAAATATTGAAGGCTGAGCAACTGCAGCGGTGGTTTTCTCCCGACTTGGGTTTCCACCTAAAAATCCCGGTGTTCATGTGTGATGCTTTGTGTGATGATTTATTCTGTTCTTACTGCACATGTTTACTGCTTATTGAATATCTGATGAATGAATGAAGGAATGATTTAAGTGAAGAATTAATGACATAAATAGATATCTGTGTATACGCGAGTTTCGTAAAGGGTATCCGCGTATATACGCAAGTCTGGTTCAGGAAAGTAGCGTATGCATTTTAAGGAATGAAAAGTAAAAGGTTTTGAATATGCAGTAAATACTGATTCACCCCCCCCCTCTCAGTATTTTTCCCAACATAAATTTCACCTGTGCATTATTTTGCATGGGCTGGTCTTGTGCTAGGGACTAAGCATAATGCAGTCCCTGGTTTGTAAATGGATGTTGGGGGGAGATCTTCTGTTAGCATGTCTATCTGCATACTAGGTCCCCTGAGCCAGAGGATAGGGTCCTCCATGCTAATGGTGGTACTATGACACCCTACTGGTCAAATTTTGTAAAGGCATGTGATGACTTTAGTAGCCAGGTTGTGGTACATTCCTGGTAGAATCATACGTGTTACTGGGGCATTGAATGCTGCTTCTTGGGTGACTTTAGGTTGATGACCCAATTAAAACTTTTGCGGAGTTTGAAGCACTTGGAAATTATTTATAAGTTTGCTGGCGCGGGGCATTTGACAGAATATTGTAAATATACCCTGACTGCGTATAGATCAGCTCGAGCTATTGGGCTTTACTGATGGCGTCCTCTTTGGATGTATGATTTTGTTGCGCCACATCCTTCAAAATCTCTACAGTGAGAGTTTTCAGGAGCAAGCCTAACAGAACTTGATTTTCGAGTTTGGATTTGTACAAACTACGATGCCACCGCCATTCGTGAAGATGGTCCGAGATATGGATGGTGAGGGTTTGCCTAAAGTGGGTGAGTAATTCCATTCCGGAGACATGGTGGATGGGTAGCTGAAAATAGGTCAAGAACGCAGTGGCGAGGGCGCTAAAGGTTCCATGTGTAGCAGAGGGTTGCTCCACATACCATTTCGCTGCTACTACGGTTAGAGTGCGTTGAAACAGTCTTAGTCGAATAGTATCATCAACGATGTCGTTCGACGAATACCACAGGTGGAAAGTCATAACATGATTTATAAGGTCTTTCACTTGTTTTCCTTCAAACTTTTAAATGTCCGAAGGGAGCTTCGTGGGCATGGGAGGCCATATGGGGTTGTGTGCAATGGGGTCATTTGTCAACTTGGTTAAATCTGGGAGATTTAACGAACCTAGAAAAGGTGATTGCGAGGTTGTAGCCATTGCAAATTTTGAAAATACAATGTTCTAGTTAGGAATAGGGTTTGTCTGTGACGTAACCTGTTGTGCATTTGACTAGATTTCCGAATGGGTAGCACTTCTCTATTCGCTAGGGGTTGTGGGAGGAGTGGTGTGTGGTGACCCTGTGCGGGTGTTCACTGGTGTGGCATTGGCAGATCGATTAGGGTTCCCAAATAGAGATGCCCCAATAAAGAATGAACCAATAATGGTGGTAGTGTTCTGTCTTTGATGCCTAAATAGCGAAAGACCTGGAACCCCTCCCGGTATTGGGGGGAGGTCCAAAAAACGTCTAGATTGATGAGGTCCCGTTTTCAACGAAGCTAGAAAAGGTGATTGCGAGGTTGTAGCCATTGCAACTTTTGAAAACACAATGTTCTAGTTAGGAATAGGGTTTGTCTGTGACGTACCTTGTTGTGCATTCGATTAGCTTCCCGAATGGGTATCACTCCTCTACCCGCTAGGGGTTGTGGGAGGAGTAGTGTGTGGTGACCCTGTGTGGGTGTTCATTGGTGTGGCATTGGGAGATCGATTAGGGTTTCCAACTAGAGATGCCCCAATAAAGGATGAACCAATAATGGTGGCAGTGTTTCGTCTTTGACGCCTAAATGGCGAAAGACCTGGAACCCCTCCTGGTAATGGGGGGAGGTCCAAAAGACATCTAGATCGACGAGGTCCCGTTGGGTCCATTATGGCGTTGACTAGGTATGGCTTTGGAAATATTTGAGAGGGTAGAGATTATAATCAAAGAAAATTTCCAATCGCATACATAAAACAAAGAGAAAATAAAATAAATTTTCCTCTTAGATTAATCCTATGTGATCAGTTAATAAAAAAATTATGGTTTTTTATTTTTTGTGTACGATATTCAAATCCTAGAAGACCTAATCATCCTCACACACTCAAATGTAACTGGGCCTTAAGAATATATCTTGCAAGTGCTGGCACAATGTCTCGTAAGAGCTGGCGACGCCCCGAGTCAGCCAAAGAAAATCCACCAAGGTAAGGGTAGAGGATCTAGTGCTTGCTTGCACCATGACCTGTAGGGAAAGGATGCCCTAATTTTGGGCACTAAGTACCACAATCCCACGTTAGTGTTCGAGTCTTGGGATTCTTGGTAGTTCAACTAAAAATAACGAATATCAGCTAGGTCAAATAGCCCCAACTGATACCACATGCACTACACCTAAGCCTAACCCCCTCTGAATTGGGTCTTTGCTGCGCTCAAGTTTTCTTTTCCGTGGGCTGATAGGTGGATTTGAAAGTTCCATAAACAGTAAAATCCTGTGTTTCAAGATGACAAATTTTCAAGGCGGCTTATGGGATGTCTACCCCCTTGATCCTAAATTATACTATAAATTCTTTTGTGGCCCCTATGGGGATAATTTAGTGAGTTTGGTTAAGTTAGTCTTAGGTGTCTTTTCTTTTCTTAGGTGTGGATGTGTGTGAGAAAAAAGTGAACTAGAAAAAGTTTGAACGTGTGGATATGTGGTGATCCTTTTCAAAATCCCCTATTTAAACTATGTTCTATTTCTCCTTGCTCAAAAGAAAAACATGCGCAGATATGGGCCGCTTTAAACTTTTCTTAGTTAATCTATGTGATCAACTATAAGGAGATGTTGTGTTATGAATAGAGAGCGTTCATATGCTTTCCTAGTATCACCGAAGGGTGCAGTAGTAGAGATTACTTGCTCTTCTATCGACAATTCGATCCTGGTCCCGAAATCTTAGTGCAAAAATTGAACTAAACTAATGAATTTCACACTTGGAAAAAGAACTAGCTAAGCATGCATGGAATTGGGCCACTAACTTTGGCTAATTATCTAGGTGTTTTGGTACCTGAATTTGGAAAAAATAAATTATTTCGGAATGCAAGTTAATTTTCCTCCTACTTAAGGTATGTGTTAACTTTGCAAAAATCAACTTCAAATAAAACTAACACTACTACCGAAAGCAGCTAAGAGTGAGTTTTAGAAAGCTGCGGGCATGTCAACCTGTGGTGGCAGATGTATTATGGGCTACCATACACCTTTAGAAGAAGGAAAAGATGGAATTATTGGAAAAAATTCTCATTATGTTTTTTATGTGCAAAAGGTTGAAACATGCGTGATATCTGCACACAGGTCATCTTTGAACACATGCCTTGGGATGCACCTGTCTATGATAAATGCGCGCAAACTTCCTACAGAGTAGTTTTTGGGAGCTCTTCAGCTTCAGCCTGTCACTTGCGATGAACTAGGAAATGAAGGAGAGAAAGGGGGCTTCTCCAGCCCAACTCCACAACAAAGATGAAGGTCTCTGCAAAAAGGCACAACCACATAAACATGGAACTAAAAGTAAGTGGAGTCACCAATACTGTGTTAGTGTGTTTAGTGCATGTATGTATGAAATCACACCAACTTAAGGGGTGTGGTCTTCCCTCTTAAGTTATTGGTCACAGGAAGAAAATAAATGGAGTCAAGCAAGTTGGTGGAACATGCTAGAACATAAACATACTAGATAGAGAAATAGCATGCATATTCAAACATAAAAATTAAACTAAAACTAAAACGAATAACACGAAAGCTCTAAATAGATTCAAACAACTTCAATTATAATCCAAACGATGATGCTTACATCCCCTCTTATTGGCTGCTGGTAGGAAATGAGGATGAAATTTAACCCACTTGCCAAGGGGCCCTTAGAACTAGGGGTTCTAAGTCCTGATGCAATGATGTCTTTACTTTCAAGCTACCTTGGCACAAAGTCTCCCTCTATCTACTATGGTGGACTGGAGTTTTTGGATGGCCAACAACTGAGTCCCCTGTATCTCTGCTCCAGATCACACACTACTGGTGTTTCTTGGGGAAATTCTAGCTAGCATAACAATGTGCTCTCCTGTTGTTCATCTCTTGGTGGCCTTTTATAGGTGAATTCAAATCCTCCTTCCCTCTCTTGGTGCATTGTGGATAGTGACCCAAGAGATGAGGGTGATTCCATTGTGTGCCACATTTATTCCATTGTGTGCTCCCTTGATGTCCTAAGGAGGCTTGGGTGGCTATCCTTAGGCAGCTTCAAGTGTGAAATCAATGTCCTGGAGTGTGCCTTGTGGTCCTGGAAAGTGGCTTATGCCACTCCCAGGATTGCGCACTTTTTGGAGAAAAAGGCGCGCAAAGGCGTGTTTATCAAAGAATTTTGTGCACAAATGGGCATTTGCCTAGTACTTCTTGTACGCAATTTGATTTTGCGTCAGACCTTAGATATTTTTAAATACTTTCATATTATCTAATGTCTCTCAACCCTATAAATTTTTCTGCTTGACGTTAAATAATGTCGCCTTTGTTTGTATGATTTTCCAGTGATAACACCACCGATCTCCCACTGTAACATGGTGTACCAAAGGCACAAGAAAAACCCCTCAGTAGCAAAGGCATCCCCTTGAACCCAAAAAAACTCTGATACCGAATGTAGGTTTTAACCCTATACATAAATTACCTGCAAATCAATTCTTAGAACATAACAATATACAATGGAAAGAACATAAAACAAATATACACATAGATTTTCCCTTGGATGTGAAAATCGAAACTACCAGATTTATTTTTCATTACATTCCTTTCAATGTTACAATACACACACACACACACAGATATATACATGTCAAAGAATTCATAAACCCCAATCCACTAACCCTATATTAGAACATAATCGTAGTTCCCTTGACCAGATCAACAAAAAACCATGGGAAGAAAACCATCATTCCAAAAACCATGTGCAAAAGCCATGCAAAAAACCATGGGTAGGTCTGCCCACCGTCTTTGTATTCACATAAAAAAAATCTCGGGGCAATACCCCAAACCTTATGCAGGGGGGATACCACCCTCATACGAACTCCCCGAAAAGGGGGGATGCCACCAAACCCCCCCCCCCACTTCCCTCACATGACCCTCTGTTATATGTGGCACAACGTACAACACATGATTTTAGTCATGGAAAGAATATAACACATACCCAATAGACGATCATGGGAGGAAAATTAAAGATGTTATATATCAATATTATAGAAAGAAGAAAATTTATAAAATAATGAAGTGGTCAAATTTTTTTCCTTTATGCTATTTGATATGTATCTTATTAATAGATATTGTATGTCCTAACACAATCAGTGTCTTTTTAGTCAAGTCTAAATTCTATAGTTTATAATATTTTTTAATATTTCGCCAAATGAAAGTGCACTTTATTTATTGTTTCCTCCATAGGATTATTTTATCTAAACTTAGGAACTTACCTTTCAATGTCATTATTGCTCAAGTTGAATGACATTGGTTTTTCCTCTTTTTTATACATAGACTGAAAGGTTCACTTGTGAAACCTTTTATCAGGCAAAATAAGGCTGCATTTGCTTATTATTTGTACTTGGGTTTGACTTCAAGTGAGTTCTTGTTTTGTAACTCTTCAATTTTTCTTGGTCATTCTGGTGGTACTCGTCACTATTAATATTAAGAATCTACACTCGTTGGTGCTCAAGTAATGCACACGTGTTACTCCTATAGACACGTGGGGCTAACCTAAGGACTAAATGATTCTAACAATGCATTGAATAATCCAAATAGCAACCATAGTACTACAAAATGCAAAGATACTGCTCGCTTGAATAGTACAGGTCATCGAAGAAAAAAAATTCAAACATATGACATTAAGCAGCTATAAACGGAAACAAGTCTTAATTGCAAATATTCCTAAACCTGTCAACAATGTAGAGTTAGTAGTATCAGGGATTAAATCTTCAATGGAGCGTTAAAAGATAAAGAAAAAATAAATATATTAAAAATAGGTGAAAAGATGTAACATGTGTACTTTGTAAATATGTACAAAATAACATATTTCATAAATGAAATTTGATGTGCATAACATAAAAGAGTAGAAGAGAAAAGAGGAAAAAAAAAATAAGAAAGTGAAAATATCTCCCCCGCTTCAAGGAAACGGGAATTGTGAGAACTCCAAAAAACAACGATGGTTTCACAATCTCCTTAACACATTATGCACACACCAAAACAAACCACAATGTTCTCCATGTAGGATAGGTGATCTCGTTGCCCTCAATTCTCTCAATAATACCTCTGAGAAACTCATAGGAAAAATTCACCCACCAACTTTTATGGAAATGGCTATTTTGCAGTGATTCTCATACCATGTCAAATTATTTAAAGACCCATTTAGAATTCATTTGGAGAGGTTTACCCTAAAACATGCCACAAGCCCTTCGAAGATACAAAAAAAAAAAATTCAAACATATGACATCAAGAAGCTATAAAAGGAAACAAATATTAAACATTCCTAAACCATAAACAAGTGCAAAGTTATCTGTATGAGGGATTAAAACTTCAATGGAGCGTTAAAAGATAAAGAAAAAAATAAGTATATTAAAAACATGTGAAAAAAACATTTCAGAATTGAAATTTCATTTGCACAACATGAAAGAGCAGAAGAGAAAAGGCGAAAAAAATCAAGAAAGTGAAAATGTCTCACGTGCTTCAAGCAAACATGAACTGTAAGCACTCCAGATAGCAGCAACGGTTTCAGAATATCCTTGATAATTTCCTTGCACGTTCTGCAAATCCAGCACAAACCACAATATTACCTTGTGCAGACCAGGTGATCTTGTTTCCATCAATTATCTCAATAATATCTCTGAGAAGCTCATAGTGAAAATTTTCCCACCAACTCTCATGTAAAATCTCGATAGTTTTTTTGCAGTGATTCTCATACCTTTTTAAATCCCTTGAAGACTGGTTTAGAATTAATTTGGAGATATTTACCCTAAAAAAATGCCACGTTATAATGGTGTTTTAGCACGTATTTCATAAAATTTTCCACACTCGGTGAAATCCTCCAGATTTTCTCGCATAGCTTTTCAAATCATTTAAACTTATGCCCACGCCATTGAATCAGCCGGTGCTATGCCGATCTTGATTTCCACTCCGTGTAACTTGGAGAAACATAAATTGAGTTTTCATTTGCAGATTGCGACGATAAAACATAAACTCAAAAAAATTAGGAGGAGATGTCGTTCCATTTAGGTAGGAAATAACTAAAAAGCATAAATTATTAAATAGTATAAATATAACAATAGTAAACGATATAAGACTAGTAATAGAAATACCTGATCATTGAAAAAGTAGTAGTACAACATATTAGAATGACTAATGCCTCTTTTGGACCAATTATCCAAGAAAATTAAAAGGTCGTCGCAGATTTAGTGAATATCTAAGAAACAAGAAAAATATTGCACTCAAAATACACTGCATAATATGAATTAAAATATGAACCTTCTTATAAATCAGTAGGACAGTCCTGAAAGTCTATATAGCTGTTATCACATGGAAGGAAAAAAAGAAGAAGTGTTGAGTCTAACCCGGAGGAACCTGTGCTAGAAGGCACACATTACATTGTCTCAAAATTAAACATTAATAAGATAATTACTGCACAGAGTAGTTGAGGGTTACAAACCCTAACAACACATTTGTAAATGAGTTTTTCTTTCATGTATGTAACCCTAATTATGAAAGACTCGAAAGTGAAAAAAACCCTAGCTTAGGGATTAAAAGTATTTATATTTCCAAGTGATGCTTAGAATACCAACTTGTACGAATTCTGAATAGCCGAATTACAAGCAGGCCAATTGCCAATATTTTTAATCAGATCCTAGTCGAAAATGGAATCCCAAGTGGAAACAACAATACCTGGTCACAATAGAAACCAATAGTCGTTAATTCATAGATGCAGTATGCCAAATAATGGGTTGGAGTGAGCGAATGTCAAATTACATCATCTGCAAAAAAAAAAAAAGCTAAATAATCAACAAACTCAGACATGAATTCGTCGAATAGAGAAGACAATAAAATGCATGCAACAATAAAATCATTTGGTACTCGTTTTGAAGGGTGAGTCAGATCTGGAGCACAATCTCCTGAACCCTAGTTGAAAGGGGTTAACTAAGAGAAGTGTAAAAACCCTGGTAAAAATCCATGTAATAAAAGTTAAAAATAATAACTACGGTTGATGGGAAATTTATTCGAAGCTAAATGTTGGGAAAAACATCCTAGTGGGTGTTAATTCAGTTTATTATGGCTAAAGGAAATTGGCAAAGGCAATGACAAAGGAATTAAAGAGGCAAAAAGTATTTTTGGGGCATTTATTTATGAAAATAATGGAAATTAGGAGAAAAGGAAGGTGAAAGGTCACATGTTGCATGTGAGGAGGAAAATGAGGGAAAATAATGGAAAACGAAGAAAATAGAGTCCTCATTGATAAAAATGCTTCTGAGGATCAATTGGAAATTTTTTGCTCAAACCTTATGTCAATGCATTTTTGGAGCTCTCTCATTATTCTCTTCTCTATCTCTCACTCTTGGACACTGAGAGTTTCTTGGAAAACTTTGGTATTGGAGTAAGAAAGACAAGAAAGCAAGAAGAAGGAGGAAGTGAGGAAGGAGGAGCAAGAATCAAGCATCTACATCATGATCCTTGGCAAGTAACGATTTGCATGTGTGTTTTCCTTGCTAGATATGAGATGCATGGTACTGCATGTGGTTCTTTTATTTATTGGCATGGGTTTTTCCTAGTGTGACAATGTTTTCAGCCTAGCCTTGTCATATCTAGATATCCATGGTGTTGTGGAGTTCTAATATTTTGGTTTACATGGATTTTTGGATGGATTCGAAGTTGAGTGGGGTGGATCTCCAAATTGATCTAACACATGACCTAGTAACCCCTGAAATAGACTGTGGGTTGTGGTAAAACTAGATAGTGTGCTCCCTTTGTGGGCCTAGGGATCCTCAATTAGTGAATGATGGGATATATATTAAATCCTAGAGGTGGCTTGCTTCGGTTTAGGGCCTAGTGATCTAGGTTTGGATCGCGGTAAAGCTTGAGAGCTAGGTGCTCTCCATTGGGCCTAGTAGTGCCATGTTTAGGATATATTGTAAAGCCTCAAGAGTATGTATCATTTTAGGGCCTAGTGACCACTGATTCTAACTGTGGGTTGTGGTGAATCCTGAGAGACCAGGAGAGAGGAAAATCCCTCATGGCTTAGGTAGAGAGAATCAAGTGAAATCCATGCTTGTGTTGGCCTAGTGATTCAGTGTGTTAGTGTCGGTTTTTTCATCCTGCCACTAGTGATCAAATGGACTCTTACCATGTCTCGTTAGGGTCCCATAGTTAAATTTTTGTCATTCCATTAGGCCATCATGCAAATATTTGGTCACTGGATGTAGATCTAGGTCTGATTTTAATCCTTCAAAAAATTTACTAATTGCTGGCTCATTTCACCTCTCAACTGAGTGTACCATCATTCATAAGTTTTCATCATCATTACATTCATTTTTATCATGGTTTCATTCAGCCAAGATTATCTGCTAGGTATTTAGTGTTCGAAGGTCATCAAATAATCATTCCATGCTCAAAGTCCAGCAAGTGAAGGAGTGACAATAAATTAATTTCATCAATAAATTTGATTTCAAAGAAAAATGTAATTTTATGATTAATGTAATTTCATATTCTTAATTTGTAATAGGTATTCAGAGTTCCAAGTAGCTGCAAATGCTTAACTTCCACCGGCAAATGTTCAAGGTTCGAAGAAAAAATTTAGTGTTCCAAAGCCACCAAAAATTCAAAGTTCAAAGATCAAGTTGAAGGTTAAAAGAAAAAAGAAAATAAAAGGTTGATTTTGAAAAGGAAAATGTGGGTCCATGATCATTTAATGATCCTAATACAAGTTTAAAAGGCCCTCAAAGACCAAAAGACATTCATTCTCACTCTTTAGCATCGAGCTCTCAACTTGTCCAAGTCAAAAGACCATTTTTTGCTCCAATCAATTGAGTTTCTAGTCCAGCACTGTGCTTTTCCTCAAGGCGCTACGCTTTTCAGGGGAGCACGTTGCGCTTTTTCCAAAGATGCTACTCTTTTCTCAAAGACGCTCCATTTTTCCTCTGCTCGTTGTGCTTTGCCCAGTGAAGCAACATTTTCACTCCTACAACCATAAAACTTGTTTTCAAGGGTTATGAGGGGCAACTAAAGGTTTCTTCAGCTATTTTCAAGTAAGTGCAGGTCTTCAACATCTCCTATTAACATCTATTTCATTTCTTTTGTGGTGAAAAACCTCCATTTGTTTCCATGCTATGTTTTAGTGGCTAAACCCTATTTTTCAAGTTTGTAAGGTTAATTTTCTTTCTCCGAGACTCTTTTACCTCCCTCACATTCCTAATCATCCCCCACAGCTGTCACATCCCTTCATTCCCCATTCCTAAACCATTTTCTCTAAAACCCTACCCCTATGTTGTGATTTTCTAGGCAGCTAGACTATACCCCTATAATAAAATTTTATAGCCCATATCCCTTTTCATTTTAAGTCCCCTCCACCTCCATAATATTCCTAAATCCCTTACACCCTTCCCTAAATTTTCCCATACCTATCCCAATTCCCTAACCCCATCATCTTATTCCATTTTCCTTTCCCTCCCCCCCCTAGGGTTTTTAGCAGATTAAACACCATGGAAGAAGAAAGAAACACCGTGGAGGAAGAGAAAAAGGCCTACAACAAAGGAGGGAGAATTTTGAGACTTGAGCCATCAAACACCAGGAAATTGATGTCACCACCCATAGCAGTCAAATGCTTCCAGCATGTAGGTTGTTTTGAGTTTTTAGAAATGGCCCAAAGAGTCCACAACCATCCAAATTTTACCAGGATCTCATCACAAACCTACAAAATACCAAGTCACCATTGCAGGGGTGACATTCACCATTTCTATAGACATTATTGCAGCAACAACAATGATACCTAATGTAGGTGAAAAGTGGTTTAAAACTCAGGATTTGAGTGCCCAGCTGTATGAAACCTACCTCAAAGCACCCTACAAATACAACATCAAGAAAATATTCCCTTTTGGTCATATACTTAATAGTTTCTCCCCCATTATGAAAATCATCATGAAATACTTTACTTGTGAGGGAAGATTTTTCAGATTATACAATTACCACATTAGGCTACTCATGCATTTTAGCAGGGTGAAATTTCTCAACGTTTCCTATTATTTGTACAGGAGCATTGAAAAGATGGCCTACAAGGTACAACACAGAGAGTATGAGCTTCAAATGAACAATATTTTCCATCATTCACTCATCAAAATCATTATCCTTCATCACCTCAAAAAGCTGAACATTGCATGGGAGAATTTCATTGAGGCATAGGCCTTCACATCTCCACCCATTCAACCTACTAGACCTATTCCACCGTCAGCATCTGTTACTCAAAAAGAAACTAGGTCATCTAGCAGGGCTGAAGTTAAGAAGATAAAAAAGGAAAAAGAGGTCAAAACTTATTAGAGAGAACATATGAAAGTGTTTTCTCCACAAATTGTGGAAGGGGACTTGCCTTCGACGTTAGGAAAGTAGAGATATCATAAGCAGCAGGAGACAATTGTCCAAGAGAAGGAAGACCTTCACCATGCCATTGAGATGGTGGATTTGGAGTCCCAAGAGGAACATGAAAGCTACAATATACCAAAATAAGAGAGCTATAAGGCAATTTGGCAAGGTCCAAGTTTGTTATATCCTTCCTTGAGCAAGATAACAAACAGTTGAATGAAAAGAAAATGCACTTGGAAATAGACTTGTTGAAAGCTAAGAAACAAGATTTCAAAGGAAAATAAGTGATTGGACATGATAATTCTGATGAGAATGAGGCTCATACCACTAAGAAAAGACCAAGAAAAAGGGGCCTAAAAAGAGCATTGGAGTAGGAAAAACAACAGGATACACTTCTTGTAGAGGAACTCACCTTTGAGGAAAGGATTGCCATGGAAATTATTGAATATATGGAAGTTTGGCTTGAAAGAATAAACATACACCTGGAGAAGCTCCTTCTCAAAGCCATCAAGAATAATCAGATGTTGAGGTGCATGGCTGACCACTACCATACAAGAAGAAATATTTGTAATGTCAAGGTTAAGCAATTGCAAGGTAAGCTCAAGGAAACCCAAATCAACCAAAAAGAGAAGGGTAAACTTTACTTGTTTTCTGATGCCTCCTTGGTTGCATGACACACTTCATTAGGACCTCATTCAAAAATTTTGAAAGTTTTTGGCATTTTGGGCATTTTGGTCAAATTTTATCAATTTTTTGCATAGTCAGCTTGCAAAAAGCGCAGCATGGGCCATGTTGCGATTTTTATGGGAGCCTCTAAATGAAGAAAAATTAGTGGGGTTGGATAGATAATGGCCTCTACATCACATTTTGACTACTAGAAATCCAAAATCTGAGCTTTTGACAGGTGGAAAAGCCCAAAAACCACCTAAACAACACCTTTCTGCGAGTGTTTTCAGCCCCACACTGCACTTTTTGACCAATATTTGTAGAAATGACTTTTGAGGGGCTTAAATCCACCATTTTCAGTGCTCAAGGACATTTTGGACAACTAGACAGGAAGATATTTCGAATGAGATATCTTGAGCTCAATTTGGACTTCACCATGGAAGTCAAAAGTCAACTGGAAGCTCACCTTGTGTGTTTCTTAGGGGCACACTGCGCTTTTGGCAAATACGCTGCACTTTTTCCAGTTTCCTGTTTTCTTTAGAAATTTAACTTTTTCTCATTTGGTTGATGAATTCCATGGAATTTTACTAATGTAAATGTGAAAATAAAGTGCAATTATATCTTTTATAGTTACTAGAGGTAGATACATCAAGTTAAATTGTATTTTTGGGTTAAGTGAATCAGTTTCATCAAAGATAGGGATGAGCTTGTTGACCTCCCTAGTCATTAGGATTCCAGTTGAGGACTTCAATGAACAACTCCAAAAGTCATGGATTTTATCCCTGAGAGTGGGAAAATTTAGTTTTGGTCTATATCTTTCATTTCCTTTTTCATTGC